>JAOPJJ010000098.1:7798507-7819507 GCA_027122795.1 Enchelyopus cimbrius | reverse complement strand
AAGTTAAAGGCGATCGATCTGTCTGTCAAAGGAGGAAATACAGCTGCTGCACGTAAGCTTGGCAAAGCAGACAGCCCAAACTTGATAACGTTCTTGAAGAATGGGTGAACACACAGAGAACAGATGGCCGAGGTGTACGTGCAGATCCGACCGAAAGCCAAAACAATCACCACCAAAAGCGCAGCTGATAGCGATCATCTGGGATAGGCTGCAGCCCCCCCCTCCGCGACCCTGATTAGGTCAAAGCGGGGTTAGAAAATGGTTGGCAACTGTTCGGAAAAAAGCATTTACACAGTACGTATTTCTGAATGTTACCGTTACTATTTAATTAAACGTTTAAAATACCTTTATGTGTAACATCTTTCTGTGTAAATATATCATGTTACACCGTGGACACCTATAAGCCGCAATGCAGCCTATATATGTACAACTTTCTCTTTCTTAATGCGCTCTATAGTCCGAAAATTACGATATGTGCATGTGTGTGCGTGCACATTTTTTTTTCAGTCCAAATTCCTCACCGCAGCTCACCCCGTAACCCACACAGTACCACAGCACATCCAAACAGAACATCTCTCACTCCATCCTTTCATCACAGCCTCATCCCTCCATCATTGTGTGCATCGGTCAATACTCCTCTCCCCTCCCTCTCTCTCTTTCTTTCTGTGGGGAGGGGGGGGCACCATCTGTTGTTCTGATTAATTGAAAAGCCAGTGAGAGAGATGGGACAAAAGAGAGAGAAAGAAAGAGAGAGCACAAGAGAAAGAGAGCGAGAGATAGCGAGAGAGAAAGAAAGACAGACAGAAAGAAAGACAAAGAGAGAGAAAGGACAGAAAGAGAGAGAGAGAGAGAAAGAGAGAGAGGCTTGGAGAGGGAGGACGGTACATCCGATCCCCTCATCGCAGAACAGAAGTGACAGATCCTTACTCTTTGATTTATGTCCGGCCTACGACTTGTGCGTGTCAGCGTGTTCCTCCGTGCATGTGTGCGTGTGCGTGTATGATTTATGGTTCATTAACGTGGGGGAATTAAACCTTGTAGCTGCCAGAGTCACGCACATCAATAACGAGCCCAACAAACGCCGTGGTCGCGCCACGCTCCACCTTTAATGAGGGGTAGGTGGCAGTGGGCATGCACAACACACACACACACGATGATACACAATCTGCATCAAACTCAATTCATGGTGGGCACCTCCCACTCCCACAGCACAACCTGATTGGATTAGTCCTTATCCGTTCCGTTCAAATAAGGCCGGATTCGAACCCACGAGGGGAAAGGACAGGAGGGAGGGGGGTTAATTCCACAGCCAATTAACCGTACATAATAGCGGTAATCTAATGAAGCGTGATCAGCATAACACGATTACCTTATTTGCATCAATAAACACACCACAGGTTGCCGGCGGTAACGCGGCACGATGCTGGCGCTCGCCCCCCCTCTATCGTGAAGCGGGGATGATGAATGGTGTGGCTTGATGGTGGAGGAGGTGGTGGTGGAGGCGGTGCTTTGAGAATCTGTCAATTGAATTTGGCCTGCATGTCTAATGGTCTGGTGGATAAATAAACGAAACAACGCGTGAGACTGAGCACTTCAGACAAGACAGTGTGTGTGTGTGTGTGTCTGGGGTCGTATCTTTGTCTGTGTATGTGTGTGTGTGTTTGTGTATTTGGTGGGGGTGAAACAAAGAGAAAAGGGATAATATGAACTACACAATATGTGCGTGCTGAATATTTATTTCACCTCCGCTGTTGAAACATTGTCCTTCAAGGCAGGAGGTGGCGAAGAGGTGAGGTCTCGTGGTGGAAGAAATATTACCTCCTGGATGAGTTATTTAGGAACAGAGCCACGGGGAACGGAAAACATAAGAGAAGGAGATCCAAAGATTAGACGCTTATGCTGCTTTTGTCTTCAGGAGTTCTCCTGAAGGCAGAGATAGTTTAACAGTAAGGAAAAGAGAGGGAATAAGAATTGAGAGATACATATATATATATATATATATAGAGAGAGAGAGAGAGAGAGAGAGAGAGAATGAAAGAGACCGTCACAGACTGTGAGACAGATTTATTTTCCTTTTCCTTTTCCAAGTCTTCCAATAATTGCCATTAAAGAATAACAACTGGGACCTTAAACTTGACACACACATTAGGGGGCCGCCTGCGCATACATCTTGACGCATGGTACGCTCCGCTCGCACGGTACGCTCCGCTCGCTGCGTCTCAGCGAGGACGCAGATTGCCGTGTTGAACACAGCAATCTGCTGACAGGAACACTTGGTCTGTTCTCTCTGTGTCTGGCTGTATGACAAAGAGCACATACCTCCTCACATATACACACGCATACACACACACACACACAAACTCACACCAACACACAGACATTCACACACATACAAACACACAAAAACACATACAGTCACTCACACCAACACACACACACACATATTCACACACACACACACACATTTTCACCCAGATTCTCCCATACACACCCCTCTGACAGCCCAGCGGTGGGGGAAGGAGATTATCGTGGTTACACAGAGCAGCGGGGGGCGGCTCCCTTCATCTGTTCTAATGATAAGGAAGATCGTTAAAGGTCTCCCTCCTTTCATGACGTCTCCCCCCCTTACCTTTTCTCACTACAAACACATCTGAGAGAGGGGAAAAGGAAGGGGGGGATAAAGAAGGAGAGACAGCAACGGGGAGAGGGAGAGAGAGAGAGAGAGAGAGAGAGAGACAGAGAGAGAGAGAGAGGACAGGACAGGAGAGGTAAAGCAACAAAATAGGGATGGTGCAGAAGAGAGATGGATTATTTGATTTGAATATTTGAGTGTGCGTATGGATGGACACGGGGATTGATGATGGTTAGGGGGACGGAAAGTGGGACGGATGGATGATCGATGTCCGCATGGACGGAACACGAGATGGACGGAGAAATGGATGGGTGACGATGCATTGGGACAGCGGAGGGATGGAAACGTGTGTGGTGAGATGAAGCAGCGGACCGAGAGGACGTGGGAAGAGGGAGGCCGGAAGAGAGGGCTGAAGTTGTATAATTGTGTTGGCCCGGTGATAGGGGGGTGATGGAGGGACACGTTGAGAAGAGATGATAGGGTGAGGGTGAGATGGAGGAGGGTGAAGGGTAAAAAGGAAACACAAACTCTCACTGTGCTGCTCTTATCACATCTCGTCTCGTCAAGTGGAGCACGCCCTAGAGGCGGTCACACTGTGGTGTTCCCACCGAACAAAATCCCACCGAAGAAGAGAAAGAGACAGAGATACAGAAAAGTAATAAAGTTAAACACGTGACAATTAATCGTCTGTAAAACTATCAGACAACAAAACAGAAAAAAGACAAGTCACATTAAGCAGAGCGTATTCATGGTTGAAAGAGCATGACTTGTCACAAGAAAAGAACAAAATAAAGCAATTTACAATAATATAGCGGACAAACTTAAGTAACTGAATATCCCTGAATATCTTCTCGTTCAATCAGGTTTTAAATTAGATCTGGAATGACCAGAGCCCATTCGGGTCGTGATTTCACATCAGAATCAAGTAATTATTGGCAGTGGTCCCTGTGTGTGTATGTGTGTGTGTGTGTGTGTTCTGCGTGCGTGCGTGCGTATGTGTGTGTGTATGAGTCTAGTCTATCCATTTAGGGCTGAATGATTTGGGAAAATAATCAAATTGCAATTTTTTCCCCCCAATATTGCAACTACTATTTAATATGCAATTTTTGTTTTTGTTTAGTTTTATCCTCTTTTTTCCCAACAAAACATAATGAATGATTTAAATATAACCAACACAATATTAGATACATTTACTAAATGTCATTTAGTGTAAAAAGTTCTTTTCCATCGGCTGGGCCTATTTATTAGAATTAAATTAAAAGATGTATGACTTGAAATAAATGACATTTTTATTTAACTGCTTATTACAGAAACATCTGTGGCTTTGCCACTGTGCATTTAAGTAACTAGTGCAGTGCCCGTAGGAAGTATGTATTCCTATTGTGGGAGCTTAAGTAGATTTTTCAATGATGGCCAAATGAGGCTGTGTGTGAAGGTACAAGGAGGCGTATACACTGTTGCCAGCCTCACAGGAATGAACTGAACTCAAAATCAGTGGAGGACCCACGGAATCACTGAAATATCTGTGAAACACACAGATTTCTCTCCAACGCAAGTTAATGACACTTGTGTGTCAGTTTCTGACTTTTCCGTCAAGCCAGAGGCCATTGCTCTACACGTTAGAGGGCAGCATGAAAAAAACTTTCACCCGCATCACGTGACCACCTTGTAATTGCGCAAGTTGCGGTTAGAAAATCTAATTTTATCATATCGCGATATTATCGCAAATGCAATTAATCGTTCAGCCATATATCCATCATTGATCGAGCACTTAGTTCACACACTGGGAATCACGGCTGGCCACAGGGCGACCGTTTGATGTGCATCCTATTAATTTCCTTGACTGAAAGGCAGATTTGTGTGTGTGTGTGTGTGTTTGTTTGTATGGGTGGTGCATCAGGTGATGAGCCAGACCGCCTGGGTGAACCTGTCAAGAACCAGTGTGGGCTGGAGCTGAGTTACATACCCACACACACACACACACAAACAACAACAGTACTGAGGAATGATGCCCCCCCCCCACACACACTCACACTCAGCATCACATCACACACCTAGCATCACATCACACACCTTGCACCACATCACACACCTAGCGCGGGGTAGGGTCAACCGACATGGGGTGAGTTGAGTGATGAAACTAGCAGCCGTGCAACGCTAAGTTAGAGGTAGATGTGGTTGTCGTGGCAACAACGACAGCACAAGTAACAGCAAACACGTCTTATAATTTCAAAACGTAGCCATGATAGTGCCTTATCAGTCACTAATCACTCAATACTCAATACGTTATTTTGTCTTACATGCAATGACGATCACAACTAATTTTACAGGCTCGTGTACCGGGTAATTACTGTTCAGCTTAACTTTTTGGACCATTCAGAGGTCAACATGGGAAATGGGAGATAATGACGGGCTGTTTAACTGGGTGACTGTTATGATTTGGGGACTTTTCTGGCCTCTAGTGGCCACTATGACCTTGTTTTCATGTTTTTGGTTTGTGATCTTGTGTCCTGTGTTTTGAGGTGCCATGTGCTGCAGTTGCCCCGCCTCTCGTTATGTGTTCAGCCATTTTGTATTTGCCACCTGAAGTTCATCTGTGTCTGTCATGTGATCAATAAGTGTGTGTATTTAATCCTGGATTTCAGTTGCTGCTGTACTGAGTCTTTGTCAAACTTTTGTGGTGAGATAATGCTACACTGCCTCTTGCCCTGCCTAGTTGGATGTTACCTTGTTTTACCTTTTTGCCTGGATCTTCTGAGCTTTCTGAAAAAATTCAAACTGAACTTTTTACGTTACCTGCATCTGAGTCCTATCCTTAGCACCGTGGTTAGCTAACTGCCCTAGCAATTTAGTGATCCGGGTTTGATTCCTGATCCCGGCGTAACAGTGACTGCCATCCAATCCCACTCAGGGAGCGTTTCAGCGATATCTGAGAACTTGTTTCATGGCTCACCTTTCTGTGTGAATCCACAGTAATTTGTGACATTTGCAGAAAAGGTCTCCCATTCATTACTCATTGATCACAGCAGAGATCGTCCTATGCTTCTATGTGCCCGGGCCGTAAATAGACGCTCCCACTAGTGTGGGTGGGTGTGCTAGGGATGAAAATACTGGGAAAATGGATGGCAGTTGTTGAGTGAGTGAGTGAACATGTCTGTGCGTGTGAATGTGCGTGTGTAAGTGCATGTGTGTGTGAGAGTGAGAATACCTTATGCGCCAATCCTTCACACAAATATGTCAAGGAGGTGAGGGATAAAGAATACAAATGTGCTACTGGAAAGAATAGTAATTCGAGCATAGTTTGAGTTGTGCAAAAGTGAACGATTTTTCTTTCCAATTTCCGGCAGCATTATATGCTATTGTGTTCAAAGGGCACAACCACACACGCACACCCACATTTCATACCCTGGTGAAACTCCAAATGCCACCCTTGTAACGCATGCACGGGGCACGTTGCAAGACATCATTATCACTCGCAGTTTACAAGGGGAGGCCCACTGTGCAGGAGTCCCATAACTATCAATCAATCAGGGAGAGAGCAGTATTGATTGATGATGTCTGGCCGTCAGATGGATGAAGATGGGATGGGCTGGGACGAACAAAACAAAAACAGACCTCAGGAATGAGACGGAAAGAGTAACAAGTAATTACAGAGAACGCACTGAAATACGGGGGGAGGAAATACAATAAACAGCCATGTTTGGTTTGTCTTTGACACTGCCCAGGAAAATAGAAGCACCGCGACAAGATCGTTATTTTGTGTCAAAATACCGCTGGCGCTTAACAGCAAAACAGAAGTTGTTCGGGAGGCTGTGATAACCTGGGCTCAGACTGCCTATGTCCTACTCTGTATGTCCTTGCCGTGTTTCGTGACAGGCTGGAGGTGGAGCTACGTGTCCTGCGTTTTGAGGTTCAGGGTTTCTCACCTGGGATTCGTTGGTGCCTCTGCTGAACATGACCATGAGGAGGACAATGCAACTCTGTAACATTTTATAATAAGGAATGGCTATAAATGACTAATAAATGATTAATAAATGATAATTAATCATTATTAATCATGAATTAATATTTGATTGTATGACCTACATTTTAGTAATTGTATAAATTATTAATAAATTATTAATACATTCGGTAAATATAATCAAATATTAATTCATGATTAATTACTCATGAATTCATGATTTAATATAATTTATAAATCATTTATTATTAATTTATTTGTCATTTATAGCCATTCCTTATTATAAAGTATTACCCACAACTCAAACACAGAACAGCGGACGTCCCGGAAGGTGAGGGTGTGCTTCTCGCAAACACACAAAGACCAACACGTAGATCACCGCGCTGCCCTGATCAAGGCGGCCAAGAGCCGGCCTCATCCTCAGTAAGAACTTTTATATTTTGGTTGTTATTTTTGTCACGTTATTAAACAATCAAACCTGGGGAATCTGGTTAGCATTACATAATCATATATATTGTCAATGTTAGCATACACAGGCCTAAACTTAGACCTAGAAGATACATGTCACTCAAGTAACTGATCAACAGAAAGGCTAGCTGAGCAATGAACAATGTAGATCCCGCCCACCTCACAGTTCCCGCCATTGGTTCCATGAACAACCTAAAGATAGGATCACAGAGGGCTGTCATTATGCTGGACAACAACAACTGTCATACAAGCTCTGCTGCTCCCTACTTTCTGATGCGCGCTGCAGCTCAGGGCTAGCATTAAAGAACACGCTTTCAAAAAGTTGCCTAATAAGTACGGCACTACGAAACTACCAGAGTTATTAGGCCAAGGGCTGGGATGCCTGCAGGGGAAAGGTTCTGCTGTATCCTGAGATCTCATCGCTGGGCTTTTCTCCCGCTAAAGGCAGGTGAGCTACGAGTTCATTTAAAAGTGAAGAGGGGCATAGATATGGAAAAAGAGAGAGAGAGAGAGAGAGAGAGAGAGAACACTGTTTGAAAGTTCAAAGCTATTCTCACTTTTAACAACGGCGGCACCTCGTTAGTACCACTACAAACAGCCCAGACGTTGAGTCGAGTGACCTCTGACCCCACCTATCAGATGCAACCAATCCCAAGATGGCTGCTGCCTGACACCCAGACAGAGGAGGAGGCAAAATGGGGGAGAAAAATAATGGGAGAGGAATGAGGCAAACGATGGAAGACATCATCAACGACAAACTCATCATTTATTTATTTAGTTCAGCCCCCCGTTGGCAACATAAAGGAGGGGACCCCTAATGAATCAAGACGTTAATGGTTATGGCAGGGCACTTCATGTAGGAAAGAAACTGAGGAGAGGCATGTACCTCATGCCAAAGACGTCATGAACTCCATGAATCAATAGTGTTGGTTGAGCCGTGGCGGTCCCACAGTAAGTCTGATTGCAACCTTAAAGTGGCCGTCGACACTTTTCACACACTAGACCTATAAGTTCACATTACATTCTTAATGTATTTTTATTTAAGAAGGAATTGAGACGATTTTTCTTTCCCCCAAAGAGGTAAGCGCCTTGAACGCCATGTTGTAATGAACAGCTTCATGCAGTATTGCATCAATGTTTATTCAGACACACAAGCTTGTGTCCGTTCACCACTGCAACGCGCCAGAATGACAGTGAAGCTCAATGAATATCAGCACGTCCACGTTGTGTACGAGCCCAGAGAGAAAGACACAACACATGCGCTGCTCAAAGCTATCAGCTGTGTACACTCTGACGGCCCTGTGGACCAGTAATGGTGTCAATACAGTGTGTGTGTGTGTGTGTGCGTGCGCGTGCTTTCTGACAAAGTTTGCAAAATTTCAATTAACTTTGGAATCAAGGAACAATGGGACTGGGTGAGGGAGGGGTGAGGCGGAGGGGTGAGGAGGCGTCCCTTATCAGCCAAATCAAACCCAACCACAGTTTGACAGGCTGCAAAAAGCTCTCTCTCTCTCTCTCGTTTGATGCAGCTTATTCAGATTAATTCCTCCACAGTTTGCTGCCTCGTTTAAGTTTGACATTTACAGAGTTTCATCTAATCAGGACGGAAGTGTGAGATTAATCATGCGTGATGTTCTGGTTGGAACCGTGCTGCACGCTTTCTGTCTGTGGTCCTACTTTTCTTTGGGTTTTTTCTCCAGCCTCATTTTCCTCTCTTCAAAATCAATGAAAGGTAAAACGATGTGTGCAATGGTTTTTCATCCTAATTAAAAGGGACAAAATAACAGATTGGTGAAGGTTGGGCTCTTTCGCTATTGTAGCAAAAAAAATTCCAGGGAAACACAAACACAGACACACATTACCACACAAACAAACACAAAACAACACAAACGCAGACGAGATGGATCATAGTGGACCAAAGGCTAAAAGCATCCACTGAACCCAAACAGCTAAAGACAATGGCCGCTGTTCTCTGGACATCGCCTAGGCACCGACTGTGTCTCTGTAAATTACCCAATCGTCTGCCAGTCAAGGTCTCACCCTTTCTACTCTCCTAATTGTGGAGCTTCGCAGAACAGACTCTGGTTCTCTGCTGCTTTTGATAAGTACCTACCGACACACCATGCACACACACACTCACGATCGCACTCACACACACACGCGCAATCACAGAAACCCAAAATGATAGCCAACAAAGTGACAGCCTTCCCTTTGTTGTTTCACAGCATGCACTATTTTTTTTCCCCCTTCACCCCTCGTCTCTCCAACAACGCACACACTCCCGATAGGAGGGGGTTCGCTAACGATTTAGCCGTCGGCTTCAATCGCACCCCGTTGATGCTCACCGCACTGCTAGTGTGCTGTCAGATGTCATGCTAGCCAAGACGGAGAACGGCAGGCTTCATTCAGTGTCCCGTCTGTGTGCTGCTCTTAACCCCACCCAGCCGGGGACCTTCTCTTTTGGATTTGCCTTCAACCATGCTTCAAGTGTTCCTCTGTGTTCTTTCTGGTGTCCCTGATGCTAAGAAGCACACCTGGTGACCCGTCATCAGATGCCTGGGCCCGCCATCTTTGTTCTGCGCTTTGTTTGGATGAAAGCTCTCTCTCGCTTGCACCCTGATCCCACCTCTCTCCATCTCCTCTCACCTCTCTGTTCTTCAGACTAATTTGCTCCCCCTCCACGCCATCTTACGGCTCTGAAGTAGCGCCAGGAGACAGCGTTTAGCGTTGGAAACAAGGAGGGGTGAACGTGACGGGTACGGTGAGACTAAAGGGAAATATTAGCCCAATCCTGAGAAAAATTCAAAGGCTGTTCCCCCGCCTTCCATCTTCACAAAGCAGTCAGCGCCTTCAATCTTCTAAGCCTCGCAACAGTTTTTTTTATTTTAATTTCTTCTCACTTCTACCTAAACGGAGCACTTCATGACGCTTTTGAATACACCACATGGAAGAGAAACCTCAGTTCAAAACCACCAGACTATAAATAGACCACCAGCACCTCGCCAGGTGAGCCAAACATCCGCAGCATGCTGAAGACGCCTGGCCGTTGGAGACAAACAACAACAACAACAAAGATGTATTCCGCCAAGGGATGATGGCTCAGTGCTAGTGTTGTCTTTCCATCCATATCCGGATGTTATCCCAGTAGTGCGGACCGAAGCAGTCCAGCACCGTCACCGTGGGGGGTGGGGGGAGAGAGAGAGAGGAGGAAAGAGATGAAGGCAATCAGTTACTCTATACATCCCTGATTGGGTGGGCAGACCTGGGGATCTGCCAGGGATCTGCTCTGGGAGACGCTTGGTGCCAGCAGCGCCCCCCCACCCCCCAACCACATCAGCTTCCACTCCAACCTCTAGCGCCCGCGTATCGTCGCACCGTGGTGATCACACTATATGTATATTTTGGACTCAAATCGTAATGATGCGTCGGCTTGTTCAGAAAATGTCAGTTTTCCAGAACTCCAACAGAACAACATTTAACCATACATGAAATGTTTTTTTTTGCTGCGGCGCCAACGACTGCAAATCCCTTCATGAGGCTTTCCCCTGGTTCACATGAGTGCTGCGTTATGGGGCTGCTCGCTCAGGCGTGGAGAGAAAAACGCACCAATAAAGTCTGGGCCTTCTCCTGTGATACCTGTAAAGGAAAATTCCTTCTTAGTAGTGTGACATTTGTCTAATTCGTAGAATAATAGAAGACTAACCATATCAACTTGACCTTAAAGTCCTCTCTTGACATGGGAGAGGGACGTCAAGTCCCTCTGTGAGAGATTAGACATCCCTTGCTTACGAACCATCACCTCATACGGCCGAAGGCCTCCTTATCTGGATATCTGGTGAGGGAGGACATAAGGAGTTATTGTTGAGATCCTCCTCAGAACGGTAGTGGCTGGCACCATGTGTGCGGGCGGCTCTCGTACTCCTTGATCAAGCTTCTTGTTAATAAACACTGTTAAACTCATAAGTCATCAAAGTTCTCCATCTCTTTAATCCTATAGCATATAAAAACTTCCATAACAATACCCTGTTGAGAAACATTTGCCTGAATTAGTATTTACATCAGCAGCTGCTCTTTAAAAGGCTGACACTTTGCACGGATTGAGTGTGCACACACACACACACATGCACACAGACACACACAGATATAATAGCACATACACACGCACACACACACACTCAGGTAAGCCTCACACGACCACAGACCTGCATAGACGCACACACGTAAGGTAAATGCGTTCTCTCTCTCTCTGACACACACACACACACACACACACACACACAAGCCCTTGGGACTATACGACTATAGGAAGAGTGCAACAAACAAGAGATAAATGCGTTGAAATATCACTCTGAAGGTAAACCTACGGAAAGGTTAGCCAAGGACAACAGGAAGAGGAACCAGCAAGCAACACACTCTCTCTTCACTACGGCTGCCCTTTCAGCAATCACACAGAACAGAATATACAGGGGATTACAGCTGACAGGATCATATGACCGGCTGTCGCCCGAAGGCATACACGTCCCGGGAAGAGACCCGTCAGGCTGGGCGGACAGCACACGTGTTTCTTTGTCTCTTAACCACACTCTCTCATCAGAGCCCCACCCCAGTGCGCTAATGTGGGATCCACGTTTACCACAATAATACGGACACACACACACACACACACACACACACACACAGGCACACCTACACACACATACACACACCTACACGCACACACACACACACACAGGCACACACACACACTTTCGGAAAGCATTTTGGATAGAACAAATGCAATGGCAGGTGGCAGAGGAGGAACGGAGATGGAACACTATGAGTAAAAAAGTAAAAGTGTTTGGCTGGAAATGGGATCCATTTGTGCAGTGGTTTAAAGTTAGTTTTTTAAATGATTTGTATTTATTTTTAAATCAAATTTCATATCATATGACACACATCTGTAACGACGACCGCAGGCTTTTGAAGGAGCGTTCAGAAGGCGTAATTCTGTCTCCTGCATCCGTTTGTTCGTCGTTCGAACCGTTATGCTAATGTCAGCCAGGAGCCCTGAGGACAGCTACGGTTGGGGCGCCATCTGGAAAGGCTGAGACCAAACACAACGTGGCACGCTTCCTGTTTTGTACCATATGTTTCGTTTTACATGCGCCGCGGTCATATCTGCTCCGAGACCACAGAGAACCCCAATAAGATGGTGCTGATTCGATTATTCATCGCGTCCAGACAGAGCCTCAGTATTCTCTTTACTGACGAATGTCAAAGTGCAGAAAACAGACGTACGTAATAAAGTTAGCTGCCGTGTTGTCTTCTGGGGGGAGAAGGGAGACAGCTATCATGAATGTCCTAGACTATTGGGTGGTGTACATGGATTTATTTCTTACTCAATATCAACCGTAAAGGCACATTTAATCTAAGAAAAACACGATGGAAGCTAATTAAATGATTCAGACAGCCCCCTTTACACCATTAAAGCTGATATTGAGTTAATGTATAATTAAAAATACACCATGTCACCTCACACTGTAATTAGCAGATGTCTGCAATTTGTAAAGGGCATATCCAAAAACATGTTCTGAACCGTCTTCATCATTATGTCGTAAACTTGACTCCCAATAACCATCGATTTATAATGGAAGGAAAGTAGAATGTTCTTATAGCGGGCGAGGTACAGGTCTGAGACACACACAAAGACACAACACGCACACACCAGAAGCCATCTCCCATTTCCGCTTCCGTCTTCGTACATCAATTATATCAATGTGACAGCTGTTACAAACCCCCCCCCCCCTCTCTCTGACCACCAAACAAGCGCACAAACAGAAACACAAAAACACACATGGAATGACCTGAAGAACTACTCCTGTATTCAATATGGGTATGTAAGTCGGAACATTCCTAAGACATGGAACGTGTGGACACAAGGCCTAACCATGTTTGACATGGCGTGATGGCGCGTGCTTCCTTCTTCACTAAGGGAAGATCTCATGATGAAAAATAAAAGACGAGACAATTACATGTGTGTGCGTGGAGGCAATCTATTAAACATGAAAACACACACACAACGCATGCCTTTGGGGTGTTGTTATGTACAGTTAGTATCTCATTACGGATCTCCTGTGTAAACCACAGTGTGAAATAAACAGCAGTGAGAGGCTGTGTACATTGAAGTATAAAGACATGGCGTATGAGGACGGTTTGTTTTAACACACATCATTTCACCGAGTTCACATTCACTGAAACCAGAGCTGAGAAGAATAGATGGATCGGTGGATTATCTGTTCAGGTATGAATGTTGAAACAGCTTCAGTGCAACGGCGAGCTTCATCACAGCCCACATAAACACAGAGACCAGGGTTCTGCTGGATTTGTATAACAGAGAACATTTCTATTTTCGTGTCACCACCCCCGCATTCAGCTCGCCATTTGGTTCTTATCGCTCCGTTGAAATCCTTGCTCCCGTTTCATCTCTTCAGTACCACTGGCTCGCGATTCTCTCTCTCTGTCTGTCTCTTGCTCTCTCTCTCTCTCTCTCTCTCTCTCTCAAAAGAGTGTCATTCCTCTTGTTTCGCGAGGTTCACTCTGCTCTTGACTGGCCCTCTACCGGCTCTCCATCTCTGAAAGAGATTTAGATGACAGGATCCGGTTCAGAGGTCACCCCCGCCCTTAAGTCAAGATGTAAGACCAGCGGAACCGCATGGGGGAGGGAGGGAGGGAGAGAGAGAGAAAGAGAGAGAAAGAGAGACGAGGAGCTTTAGACTAAAGCCAACGGGGTAGTCAGGTCACCTTTTCCAAAACTAAACCTCTATATGGTTTGTAGTTCCCCCCCACCCCCCAAGTGTTACCCTGCCAGCTTTTCCACAGTTCCCGTCCCTCCCTACGAGTGCCGGCTCGCCAGGATCTAAAATTCATTCTCCGTGTCTCCGGTTCTCCTCGGTGTCCCTGTCCCCAAAACTTAGGTGTCCCTGAGTTTTTCTAAACTCATCTCCCTTGTTCCTGCGTGGCCTCAGATCTCCATGCTGTCCTCCTTTAGCGCGAGTGCGAGTCACCACTCACCCCCATGGGGAACGCGTCCGGGGTAAGACCAACGGGACACTTTTCTCAATTACGATCGGATATACGTTTTAATTTCTCTCGACAACCGGGAGTACTGTTTGCGGTGATCTTGTACGCCACTGCTAGCCGCTAGTGCTAACAGCTCTGCTGCAGTATGACGTGTGGCCTGGTCTTCTGGAGGAGGAGTTTACACATTTAGATACGAGTCTATACTTCCACTCCACGCTCCTACTGGGCTTTGGGCTTCTCTCTACATTTTCCCTTGTCAGATTTTGTTGTTCTTGTTTCTCCTCCCCCTCCCCACCTTCCTCATCCTGCTTGGCTACACCCGCGGTCTCTCACATCCTGTGTGCATATGGAGACAGGTGAGTTTATGTGTGTGTGTGTGTGTGTGTGTGTGTGTGTGCGCGCGTGTGCGTGCGTGCGCGCTGAATGGAAGGCAGATGAAGGTCCTGGTGTGTGTGTGCGTGCGTGTGTGTGTGCCTGCGAGCGTGCATGTGTGGTAGAGGGCAAAGGGTAGGGGATAAAAGTGTGGATCCTCTATTAGTAATGTCACCCAGTGTTTCTGTACTGTTTGCAGCAGCGCGGAAACCCATTAGGACATATTCCTTCCACTGCACTAGGAAAAACTGTGAAGGTGGCACAGGGACGCATTTTAAATGACTGTGTGTGTGTGTACAGGTGTGCATCTTTGTGTATGATATCAGAGGATCGGCAGATGCACATACGATATATGCAGAGGGTGAATAATAACTCTTTCGGTCGGATGCGGTTCGTGCTCGGAAACTTGCAATCACAAACACTGACGCTGATCACTGTGGAGCTCACCGCGTGGCACCGCAGAGCGCTGGAGAGAAAAGCGTGTCTTTCCCGTTTGAAAGAACAGAAGCATTTCTCAAACGAACCGCGACCCACTTAGTTCTGGGTTGCACTCCCACACACAGTGTGCACGTCCCCACACTAAAACAGCTCTGGGTGGGACTCACACTCCCATATTAAAGCACCGACCATCATGACGACGCGGTCCACCTTCCTCGTTCTCTGCTGCTCAAGTGCCATGATGTTGATGTTTCGTATTGAAATTATCCTAGCTTGATTAATGCGGTACGCTAGTGATCGCTCCAACGCGTTTCCAACGTCCCGGTTGCAAATTGCAGCACAAATCATCGTCAATGACATGCAATCAAACATGAAGGTTGGTAGGACTCTGTCATTATCTGTCCCTTAATGAGTGTGTAGTTGCGCTGGGGGTGCTGAAAAGCAGATTCTGACAATGTAAAAGGATGTCAGCAGGAGAAGCAGACGTTCTGGTCCCGATTTGAGACTTTAGAATGGTTCAACTACTAGCTAAGCCACGAGTAGATGCAAACTATGTCTCAACACCTTGTTGTTGCGTCAAGAGTTCGATATAAAATGAGTGTTCTCAAGGAAAATACATGTACACATATATTGTCCAACTATGACGAGATCTTAAGCAAGACTATATGGACACATCAATTATCAATGAACATACCACCACCAACCCCACCTAAATAAAGCTAAACAGTACCTGGAAGAGCAGGCCAAAACACACACACACACATGCGTCTAACACTAATTACCACTGTATCAACGCGCACCTCACGGTGAACTACCAAATGAACACAGGCCCCATTAATCCTGCCTGCTACACCTGTGTTTACCCCAGCATGTCGCTGTGGGCGGGGTCCAGTGGGCCTGAGGGGAAGTGGAGGAATCAGGTCACAGAGCAGAGGCACCAACCAGCTCTCCATCGGAGAACGCTCCCGTAGTTTAAACTTGACTGGAGTGCTGTGGCTGGGTCAGCATACTCCAGACCAGGGTCGTCCATTAGGTGGATTCTCTCTCCCTCCCTCTACCTCTCTCCCTCGCTGCCTGGAATATGAACTTTGACCTGTGTGGCAAAGCCACTCGGATCCCAATAGGGTGAAGACGTAATTTTGGTGCTCAACTCTATCAATTAGATATTCCCTTGGTATGTAGTATTTGCATGCACACATGCACACGTTTGAGGCTCATAACACGCACGCACACACACACACACATGCTACAATGCATGTTACCACATAAAAGAATTGTTCCAGCTTGAACTAACATGACATATTCACAACCCAAAAATCTACATACATTTGGCTTGGAAGCTTGTGGAACTACGGAATACATAACAGTTTGATTGCAGTATAATGTGTGTGTGTGTGTGTGTGTCAAATTGAGTTTAGGCCAGGTCATAGGTAATGCTAGGTGTTAAGCATGCAGCCATGGCCCAGAGGCGGGGCACGTTCTCCAATGGGTCAATACAGTACAGCCATCCACTCACCTTGCCCAACAGATACAGAATATGAATAAATAAACAGAGAAATACAAAGTGCAACTCAAAAACACCCCAACAAGAGTCCCCGAGTAAACAAACAGCAGCTGAGGTGAAATTATATAGGTGATATTTAATCCATGTCGGAAGAAAAAAAAGAAAAATAATTCATACATCACCAGGACCACCATTTTTGTTTTTGGTGTCATACAGTTCGACACTTGGTGCATACATGAATAAACCAATAGAACGGAGGCTAATTCAGAACAACAAGACCGCCCTACCACAGTCTGAAGTAGGGACACCTTGTCCCGGATTCTATACCATACAAAGTTGAATTTTCAGAGCCTGGACAATAATTTTTTTTAAATGCTGCCTCAAATCTACGGAGCCCCTGAAGTAACAAGGAGAAAAAAGAAAAAAAAGAAGAAAAAGAAAAGTCACTGGTGAAATCTAACCAATATGTTTGCGAGATCTCTGATTGCAAAACCATGTGAAAAATTATCGTAAGTCCCTATGCATTTATTAGGTGTGGATAGAACGACAATTTGTCTATCCATTAGGCCACTAATGCTAATATAAATTCTAATATGAATGACTATCCTACACAGTTGTAACAAACCTAAGCCTATAATTCAGGAAATCTAAAACTAAAACTAACTAAAATATAAATCCGACACTCTCAAGACACTGAGCGATGTTTAACACCTTGACAGTTAGTCTAGGCTACGTCAGAGATGTAGAACATGAACTTCCGTGTCGGAAGATTTTTTTTTGTCTCAACGTAGGTCAGTCATTACTTTTATAAATGAGAGCAAGCCTTTTCAGTTATGAGTCGTCAGATCTCTAGAACATAAACTTGTGTAGGCGCTCGTGTAATTTGCGAGATCTCGCAAACATATTGGTTCGATTTCACCAGTGACCTATTTTTTCTTCTTTTCTTCTTTTCCTTCTTATTTTTTCCTTTCTTTTTTTACAGAACTCCACTCCAAGGGTCCCCCAAAGTGACGAACCCATTGACAACCCTAGTGGCCCCTGGAGACGGTCAGGTAAGGGCCGGACTTAGCATAGCTCCGTACGCCCAGCGTAGGACTGCTATTGTACCGGCGAATGGCAAACAGAGATCTGAATACTGCAGTTTGAAAGGGCAACCGGAGCTTAGCAACAGTTGGTCAGAGACGGTGTGTTTGCAACACACCGCGTGTTCAACACTCCCCGGAGAATCCTAAAAGGTCACCCCACATTCCTTTGCTGAATTGAATTCATTGTAAATGCCTTTAAAGTGATTATGTCCAAAGCAGGTTATTTTTTTATTTTCTTCCCGGGAACCAGAGCAGTGGTGGCCGGTTAATCTGCATGCGTGTCTAATTGCGGTGGTTAGCCATGAGCTGGACGGTCTAAACAGCCCTGATTGAGATTCTGTTTGGTGAAGCGGCACAGGAGGCCACCAATCAAACAGCACGGCATGACAAGATGATGGGGGCAGCCGCACATGCCACGTCCGCAGGGAATCATCTGGTCAGCGTCCACTTTCTCTCCATTACAAAGCTCAGCTAAAGCCTGCCAGGGGACAGCTTTGTGACTCCACTGATCATGTGATTAGAAACAGCGATTGAGCGTTGTTTTTAAATCCCCAAACTCCGAAGGTGAAACACGACGCAGAGCAACACACGACGCACCTCTGCAGTACGGGCGTCGTGTCACATGACACAACGCTAATCACAGATCAGTCTGTGATTAGCTGAAGATGTAACGAATATTACAATTCAGGAAATATGGTCGTCAATGGCTATGAGTCAATAGAGGCATTTAGAAACCACTGGGAGGCCCAAAAACGCCTGGGTAAACAAATATCTAGATGCAATCATTTCATTTCAGATCGATTCGTTATGAAGCATGCAGATTAAAAACAATTGATCGGGCAGAGAATGCAGCGATCAGTCTCCTGATTCCAGGAAGTCAACCATCTGAGGTTCACCTGGAGGTCAACACACACTGAAACAATGCCCTATCAATGTGTAAAGGGGGTACATGTTCTGGTCTATTGGACAGAACGTATGGTAATTGGGGTAACGGTGGTGTGTGAGAACGGGGAGAGTCAACTGAAAAGTTGGAGAGGAGACGAAAAAGTGTGCGACAGAGATGGAAATAAAGGATAACGTTAAGTAGGCTCTATGGAATAGCAAGCTTTCACAAGTTGGTATATTGGGCAGTAGACGTTTATTAGTTTGAGTCATCTGCGGTCGTTTCTTTTGTCATTAAGAAGCTCCAGCTGGCAGTTTCAGTGGTCTGAGTTAACAATGATTAGCGATCGCTGCTCAGCCCAGGTTAAACACTGCCGCCGAGTAAAGACCGACACGGGAAGACCGTCCATCCGACCGGGGCTGTGGTTGTGGAGTGGTGCTGGCGGGATTCCAACGGTGTCCTTGATTTATTGTGGTGAACTTTCATTTGGAGTGGATGTCTCCGTGAGCCCAGATCTGCTCAGCGAGAAGAAGCGCTAGCTGGCGGTTTCCTTGGCAACGGACAGACGCGTAGCAGCTAGCCATGGGTTCACTCTACCTGAAGACTGGCACTCTTTGCCCTGCCATCCACGGACATGGGTGACCCATCTCTACGAACCATCCCAGTACTGGGTTCCAATTTCATTACAATGTCATCCTGTTAACCCACGCACATCTGTCCTGGAAGTAACAAAGAACTGTATTATAGAATCCTGATTGTATTGTTGTATTGCTATTGCTTTGGTTGAATTGTTTTGTAATTGTATAATTATTTCAGAGTTTAAGCGTGAGTGAGTGTGATTGGGCAGTAGGCCACCAATATTGAATGGGTATTATAAAATAGTTATTTAAGCAAATATTTAGTATTTCAACTGGATTGTTTTCATCTATTTATTATATTTAATGTTTCTAAATATTTACTGGGCACACAAATAAATGTGCTCTACATTTTCATTGTCAGATACTGGCCCTACTGAGTGTCTTCATTAATTTGGTTACACAGGTAACATAAACATACAGGGAAGTGGGGTTTCAGTAGTACTTACCTGCACATAATTTTTGTAGCGGATTAATGCTCCCGCTACATTTGCATTATTTAGCATCGTCAACTCTGTAAAGCTGGTTTTTACTGATGTGAATGGTTCACGAGTTCAGAACCAGCACTCCACAGAGAGAATACTTCAGAACTTACACACACACACCGCAAAGAATAGCGCCTTAGGTACAAGGAGAGAGAGAGAGAGACAGAGAGAGAGAGGTCCATTTATCTCCAAAGGCTCCTGTATCCTAAGTGTTTGACCATATTTCACTTCTCCTCTGCCCTGACTTCTACTCACTGGCCCACCTCCCCCCATCCCTCTGCTGAGCTTTTTGTGTGTGTTGGGGGGGGGGGGCGAGGGAATAGGAGTCCGAAGATGTTTTTGTCCCTACCCGTTGCGCGTTGCGCTCCGATGATTAATGCCTCTCTGGCTCTCGCTGTCTCTCCCCCTTCCCCTCCTCAACCGCTTTCTTCCCCTCCCTGCTCCTCTGCCTCCCGTCACACCCGCAGACAGACACACAAATCCCAATGCGTGTAACCGGTGTGTATAAGTTCCTCGCTCGCCTTCTCTCTCTGTCTCTCTCGCCCTCTCCCTCTTTTTCTCTCCATCCAAATGCAGCATGACCCCGCTTATTGGTAAACCTTCCTTTTTACGGTACAGTATTTACCAGGTATTTACCTAGTAATAGTATGGTACTTTCACATGTATTTACCTAGTAATATTATGGTACTTTCAAGCTTATTATTTGGTATTTATATGGTAAGTACCAAGAAATACTGTAGTAACTATTAATAAATGTTTCCGCATGGTTTGGTTATTAGCAGTGGTGGGCTGTCAGGGCCTGCAAGGCCTTCTCTGCTGGCCTAAACACAGACATCAGAATCACTGACTTTTGTTTTAATATATTTTTTCCCATGAATATGTATTAAATTATTTCTAAGTCTATTCTCTTAATTTCATAGCTTTTCTCTTGGTTGCGCTGCTTCCACTAGTGTATGTTTATGTTAGAGCTTTTATCCAATCATATTTCAGCCATCATGTGTTGCCAGGGTCAAAGAAATCTGCCGTGACGCTTTCAGAATCGATAGTGCTGGCGTCTGTAGCTTAAAGTAAGTGGCAATGAATCTGTTGCTTTAGCCAATCAGATTTCGAGTTGGCAACACCGAGGCCATCTAGCAGGCGTCCAGTGATGTTGGCATTTTCACGTCCTTTGACTGAATGGTCAGAGAGGTGCTAGTTAGAGCCAGCAAAGCATCTATACTTAGCTACCCGCACAAACAAAAATATTTTGCGAGTAGATTTAATAGCTGTTTTAACAATCCACAATGGCTCACAAAACCATTTCCAAGACGGACGTTTCAAGAAAAACTGGACATTGTGAAGAACAGTCGGCAGACCCCGAAGTTGACCCCAAAACACCAAATCACCGAAACACCGAAGACCCCGATGTTTCTGTCCCTCCTCGACCCCCAGCAGTTCAAGACATACCGGAAAAAATTCCCACACACAGCCTTCTCCAG
>JAOPJJ010000098.1:7644691-7659648 GCA_027122795.1 Enchelyopus cimbrius | reverse complement strand
CCCCCACAGAACGGACCTGAACTCTTAACTTCTAATACAGAAGAAGGGACACTTTTATTGTGTGTATGTGTGTGTGTCACTCTGTGTGTGCGTGTGTGTTTGTCTATGCTGTATGTGTGTCTGTGTTTGCGTGCACGTTCATGTGTGTGTTTGGGTGGTGCGTTTAATGGGCAGTGTGTGTGGTAGGCGGTGCGTGCGGTAGGCGGTGCCTGAGGTAGGCGGTGCGTGGACTGTGAATACCTGAATACCATTTTCTTCAGAAAATGTACATGTCCGACATGCCTAGTTATTTATTATTTACCTTTAGAGGTTCTGTTTCATGTTGCAATGAGCAGTGCTTTCCCTATTGAGTTGGACATGCTCTGTGTCATTATGTGTGTGTGTTAAAATAAGAATAATTTTAAAAAAATATTGAAATTTTTTTCTGACCACCCGATTAACTTTTTTTTGGGGGGGGGGGCATCAGACATTTGTGCCCAGGGGTCTATGATTTGTTAATCCGGCCCTGATTGAAAGTGCGTATATGTGTTCACTTTGTTTCCATAATTGTCTGCTAATGAGGGGAAAGTAGGGCGCAGTTTCGAGAGGTCAATTGATGTGCTGTGCCGAATGTTCACATGCCCTGAACATATGTGGGGATTTGCAGTCAAATGCGTCTTTATATCAGTTTCTCCGCCTGGAGTACTGCAAGCAACAAGCACAAGTAGCATGTGACTTTATTCCCATGCGTCCATATCAGGCGTGTGATCGAGGAGCGGGGAACCTGGGGCGTGTCGCACACACACGTCCCCACCGAGTCCAGGCCTGGCCACGTGGCTCTCATCGCTGGCTTCTATGAGGACGTAAGCGCAGTGGCTAAAGGTGGGTACACACGCTGTGCTAGGGTGAGCATAGATAAGCATCTTGGGTGTTGTTACATGACATGTGTAAAATCATATATATTATATCATCAATCTTACTGTGTGTGCAGGGTTTTTTCCGGGTCAGCACGCAGCAAAGGCAGTATGCCCGTTTTACCATATTTGAAAGAAATCATGCAAAGCATGTTCCTCATATTTATTTACCACCTGATGAACAAATAAGATATAATGCTTAAGTATATGAAACCCCATTATCTAAATGGTTTAGATGTTTTTTTATAGTATAGCTTTTTTTTAACCATAATTCTTGTATACATTCTTATAAACATACATTGGTCTGAGAGGTAGTATTGGCACTTGGTTCACTGTCGGTCTACAACGTACTGCCCTCCGCTGGCCAAAGACCATGTTGCACACACATTGTGTATTACTTTTACATTTAGGCACTTGTGTAATAGTAATTACATTTATCAACCAATATAAATATAAATATCAATCAAATTGATCAACCATGCAAGGTGACAGCCAGTTCAGGGACCTCATCACTCAGCTAGGAGGAGCCGGGGTTCGAACTGGCAACCTACTTATTGCCGAACCGCTACTCTACCCCCTGAGCTGCTGCTTCCCTGTATATGTATGTCTGCATGCATATCTGATGAGAAGATACTTAACCTTTATTGTCCATCAACGGTTGTCTCTCTCTCTCTCCAGGCTGGAAGGAGAATCCTGTGGAGTTTGACTCCGTCTTCAACGAGAGCAGACACACCTGGTGCTGGGGCAGCCCTGACATCCTGCCAATGTTTGCCAAAGGTACCAAGCCAATGTTACAACCTCCATGTTCTATAGAGCTGTTCTGAGCACAATCCCATGAATATATGAACAAAGGGAAACTGCGTACAATATGAACACATTTTTAGTTGTTTTTTTTAGCACATCGTCCTCGTCCTTCCACCAACTGAGTACGATGGGGCTATTCCTAACCTGTTCTTGATTCCCGCTGGCGGCGCTCCCCTGAATACACCAGGAGCCAGTGGGGATCACGTGTACACGCACACCTACCCCGCTGCAGAGGAGGACTTCGGCTCCACGGACGCCTCCAGACTTGACACCTGGGTGTTCGCACAAATCCGGGTAAACGCCACGTACCTGTTTAAAGATGGACGGCTGGATGGATGGAGGGCGGGATACAGCAGCAGGGAGTAAGATGGGCAAATTAGAGATAAATGAGTGCAAGAAGACAAATAGTAAACATATTATATAGTATGAACAGTCTGATCAATAAACAACAATTGTATGAATGTATGTATATTGAGCACAAAAAAATCATGTGTCAAGTGAGGCTTACCCTCATTTTAGGGTATTCCTCCTTGCGCTCCGCTGCAGGCGTTCTTCCAGTCGGCCAGGTCCAACTCCAGCCTGAAGGACCTCCTGCTGGAGGATCAGAACGTCTTCTTCCTCCACTTGCTGGGCATCGACACCAATGGCCATGCCCACAGGCCCATGTCACGGTGGGTAGGAGACCCCTGGGATGGAAGCACAACCCACAGATGGATCTGCTCTAGATTAAGTTGTTTTTGTGAGGGTTTATTTGTAGGCTGGATCCTGATTCGTGCGTGAGGTTTTGTGCGTGTGGCCCAGGGAGTACCAGGAGAACATAGGGCTGGTGGACGCGGGTCTAGCAGAGCTGGTCTCCCTCATAGAAGACTTCTACCATCACGACGGCAAGACCGCCTACGTGTTCACCTCGGACCACGGAATGACCAACTGGGGTAAGAAAGACCACCCATGTGTGTCCATTATATTTATGACACTTTTTCGTTTGAGGAATTGAAAATTGTTCAGATTTAATAAGCACGGGATTATAAAGATAAAACAGATGACACATGATCCTTCCGGATGACACTTGCAATGTTGGTGTTTTGTAGTTATGAATGAAGTGCAACTTTAAACATTTAGTGTGTGTGCATGTGTGCGTGCGTGTGCGCATCTAGGTTCCCACGGTGCTGGCCACGCCTCTGAGACCCTGACCCCTCTAGTGGTGTGGGGAGCTGGCGTCCAGACTGCTCAGAAACCCTCAGACACCCAGCAGTACACCGATGGGTACCAGCAAGGTACCAGCCCAACACTTTACCTCATGATTTGTTCATAAATCCAATGTGTTTACCTTTTCTTTTAATTTGTGGATCTGTCTTCGATTTTTGTGGTTTACAAAGATTGGAATCTGGAGAGCTTTCGCAGGGTGGACGTCAATCAGGTGAGCTGCCACTCTCACGCAGCCTTTTGATGATGTCATAGCTGTTCAACCAGTGGCTGTGATATAAAAGCATTGGTCAAACGATTTTTCTGTCCTGTCCTTACAGGCAGATATTGCTCCCCTCATGGCGTCTCTGATTGGTGTGCCCTTTCCCCTCAACTCTGTGGTTAGTAGTACAAAGTCACTCAATTCTAAATTGATACATCACATTGCAGTCATGTGGCGTAACAAAAATGCTAACGCAGAGGATTGTTTGATCCATGTGTCCGTCGTCTGTCCAGGGAGTGTTGCCTCTGTCGTACCTGAACAACAGCGGTCAGTTCAAGGCAGAGAGCATGTACTCCAATGCCATGCAGATGCTGGAACAATTCAAGGTACAACAGAATCTGGTAACAACTAGTACATTGCTTTGTGTCACTTCTTGGAGTTAAACACAAGCTACTGCATGCATCGAATTATAGCATCCATCAATACAATAATATAGACGATAGGCAACGGACGATAGCCGTGCGCTGATATGTCCTTTATTTATCAATATGTTTATACTGGATCATATATTTTGGAAGTGGCCAAATCGTATGTTCTTCCAGGTGAAAATGGATTTGAAGAAGAAGACCACCTTGTCCTTTCTCTTCACTCCATTTCCGTACGTACATTCTTCATTTAAACACAGAAATGCGTCCACTGAAGGAGGATCTTTTTTAAAGGATATTTTTGTGATGTTATGATGTGATTTTATACTACAACGTGGACTCCTTTTCTTTAAAACACAGTACCAAGTATATACGAGTATATACTTTGACAGTTCTTTGCTCCTGCCTCCCCAGACAGCTGACTGATGCATATCAAGCGGAACAAATCAAACAGGTCAAAATTCAGATTCAGCTGGAGAATTACGCTGGCGCTGTGAGTCCTTATTTGGAGAAAATGCAATGAAACCTGAGTTAATGTTGAATCATAGGCCTATAAATATAGATAGGTGAATGCTTAGTTATAAATACATTGAACTGGCTCTTCAGATCGCGCTGTGCAAGTCTTTGATATCCCACGCCCTGGAGGGCCTGGTCTACTACCACACCTACGACCGCTTCTTCCTGGGCTGCAGTGTAGTGCTGGGATTTGTAGGCTGGACCTCATATGTAGTCCTTCTGATCCTCAAGACCCACGCTAGCCTCAGGAGGCCGCCAGGACTCAAAGACCAGGTACACGCACACACAGACACACACACACACACACACACACACACACACACATACACTAAAATAATGTGCCTGTCAAACTGCATGGAGTATGTTTGCTAAATTGTGTGTTTGTGTGTGTTTGTCTGTAGAGTCCGAGCCGGACCCTAATGGTGCTCTGTGCGTGTGTCACAATGGTGATATCAGCCTTCCTGCTGATCCAAAGAAGTCCACTCACCTACTACGTCTACTGTCTGCTGCCAGTCCCCATTTGGTACTCTGTCCTCAAAGAGTGAGTACATCCACACACAAACAAATTGCAATAAGAAGAATATTAATAAGGTGTGCTTGCAGCTATACATACTTTTTTCTTTTTTCAGGAGTGGAGCTCTAATCGATGTGTTTCGCTCAGCACCCTCGCTGCCTCTGTGGAAATGTCTGGGCTACTTTGTGTTGATTGCCTTTGGCATCGAGCTACTGGTAGGGACACAGCTGTACCACGACCAGGCTTCCTCTTCAATACATCTAGTCAAGTCTGGTCTTTAATACATTAACCACAGTCTTGTTTTTAAGATAAGAGTTACCTGTGCTTTTGGTCCCATAGATTTAAAGTGCTGTTTTTGCTGCCCTCAGGTGGTGAGTTTCTTCCATCGTGCCATGCTGACTGTGGGTCTGGCAGCACTCTCTCTCTGGCCAATCCTGACAGGACTCTACAGCAAGGCAAAGGTAAGCAGGTATAATTTCAAGAATTAAATAAAGTAATTGAAAGCTTTTCAATATTGGTGCCTAACCCTAACCCTGGCTCCTAACTGATTCATAGTCGTTTGATTATAACTGTTTAATCAGTCCAACTAATAATTAATTGATAACAAAATTAAAACAAAAAATAGCACTTATTTCCCTAAAAATTATCCATGTATTTCTTCTCCCCGATTTGATTTACCTCAAATGTCGTGTAATTATCCACGACTGTGACAGTGACCCTGAAATCGGGTCAGGACTGCCGGTCAATAGAGGCTGACTGCGCGTACGTGTGTGTTGTTGCGTGCTAGTTCCGTTCGGTGAGCTGGACGCTGGGCTGCGTCTGTCTGGCCGCCTTCCCCCTCATGCCCGTGGTCGGGCGGGATGCCAATGTGCACTTTGTGTGAGTCTCGACGAACCGCCGCCGACATCACTTCCTGCCTCTCAACGCGGCTGCGTTGTACTCCATATCCCAACCATGGTCTTTGTTGCAGCACCTGTGCAGGTGCGCTCACCCTCCTCACCTCCAGCTGCTACCTGTGGTCAGCACGGCGACAGGCCCCACTGCACCTCGGAGACAAACGTCAGTTCTACGCCCAGGTAGGACCACGCCCCCCTTGTGTCATACCACGGCATTGTTAAATAATTCACCCTGATTGTTTTTTTGTTATAATGGGACGTCTTTTCAAAAGTTTCCAAATGAATGAGCTACAAATCCAACATTAAAAACAACGCTCCTATACCATTGACCAGATGTTTTCCTGACCATGCAGAAACAATTTGCTGAAAAGCACTGCAGAACAATACTTACATTTCTGCTGATATGGAAATTGATGAAGAAAAAATCAATGTGGTAAATGTGGACTGTAGTTTATAGAACGTTATATTCCAGTAACGGGACAGCCAGGTGTGGTGTGCTTGCTTGTGACCTCCATTTCTCAGATGTTCCACGTGGCGGTGTGTGCCTACGTGCCCACCCTCACACACAGCAGTCTGGAGCAGAAGCAAGGCCTCCCCCTGGTCAACCAGATCATAAGCTGGACCACGCTAGGTGTGCGGCTGTTTGAGTGCATGCACATATGGAGCACGTCTGTATCATTTCGTGACCTCATTACGAGGAGATTGAATCAGGAGTCAACGTCTACGGCAGGGGTCAACCTCAAATATACAATGGGCCAACATTTTAAACTTGGACAAACTCGCGGGCCAACATTGACATTTATTAAAAAAATAGACCTAAACAAGTTCAAACAATATGGAACAAGCAAAGCTTGATATAACTTAATATTGCACACATGCAAAATCAAATTTCAAATAAAAAATAAAAACACATCAATGGCATTAATTTCTTAAATAAATACTACTACCGGTATGTCCGTCGATTCTACGGAGTTGACTGAACACATAGTAGTAATTTAGAATTGAAACATCGTCCCAGTTGCTAAGTGCTAATTGGTTGCCTTTTGCACTTCCCCTGACCTTTGACCCCGGTCCTTCTCCGTCTCTAGGGTCGTCCATGGTGGTGCCCCTGCTGAGCTCCACCCGTGTCTTCCATCGCCTGCTCAGCGTGTTCCTCTCGCTCAGCGCCACCTACCTCCTGCTCAGCACTGGGTGAGACACACGCACACACACACGCACCGCACACGCACACACACGGTTCTGGAGTCAGTTCTGAGTACTTACGAGTGTGCGTGCGGTGCTGCTGTGGTGCGGTCTTCACAGGTCCGAGGCGCTGTTCCCGCCCATGCTCTCCTGGCTGATGTTTGTGTGGATCAACATGGAGCAGGAGGCCATGCAGGCTCAGGGCACCTCCAGCAGACAGAAGGTGTGATGTCCTTATATGGTCCTTACACCAAATACCGAATGTCAATCAAAAGAGTTTGAATGGACATTGGAATACAATACCACAGAGGGATGAATGTCCGCCTCTAGGGGTTTGATGTGAGAGGGACGCCAGCGGAGATCCTTCATGCTGTGTTCATCTGACCTGGGTCTTCTCTCTCGTTCTGCCTCAGCTCTCCACCATGGACTTCTCCGACAACATCGACATCACCAGGACCAGGCAGCTGAAGCTGGACGACATCAGAAGATCCTATTTCTTTGTATCCTCATTGATCATATATATCTGGACCACTCAGTGATGCGGTCCTCGTCTGGCTCCACATGCTCCGGTTAAATATCCAAACAAATTATCATTTACCTTACATCGGTTCATCAGGTGTTTTTCATCATCACAGCTTTCTTTGGCACAGGAAACATAGCTTCCATTAATAGGTAAGGTGTGTGTGTGTCTGTATGTGTGTGTGTGTGTTTCAGTGAGAGGGACACATTTTCAAATGGGGGGAGAGGGTGGGGGTGCGCTTCTGTCACCCGTTTTATCATAACGTAAAGTAACAGGCGATGATGATGACGTTGTGTCCTTCTCGCCTGTGTCCAGCTTCGACCCAGCGTCCGTGTACTGCTTCCTCACAGTCTTCAACCCCTTCATCATGGGTGGGCTGATGATGTTGAAGGTGAGCTGTCCGCGCCACACGCGCACATCCGCGCGCAAACATGTCCACACTGCCCACGGGGCTTTCCCAGACCTGCGTGACGACGTTGTTGAAGTTTCTAGCTGAATCCGCTCTTCCGTGACAGGCAAATTAGCCCCAGCGGTCACGAAACTGCCGCTCTGTTGGCTGATCTGAGGGGCCGTTTTCTCACTGCAGGTCATCATCCCCTTTGTGATCGTCATGTGCACATTTGAGACCATCCAGGTCACCACTCAGCTCTCGTCCAGGAGGTAAACTGCAGCCTCTTCGAGTGCATCTATAAATGTAAATTAAATATATAAGCGTCTCGTCATTCACTCACGCTTGTGTGTCCATGTCCGTCGATGTTTTCTTCAGCTTGTTCCTCATCGTGCTGGTGATCTCTGACCTGATGGCCCTGGTAAGTCGTTTCCTGACAGATGTCTCGTCTCATCTGTCTGTCTGTTATGCATGGGGGGGCAGATCTTAAAAGGTGCGGTTGATTGGCTTTTGGTTCAAACCACATCCTCCTCCTCACATCCATTTCTCTCCAACCCATCTTCCTTCCTCTTTTCAAACCCGGTCCCCCACCAGCACTTCTTCTTCCTGGTCCAAGACTACGGGAGCTGGTTGGACATTGGGACCAGGTAAACTGATGCTCCGGACCCTTGTCCCGTTTGCATTTGGTACCACACACACACACTCACGATCACGCACAAAACATCCCTTGGTCCTGCTAGCCTCCTCACCGTCGGCTTCCTCCTCTTCAGCATCAGCCACTATGTGATAGTGATGTCCATGACCATCTTCCTGATGCTGCTCAGCGTGGCCACGCATGTTCTCACGTCCCGCCGGCTCACTGTGTGGAGGCAACGCAAGATGCACTTCCCCTAAAATGTGTGTATGTGTGTGTGTGTGTGTGAGTCAATATTGTACGTATGTATTGTCGTTCTTTGTGTATTGTTTCATGAAAAAAAAACATAGCAGGCTGCGCTAAAAGGGAGAAGTAATAATGCGCTAAAAGGGAGAGGATGTCCTGTTTCATTAACGGCGTCTAGATATAAATATGTTTTGTTAAATTCTCTAGAGGCTGTAGTGAATGTGTGAAAAACACTGGTCCCGGAATGACTAGGAGTACTTGAACATTTGTAACTTGTTTTATCGTTGACCGGCTAAACAGCTTTCTTACGATTAAGGTAAATTGTTTGCCGTATCATACCAGGAAAACACTACTGAAATAATATATTTTGTAATAAAATCTGAAGAACAGCCATTCGATTTGCTCGGTTATTTATTAACACTGAGGCTTGTCGGACATTTTTTTTTAGATGACTGCGGTGCGTCTCAGATGATATGGTTAACACTTCCTCCAACAGAGTTGAGGAGCATTGTACTCAGAACCCACGTCCACTTTTCGGTTTAAAGTCATACCAAAATATTAGTTTTTACCAATTGAGGGAATCCTACCCACACCCGCTACTGGCATCCAAGTTGTCTCGGCCATTTTATAAATTTTTCCCTCTGGGAGGGTAATTTTGTACTTTTGTATTTTCTGCAACATTGCATTGGTTATCATCTAACCACTATCAAATTAAACCCAAGATCATCCAAATATTAAACCTGGTGTAGCCTCACATTTGTTTTTTAAATATATATATAGTTTTTTATATGAATACTACAACACTGATACATTATTAAATATGAACTTTTACAGACTTATCTTACAGTGAATATTTCTTTGCATGTCGACATCCTGGACAGTGAATATAATGTGCCATCACCAAAAGGAGAAACGGTGTCAAGTAACCAAGGGTGGTTTCAGTGTGAGTCAGGCAGAGTTGACTGCGTTGGACGGAAGTCACAGAAAGATCCTAATCTCACTTCACACATGTTAAGATAAATGCTGAGGGATGTAGGTCTCATGTCGCAGAAGGAGGAATAGAGCACACGTTTATCACAACGTGTATCACAACATTCACCACGGTAAGTTTACCAGTGTTTTTATACTGACTCATCCAGCAAGTTACTACATATTTCTAGACAACTTAGCTAAAATCTCCTGACAATTAAGGACGATGCCAAATGTTTACGTTTTAAAAGTGAACTACTTGACATGGCATGTGGAGATGGTGAGAGTAAGCGGGTTGTTTTAACGGTATTCATGTTCCTGTTTTGTCTTTCTTGTCTTCTTTGCGTCTGCCTGTTCCTTTCTTTTGTAATAATGTGTTCTTTATTTTCTTTCAGTCCAGACTTTGTTTTAATTTCCTATATTTATCTATTCTTTCGTTATCTCCATTCCTCCACCCATTGCCCTTTGACAAAATATACTTTGGATAAAAGCCATGACTGCCGTGCCGGCGCCTAGCCCCTCCACCTCCGGTTATACCACCATGGAGGCTGCCCCAGGGTTTCCTAGCAACCTCCCCTCCTGGAACAACACCACGGTGACAGAAGATCAGCGGAACCCGGTGCTGCTCTCCATCTACATGGCGGTCCTGCTGAGCGGCACGCTGGGCCTGGTGCTGACGGTCCGCATCCTGAGGTCCAACTCCTGCTCCCTGACCACCATCGCCGTGTTTAACCTCATCTTCGCCCATTTCCTCTTCCTGGTCACGCTGCCCTTCCGCATCCACTACTACGTGGTGGGCCGGTGGACGCTGGGCGTCGGCTGCTGCCGGGCAGTCAGCAGCATGATCCACATCCACCTCTACATGTCCTTTGCCTGCTACGTGGTCATCTTGGTAACGCGGCTGCTGGTCTTCCACAAGCGCGTCAACCAGCGGGAGTTCCACCGGCGGACGCACGCGCTCCTGGGCAGCCTGGCCGTCTGGGCGCTGGTGGCGGTGGTGGTGCCCTGCGCGGTCCGCTTCTTCTACGCTAGCGGTTCCACGGATGTCGACGACGACGACGACACCGTGTGCTTCAAGTTCGGAATGTACATCAAAAAGGCGAAGGCCCTGAACATCGCAGTCAGCGCCATGGTGATCGCGGCGGTGGTGGCGCTGACCGGCCTGCAGGCCCACGTGCTGCTGCTGCTGTACCGTGAACACGGGTGCGCCTGCTACGGCCAGCAGGTGTTCGCGGCGCAGGTGAAGAGCCTGTGCTTCGCTGGCATCATGGTGGTGTGTTTCGTGCCCTACCACAGTTTCCGGCTGTTCTACATCACCGCCCCGAGCTGGGAGCACGCCAACGAGCTGTTCCTGAGCCTCACGGCGTTCAGCTGCCTGGACATGCTCACCTTCGTGGGGAAGGGCACCTGCGCGGGGTGCTGAGGGGGGTGGGGCCCCGCATTGGGGGGGTTGGCAACTGTATGTGTGTTTGTGACAAATACACACACGTTTTGATGAAAAAAAGGATGTGTACTGAAATAAGGAAGGAAGCGGTTATTACCTTTGAGAGCGAGAGTCAGAGCGAGAGGGGAAACAGATGCTTGTTCCCACGCTAGTATTCGCGAGACCAGTGTCCAAACAATTTGAGTGTGTCCTAATCAATTAGGGGATCTGCTCTATTAGTGACAGATGTTCCAGAGCTGCAACTCAGAGCTGTGTTCTAATACTCTCTGTATTTGACAACTTATTTAAGTATGATTTGTCAGACCTCCATGTGCCACTTTTACAATATTGTTTCGTTTTGATTCTGCTAGTAATGTGTGACGCTGTTCATAGCAATACCCGATAACTTGAGGGTTGGTGGGCATTGCGTTTCCTGTTGTGATCGCCACGGAAATGTCGGGAACCGCTCACTGACACTTTTAAAATTCAGTGATGATCGGCGGTCTGGTCGATGACTGACTGGGCGTGTGGCCTACCGAGTAGTGATCCATTACTCAGTAATGATTCGTTACTCAGTAATGATTCATCATGTTCTGGAGTCTGTGAGCTTTTGTTCCCTGGAAGTTCTGTTTCATTGTTTCATGTTCCAGTGAGGTTGGAAACACACACACACACACCAGATGAAAGCATCAAGGAAAGTCCTGTGATGTTTGCCACCACTGTGGTGTGTTGTGTACAGAGTTTGTCTGTTTATGCCGGCTTGGCTCATAACGTAAAAATACATGTTAGACATTGTTACTGTTTCACTCCTTATTTTGTGAAACATTACCCTAAGCCTCTTGAATGGTTTACCTTTTTTGCTCTCTGTTGATCAGTGCAGGCCTCCCCCCACTGCCCACACACACACACACACACACACACACTTCAATGTACATCACAGGTACACTAACAAAACACAAACCGCAAGAAATATGTAAGCACACACCTGTGTTGATTCTATTTTCCTTTGGGCCTGTGTGTGTGTGTGTGTGTGTTTCTTGTTTTATGGCTCTGGGTTACTGTTTAACCCCGCCGCCCCACCCTGCGTTTGTTTAGTAAATCGATCTGATGACAGGGCTCCAGCGTCGCGCCGTCCGTCCTGAGTTAGAAGCCCCTAAAACCTGTAAGCTTGCGGCCGCCAGGCTCTGAATACTGCAGCAAGCTTAATACCGTTACCACCAGGCTAAAGCTAACGCTTTACCCAGAACCACCAGAGAGAGAAAGAGAAAGAGAGAGAGGGGCGGGGGGAGGACGACTCAGGATAAATGCCCATCAGGAACAGAAGAAGAGGACCAACAGGTGAGCGTAAACACGAACAACACACACTGCTCCGGCGCTGAAGGGGCTGGCAGAGAGCTACTCTAGCATCAGGTTATGACGGAGGTCTGATTTTGGGACGGTTGGGTTGTTTGGCTGCATGTTTACCTGCTAGCTTAGCTTTTTTAGGTCAGCCACGAATCACATGGTGTGTGTGTGTGTGTGTGTGTGTGTGTGTGTGTGTGTGTGTGTGTGTGTGTGTGTGTGTGTGCGTGAGCTCAGTGAAATCTGAAAGGACTGGCGGTCCAATTGGGAGACAGGATAGTAGGGTGTGTGTGTGTGCGTATGTTTCCAGTGAGTGTATGGCTTTGTGTTTTTTCTTTTTCTACACTAAGTTTGTCGAAAGTGAAAGAAGTTAGTAGCCCGCCTGTGATGAATTAAGACTCTTTGATATTCAGTGTTGGTAGCAAAAAAAACTGAACCAAGCCACGAAAACGGACGTGTGCAAGTATCTGTTCAGGTATCAGGTGCTTGTCAGGTGAGATACGGACGTGAGCGACAGGACATACGAAACACTTAAGGTGGAAGATGGAGATCACCTCGTGAAAGGCGAAAACAACCGCTGTACCTGACCCGTGAAAATAAAAGTTGTTACTCTCACAGCCTCAAAGCCAGCGGTAAGTGAAAGGAAAAGGGCTTTGTGTGTGTGTGTGTGTTGTGTACATGTGTGTGCATTTGCGTGTGTGTGTTGTGTATGTGTGTGCGTTTTTGTGTGTGTGTGTGGGTGTGGGTGGGGGTGGGTGGGTGTTTTCCATATAAGACAATGTACTTGTGATACCCCAGGTCAGTTGACAATGGGGTGGGGGTGGTAGGGGGTGGGAAAGGGCAGAGAGAGAGAGAGAGAGAGAGAGAGAGAGAGGTGGTGGTTATCACCGTGACGATTAAAGGCCCCAAATCTAAATAGCTGTGACAATATCACGCTGCATGCACACGGACCTCGACAATAAGACTGCTTTTATGACAGCCAGAGAGCCTTCGGTTGCTGGGCAGAGCTGTGGCCCTGGCAAATAATGGGTGTTTAGTTGCTGTTACTGTACTCTAAAGGACAGCTAAATATTGAGTCCATCTATTATCTAAAGATGAAAGCCAGCTCATTTCCTATTAAAACACAATAGGTCACCAGGGGGAGAAACATGTTTATAATTCATTAGATCTTAAAAGTGTTTTGAAACTGGTTTGATTTGGGTTTTAAAAGCAGTTCATGCAATCATGTATGAGTGTGTCTCTTGCATTCGCAGAGACAGAACGTACATCCGAACCAGTGAGCTCAGTCAGCAGAGCTCTGTAAACCGTGATCTGGTTAGGTATTCTCCTGTGAACCAGCAGGTGACGGCTTCAGGCGTGTTGCTGAGCTCTGCTTGACCAGACACCAGTATGTGTCCAGAAGATAGTACATAAGCAGGCTTCGTCCATCGTTGTGTAACTGAAGAGGCGCAATGTTTGACCTCTGTGAAGTGTTTAAAGAGTCATCTCCCTTTATTATCTCTGGTCACACGCTGTCCTCTCCGGTACTGCTTCGTCGTCAAATCTTCAAATTCACAGCCTGTTTTGCATAGCTTCCCTCTCTATAGAAGTGTAAAGGCTCATTGATACTTCCTGAATCCACTGGCCCTAAAAACACATACATGCATATGGGCTGAACAGAAATGTAAACCGCTTTCTGAAGACGGCCCCTTGTATCACACACACACACACGTACATACATGTACGTGACCACGCGCTGGTCTCTGGGGCCTCTGTCCTTCCCTTACTTCAGGTCCTTCACCATTTCACTATGGCTGCGACGAGTACAAACTAATTCTGGTCAATCCTGTAATGTACATATGAATTGTGTAGGGGATGGGTCAAATGCAGAGGTCAACTTTCACTGTTCCTTGTGTGTGCTTGACAAATAAAGTAACTTAACTTAACTTAACTAAAGTGAATAGTGAATCGTATTTAGCGTGTCAGACACAATTCAGCATCAATGAATTTTTCAGATAACCTTCTCTTTGCTCTTTAAATGATTGGTTGGGTGTGTCAATTTATGGTGGTACTGTCTTTTTTTTGTTGGCAAAAAAAGATGTTGACAAAGATAAAGATAAGCACGAAAGCTTGAAAAGTTATAAAGGTAACCCCAGAAGAAAGGTTCTCTTTGTTGGTCCTAATAGGTCCCATTGTAACATCTAACAAGGCATTGCGCAACTCAATACATGACCACATATAATTATTTCAAGGCATGGAGTTGAATGATCCAAAATGGATTACATTCTCGTCAATGAGCCTTTGATTAATTGGTCAAAAATGCTAATCACCCGGACCGATCGCCTTTAAGGCCTACTAAGCATCTCAGCTGTGAGTAGGTGTTAACGTCTGCAGATCAAGGGAGCCGCTTATAGGGCCTGATGATGTCAAGTTTTTGCAGAAAAGCTATCAGCAGTTTCCAACTTCTTCCAGCTCTATAGTGGGATGTGTTTCTATTATCCAGATATGATTAGTTTAGGAGGCAAGGACACACACGCACACAAACACACATTTTGCATACATTCACTAAAACAAAAGTCACTGACACACACACACACAATTATGCATGCAGATACATGCAAGCAAGCACGCACGCACACACACACACACACACATACACAATTAGAAAAACCCACACAGGTACAGATTGTGGGTTATCCTACATAATCTGATTTGCAGAGTGGTATAAAAAGTCTATCATCAACCCAATCTATCCATCCCATAGAGTGGTGTGGTGTCTCCCATCTTGGCTCCTCCCCCCCCCCCCCCATCCTCCACCCTCC
>JAOPJJ010000098.1:7444016-7458290 GCA_027122795.1 Enchelyopus cimbrius | reverse complement strand
ACATATACATACATACATACTTACCTCTGCATGGTACTCATGTTAATGAAACATTACATTGTTCTGTGAATGAAATGTTAAGTAAATGGCAGAAGGTACAGGACTCATATTGAATAAGAACGTTCAATGTGAGAGCGTCCATCTTGATTTAGTGTGTGGATGGAGGAAGCCGCTACCCACTGATGAAAGACATACGACAGCAGATCAAATGATAATCCTGTGTACGTCTCAAGTCAAACTGTGAAAAAGACAAAATAATAAATGTGATACTGCAAAATGCTGGGCTGAAATGTAGTCCCTTTTATGATCGGAAGATACGAGTGAGATTACGACGAAAAACAATTCACCGATTTTCTTTTTGTGATAGCAATCGAGACAACAAAAGAATGTTCAGGATAGTATAATTGTGAAATGAATCGCACATACCTTTGTCCATACCTTTTGATGTGTAATAATTCATTTATCTCCAAGACATTTTATTGAATTATCTGAAAGAAAAATATCTAAGAATGTAATAATACAATTTGGTAATAGGTAGATATTTTTTGATTCAAATTGAAACTTCAAAGTAACAAATTGCTTCTGAGAAAGTTAAGTTTCTCTATGAATCATGGGCGTATTATTAATTAATACCGTTAGTGAAGGAAGTTAAAAGATGATATATGTGCAGTCATTACAACCAACAACAATGAACAATGAGCTAATGATAAGCATATCTTAGGACGGTATGTTGGAAATAAGGATATACATAATGAGGCAACGCGGTTTGCAGATACAGTTTTTAATGTATCACAACAATGAGCAACAAACATACTTGATGAACTATTTCCAGAAGTTGTTCAAATACCATCTACAATAAACGTCATTTCAACTATGACAACAGGTCTGTGACAAAATTAAAAAAAAGGTTTCAAAACCATGTTATTACCGTGATACGGTACAGTTGAGACCTCAAACAGTACAGTAACAAAAACTAATGCGACTACCCTCTATATATAAAACATCAATAACATTTTTGGTTTAGTTTATTTAAAGTTTTAGCCATAGGGGCATCTTCTTATTAAAACCTCAGGGTGCATTTCCTATGTAACCCAGATGTTGAAGAGTACATATTGTGTAGGATAAGATTGCGCCGTGAAAATCCCTTTGACATCCAGAAGAACTCCAATTTTCAACCTTTTGAAGGCTGTCCCCATAAACATGAAACAATCCATCAATTTTTTTTTTTAAGTTTGTTTTTTTGTTTTTTCTCTTTTTGGCTGCTGTGCAGTTGCAATATCTATGTACAGTTATATCGTGGACCATCCTTTTTGTTGGTTTGTTAGCTTTTACCAGTCCGTGTGTGTGGGAAGCGTCCTGTCAAACGCTAGCATCTTAGCCCGTGATGCTAGCCGCGACAGTTCAGTCTTTGTCGATGCTGAGCCACAGAGTGGGGGAAAGGCAAAAAGCCGTATTTGAGAAAGCCTTTGGAATTAGGACAGTCGCTTATGTTTGTACAATGGCAGAATTGCACCTTGGTAGGCCAGGATGTCTCTTATGAAACACAATCGAAAAGTGTCTTCAGAATTAAAGTAAAATGTTAAAATACTAAAAATTTCAAATAAGAACATTTAAAAAGCTCACACAGAGGATTAAAAAAAATGATATTTTGTTTTAAACTTTGAACAAATAAAAAAAAAACACCTGTACAATAATAAAACATAGGAGGAAATGTTGATTTCATCGTTTGAAACAATAACTAAGCATGATTTGATTTAACCTGTCAAACAGTTGCATTACATGCTACTTGCTCATCTCAGAATAGGAAATACCAAAAGCAATACATTTTTGCATTTCTTCATATTAATAAATTTGTACCATGCACAGCCAACTACGAATATGTACAACAGCTCAGCTTCCTTTGTTCACAAGCCTTTTTCTTTCATACAAATAGCCTTCTGTTACTTTGGAATGAATCACATTGGTTTTAGTTACCAAACTAGAATGTGATTCGTAAAAAATTGAACACCCTTTGACAGCTTTCACATTCTTAGTTCCACAGCAAATTAAAGTTAAAATTAACAAAGCAAAGCAATTCATGGATCAGTATTGACTGGATAATGATGAGAAGTTTATGGCAAGCAAAAAAAAATAATAATAAAGAGAAAGAAAAGAAAAAATATATATCCTACTAAAACACAGTAGCAGCAAATGTTGTAAGGTAATACTTTGAAATGCTGAAAATCACTAGAAGCGGAGAAATCAGGACATTGATTCGAAAGGTTAGGTCAGCAGAAGTGCCTGGAGAAGTGGTGCGATGACGGTGACCTCTGCACTAAACGCAGTGTACAGGTATAACACTGGTGTGTTGTCGAGTTCTACAAGCACATGAACATGTTTAAAAATACAAAACTAATGCGGTTGTCCCCCTTTTTAAAGCAGCATATTTGCAATCTTGGAGCAAATATTCATACCTTTTTTTCATATTTTTTTTGTTGACCAACTTGTACCTTTACAGTTTCAAGTATACAGTACTACTTTCATGGATGTACCAATTGTTAAATAGGTCTATAGTTTGGTATCAATCCTGTAACGAATGGACCAATATGCTGCTGCAATAGACACAAATAATAATTAAAACCGAAAAATACATACACACAAACAGGAAAAAAACAAAAACAAAAAACTATTAAATTAACAAATGTTCTACCCAGACAATAATTACAAAAAAAAGTCAAAATAAGTGCACTATAGTCCAGACACAAGCAGGTACCTTAACAGTACAGCAATTCACAAATGAAACATGTTATATTCACATAATCCTCAAGAGTCTATCAAAACTAGAATTATTACCTCTTCAGAAAAGGGTGTGAGCAGAGGTAAGGTGAGAAGGTAAGAGTTGGCACAGATTAGTATACTCTACAAGAAAAAAAGGGGGTTTGGGCGGGGGGGCGGGAAATAGATACAGTTTGTTGTAATACAAACTGGCAAACACAGGGGCATCATACACATTTACGTCACCTTTCTAAATTCCCTCAGTGGCAAAACCATACTGTCTTTGTAGGTCAAAAACTAAAAGGATATGCACATCGTCCATTGTAACAGTTATATTGTCTCTTGGTACTCTATACACATCCAGGAAATGCGTCAGATAAAGCTCGACATGTTTTGGTTATAAGCCAGGTGTACCCAGGCTTGTTGCTGCTTTAACAAATGAGAAATGTTATGTTCTGACCTGAGAATTTAAAGCTACTGAATTACACCTATCTAAACTAAGAGAGATTCTCTTTGAGGGTTCTGGATCGTCGTCCCATACAGTACATGCTAGCATTTGGAAAAAACATCCAGCTGAGGTGCAATTTGCTATCGTGAGAGTTTTTGGCTTGAAACAAGCCCCCCCCCAAGGGAGCCTGTGGGATTTGTTTTCCTACTCCGTGTTTTTGTATACAATATAAGCTCAGTCAAGCATCTCCAACAGTTCTGTCCATAACAAAAATCAATCAATATCTTGCCAGCATATCAATATGGGAAAAACAATCCTGAGTCAATCATTTGGTACTGTAATTTTTTTGGGTTAAGAGAAACTTTGGAACTGCAGTTTTAAAAAGTCTTATTTTTTTCTATAAGCAAGGGATCCTTTTTTTCACTCCTACACACTGAACATATCCATTCTTATACTACTGAAGCTCGCGTCTAGGCCAGAGGTTGGCTTAGCCTTGACCTCCAACGCATTATCTAAGTCATCCAGCTTCTGGCTTAGCTCATTGTCAGACTCTTCTGAACAACTCTCGGTGGGGAGTGAGGTTGGAACCCCTGAGGTGCTGCAGGAAGTTGAGGTAACCGTTGAAGGTGAGGACAGGGGGGGAGGAGGAGAGGCAGACGGGGAGGAAGAGGAAGCAGCTTTCCGGGCTGTGGTGGCCTGGAACAGGACATTTGGCCAGGACTTCATGGACAAGCGAGAGAGATGAGGAAAGGTGTTATTAGAAGAAGCTGCAGACTGCGAGGTAGATGTGGTGTTAGGAGTAGGGGAGCAGACAGAGTGAGGTAATAATCTAGTATGCTCTTTGGCATTTCTCATTGCTTGTTTGATTGTTTTCTCTTTGTGCATGCTCGACTGAAGGTGTTGGCCAAGTGCTTCGTTCCCGTTAACAACCACGTTGCAGGCGACACATGTGTACTTGCTCACTGCCTTTCGAAGCACCGTCTCTTGGGGGTCGGTGAAAGCATGTCCGAAGTAACAGAAGGACTTCTGGTGACGCACCACGGATTCTTCGTCAGCGAAAATCATCTGGCACTTCCTGCATATAAACTCATGCTTGACGGACGGCACTATAAAAGCATCTGGAAAATCTGTGGTACTTTTGGTATCTGTTTTCGGTTCTTCCTTTGTGCTTTCAGTCGAAGAGCCTTTGTTGGTGTCATCCTTAGTCTCCATCGCTTCTTTTGGTTTGAAGGAGCTGCTGCTGGCTGGGGTGCTCTGCACACTCTGGGGTGTCTTGACGAGGGGTGGCTTCTGCTGCTTCTGGTGTTGCTGCAGCTGCTGCTGCTGCTGCTTCTGGTGCTGCTCGAGCTGCTTCTGCTGCTGCTGCTGCTGCTTCTGCAGTGAATCCTGGAGGGACTGCTGGTACTGCTGGTACTGCTGCAGGAGCGCCGTGGGGGATAGGCCGGTGGCCATGGCAGCTTGGGGCATCGCAGCAGGGCCGTACGGAAATAGGTTCTCCATTCCGCACAGTGGTGGGAAGTAGCCGCCCGATTGCACCCCTCTCGGCATCTGCGGCGAGAAGCAGTTGGGGAACCCAGGAAGGAAATAGGGCAGGAACTGGCCCCCCAAGAAGGAACTGGGGTCACTGGCCGCCAGGGCGTTCTGCAGCGCCTGCAGCTGAGCCATGTCGAGCGACGCCTCGTTCTGCTTCCCCGCAGCGGAGCTCAGCTTCTCCCTCTTCTTCGCCATGCTGGGGGTCATCGGGCGATGCGAGCCGCTCTCGTTCTCTCTCTCTTTGTTCTTCGTCTGCGTCGGCCTGTCTCCTGGCTTCTTGGTGCCGTGGTCTCTCTGGTCTCTCTCGGATTCTTTACCATGCTGCTCTGTGTGATTGACTGCTGCCAGGGGTGTGGAGGGAACAGGAGGAGGAGGAGGTGGAGGTGGTGGTGGTGGAGGAGGAGGAGGAGGAGTCTGCAGAAGAGTCTTGGTTGGGGTAGTGCTGAGAGACATGGCAGGAGAGGGGGTGGCTGGTGTAGGGAACCCAAGCATGCCAGCACCGGGAGACGCTAAAGCTGAAATACAGTGGTATATAAATATGGAAATGTTCAATATTCAAATATTCAATCCAAATCACTAAGGAAACGTTGACTTTTTTTTTCATGACAAGATGTTGAGATTGACTGACTCTTGATATGATTATTAAATATTTTAGATTTTTTTTATGGATCAAAACTGTCACATATGCTTTAGTCATGTCTCTATTCCGAAATGAGGATATAAAAATACCAGAAGTACAATAAGGGAAGAAAAAAAACCCACAAACAAAAAAACATAATATAAATACACTGGTTGAGCATTATTCATGTCATTACACACAAATGTGTTCCAAATAAAAAAACATCTTTGTGATACGGAATGGATAGTAGTAGAGAACAATAAAATAGTCTGTGTTTTGTGCATGTTAAAGCTTGGTCTATAAACCTAGTACTTTTGTCTACTTTTGTCATACTAACTCACCAGGTGTGTTGGGAGGAAAAACAGGAAGTGATGACGGCCCATTCACTCCAGGAAGCAGGACTGGTGGTAGGCCAGATATTCCTGGGTAGCTAGAGGGCAGGCTGAGGCCATGAAGTGCGTTGTTGTTGTCCACTGTCATCTGCTTCTGCTGGCCAGGCAAAGTGAGTCCGTCGCCAGCCTTCTTCATGCGGTCCAGCTCTTGCTGTGCCATCAGTTGACGGACAGTGGTTGGGGCTAGGTAGTCCTTTTCTCTGTCCACCTGGTTCCCTAGGGTTTCCTGCACTTTGGCAATATGCTGCTTGGAGAAGATGTGGTCACGCACAGACATCCGTGCGGTGTACTTAACCAAGCACAAGGTGCACTCGGGCCGAGGCCCCTCCGGCGATCCTTGACTTATCATGAATGGCTTTCCGATGTTTATCTTGAACTTCTTCTCTTTAGCGCGGGCGTTCTGGAACCATACCTGGACCACGCGTTTGGGAAGTCCGATTTCATTTCCTAGCATCTCGCACTCCTGCATCGTTGGAGTGCGGTAGTCGCTAAAGCAGGCCTTGAGGACCTTAAGTTGCAAGTTGCTCATCTGGGTCCTGAAACGTTTGTGGCCTGGCCTGTCCCCGCTGCAACTTCCTTTTCCTGACTTGAAGGGGTTTGACCCTCCAAACGGACTAGGGGAGCTGGGGTCAGTCAGACTGGAGCATTCACTCCTGTCATTAAGTTCATCCATATCATCGGTGGAGTTAAAGTAAGAGTCATAGTCTTTTCCAGAAAAGCTGAGAGCGGGGCTCACCATGCTGAACTGGAACCGGTCATCACCGCCATCAGAACTAGGGGCAGCATTACTCTTGTTGTCTCCCAGCTTGTCACTGCCATTGGCCGTCAGGTTTTCAACTTCATTGTTGTTGCCCTCGTCTCCAGTGGTAGCGTCGCTTATGGCAGTGTTTATCGACGAGGTCTCATCAAAGTCCATCTTGCTAAGGTCATAAGATGAGGCCTCTGCAGAAATCATATTGGGCCCGTCAGTTTCATCACAAGGTTCTGCTCGTAAGGATGAAGGGCTTGAGAAGTTTTTTAACTGTGTTTCAGTTGGTTTGACTGGAGTTGAGGACGCAGCCGGCAGCTCATAGTCACTTGGCTCAGTCTTAGTAGGGAGTTGGGGGTATTCAAAGAAGTTGTACTTATTAGGGCTTTCGCCTCTTTCATTGTCTTGATTCATCATTGGGCTTGGGGGCAAACTGAAGCCTGCCTGTTTAGCCTCATGCCAATGTCTAGAGCGTATGTGACTATCGAGGGCTGATTTAGCTTTAAATAGTGCTCTGCAAAAGGGGCATTTCTTGTGGGACTGGGAGGGCCCTATCGCTCTGAACTGCCCCTTTCTCTCCCTGGCACGGGTGTTCTGGAACCAGACTTGCACCACTCTCTTCTTGAGACCCACCTCTCTAGCGATGTGGTCAAGCATCTTTCGGGTCGGGTTGGAGTCAAGTAGGTATTTGTCATAAAGAACCTCAAGTTGTTCAGGTGTGATGGTGGTTCTCAGACGTTTGTCTCGGTGTTGCTCTTCACTACTGTTTCCACCCTCTTTGTCCTGGACATTTTCTTCCTTCTCGTCAAGTTTTCTTTTCATTGACCCCGAACCAAGCGTAGAGGATGGGCCGGAACTGCTTTGAGAAGGCATCTGTGAGAGCCCTCCAGCCAACAGTTGGCTAGCCATCAGAGGGTTATTGGGGTCGAATATCATATAGGGCATATCAAGCGGCCTTTCCAGAAACTGGGAGTGAAGAAATTGATTTTGAGCAGCAAGGAAATGCATATGCTGGTGTTCTTGCCACAATTCCATACTGGGGAATGCAATCTTACACTGGTCACACTGGTATTGAAGCATCTGGTGAGGGAGGCTGTTCGTCAGTGAGGAGAGGGCGAGTGACAGTGAGCTAGAGGGTACTGCAGCTGACTGTGGTTGAGAATGGGGCCTTGACATCTGGGGTGGTTTCAGAGGGGGAGGCTGAGGTGTCGAGGCCTTGGATGGTCTTGGCTCTGACTTCACCACCGGTGAGGGCGCGGTCTCCGTCTGTTTAGGTTTCACCTCAGGAGGCATTTCAGGCTTAGGGGAGGTCTTTCCCATGCTGGCACGAGGAGAAGGCATCAGAGGGGAGATTGAGCCAGAGTTGGTTATAGTAGCCTGGGGCTGCTTGGGTGGCTCCGGAGTGATTTGTTTCATCCTTGCTGGTCCCGGTTCTCCGCCGTCTAAAAATTCCTCAATAGGAATTTCCTCACTACCTTCCTCATCTTCATCCTTGTAACACTGCTTCTTCTGGTGGGTGATAAGATCGAAGATGCGTGGGAACACGATGTTGCACTTTTTACACTGGTACTGCATGTTACTGGTTCTGATGTATCGCTCATTAGTCAGCTCTTTCTTCTCGTTGTCTTTACAGTCTGCCTGGTTCTCGTAGCTCTTCCTGGCTTTCTGGCGGGCGTTCTGAAACCACACGACGATCACACGAGTTGGGAGGTTGAGCACTGTAGATAGCTGCTCAATCTCATCGTCCTTAGGATATGCATTGGTGTCAAAGAAATCTTGGAGTACTCTCAGTTGATAATCAGTGAATCTGGTCCGGGAGGATCTCTTGTTCATTCCTGATTCCGTTCTGTAGTACTCCAGCGCATTCATCTGGGGTTCTATGCGTATATCTTCCAATGTAGTCATGGGCGGTATACTGAAGTTGTATGGGGAGTCTTTGCTTCGCTGCCGCTCTTTGAAGAGGGTATTACGGAACCAGTGCTTGATGACCTTCTGGGGCAGACCGGACTTCTCTGACATCTCCTGAATTTGCTCTTCATTGGGAGAGTTGTTTATGTCAAAATGAGCTCTGAGGATTTTCAGTTGGTCGTCGGTGATGCGGGTGCGTGGACGCTTGAACTGGGACTGACGGAGGAAGTTGGGGTCAAGACCCAGCTGCTGCTGACACAGCTGCGTGAGATCTGACGTCAGTGATTCCATGGAGGGCAGCTGGAGGGCCAGCTGTGGTGGCAGGCCTGGGTGCTGGATGGACTGCATCATCAATGGAGAGAATAGGGGCATATCCATGGGCACTGGGAGCTGCTGGGGTGTAGGGGGAGCAGGGGGAGGCGGGGTAGGAGGTGGTGGCTGGGGAGGGGACACCTGGTGGGAAGGCTGGTGTGGGGTCTGATGTTGAACAAGTACAGGGGATGGCGATGGGGTTTGCGGTTTGCTCTTCGATGGCGGTGGAGGCTGAGGAGCTGTAACCGGCACAGGTGCGGGAGGAGGTGGTGGTGGAGGAGGAGGAGGTGGTGGGGGTGGAGTCTCAGGTGAAGCAGGGTTTATGGGATAGAGTTTGTCATAAGCCTCTCTGTACTGCTGGGCAAACTTCTCCAGCTCGACATAGGGGAAAAATTGGCTGTGAACATGCTCCTGGTGGCTTTTGAGAATCAGCATGTTGGAGAAGAGCTTTCCGCACATCCCACACTCCAGCTTTTCATTGTTGATCTCCACTTGTTCACCTCCTTCTTTGTTCTTCCTCTGGTTTTTCTGTCTGTTCTCGTTGTACTGGATAACGAGTTCAAATCCAAAGTTCTCCAAAAGGGCCTTGGCGGCATTTCCTCTAGCTCCTGACACAATACGTGGGGGAGGAATCAAAGGCTCTGGGAACTTTGACTTCTTGGACTCTTTGTTGTCTTTACCTCCATCATTGACTGCCTCGCCTCCGTTGTCTGTCTTCGCTCTGCCCTCATGTTTCTCTTGGTGTTCTTCAGCCTCCCTGGACATTTGTATATCAGAGACTGACACAGCACTAGGCTCCATTTTGGTTTTGTGGTTCTGCAACTGTAGGTTTTTCTGTTGCTGAACCTGATTCTGGGAGGCTTGTTGCTGCTGCTGTTGTTGCTGCTGATGCTGCTGCTGCTGTTGCTGCTGCTGTTGTTGCTGCTGTTGCTGAGCCTGTTGCTGAGCCTGCTGCAGCTGGTGCTGCTGCTGCATCTGCTGCTTCAAGTCCTCCAGGAACGATCCAGTGAGGCCAGGCATGCCAAATGCAGCTGCGGAGTGTAGTGCCAGCTCTGGGCTAAGGTTGAACTCTGCTCCCGGGATATAAAAAGGGAAGAGGAACTGGGGCTGCTGAAACTGCAGCAGGGATTCTGGCGTCATAGGGAAATGGGGGAAGAATGCCGGGTTTAGGAACTGAGGCTGGAAGAAGGCAGCCTGCTGCTGGAGCTCGTGCTGGAGCTGCATCTGTAGCTGGGCATTAGACTGAGCGGTCTGGTGACTGCTCGCCTGAGCCGAGATATGGTCAGTAGTCGGGTTTTGCTTAGTGTTGTTGCTGCTGTTACTTTCTTTGGCTTCCACTGAGTTTTCTTTGTTGGTAGAAGGTGTTCCACTCCTAGCACTGTCTTGGTTGTTGCTGGACCCTTGCGCGGATGGCGCAGGGCTCTTTGCTGGCACTGGGCCACTAGTTCCGGAGATACCGCTGCTGCTCTCGCTTTTGGCTGTTCTGGCTTTGGTCTGGTGTAGCACGGACCTCATGTGAATCTCAAGTGTTGAACTTTGGCTGTAGGCAACGTTGCAGATATTGCATTTGAACGGCTTGTTGTCAATGCTGTTGCTCGTTTCTTGTGGTACTGGGCTTGAGGCTTCTTGGAGGACCTTCTTGAGCTTGTGCAGGTGAGAAACAGAATTATAGTGGACTAGCAGTATATTCTTTTGAGTAAAAGACTCTTTGCAAACTGTGCACTTGTAGGGTCGGGAAGGGTCTAAAAACTTCTCCATTGTAAAATTTGGCCCTTTTCTAAAGGGTAGGGTACGTTTTGGTTCTGCTCCCATTTCATCTAGCAAGGAGCTGCTGTCACTTCCAGTAGGACTGGGCTTCTCTTCTTGGTCCATCTCGTCATCTTTGTCCAGGTCGTGTTCGAAGGCCTGAGCTTCCTCCAAGGCCCTCGCTTCACTCTCTGTAATGTCGCCATTCAGCGGCAGGCTTCCGATGAGCTGCTGCACCTCCGCCTCGCTCAGTTCAGGGTGGCCGTTCTCCAAGTGCTTTTTCAGGGCCATGAATGTCCTGAAGCTGCGCTGGCAGAGGCTGCACATCGTGGCAGCCCTGATGGCGTGGTACTGGGAATGGATCTGAAGCTTCTGCATGGTCTTGAAGGCCAGGCTGCAGTGGTTGCATCGATATTTGTACACGTGGCGCTCGGAGACAGAGAGCTGCTGCTGCTGCTGCTGGAGCCTCTGAAGCTCATTGAGATGGTCCTGCAGGGTGTCCGGGGACTTGCTCTCGAGCCCGCTGGCTCTCTTCCAGTCCGGGGCCTCAGGAACCTCCTTCGGGGGCTTCAGCTCTTCCACCTGGTCCATTTCGGTCTTCTCATGGGCGATCATCAGTTCGTCCTTTGAGTTGCTTCCTAACAAATGACCATAAGAAAAAAGATGAATACGTGAACACATTTATAAAATGTGCAACCAAAACAAGAGCAAACAAATATAACACGCTACCTTGAGACTTCCCGGGCCCCTCGGAGAGGCCAGGGGGGGAGTCCATCAAGGCAAGGGCTTTCTCCGGTCCAGGAGGGGGGTGCATTATATTATTTGGCGTCATTGTGTCAGGTCCGACAACCTGGAAATAACAAAGAACGTGCAGAATTAACACGCAGGCCGAAATTTGCTACAAAAACACAAAAAGGTCACACAAACTGCATTTTCCCCGGCACTTCGAGCAAGGCACGTGCGTCGGAATTTGTTTTTCCGAGTGCTGGCATGTGAGGCAGTGTATCCAAGGAGCCGCAGTATAAATGCATAGTAAATGAAATGTTATATTGACAGCTGACCTTGGGGAAAAGCAGGCCAGGCTAGAATTGTTTACTTATATATATATATTTAAAAAATGTATATATATATATTTAAGAAAACAACTTGATGAAAGCAGCATTTTCCTAAAACCCCCTCACTTACGGTCATGATCAGTTTCTCCACGCAGTCGGGAGCCACGCTGTGCAGGTGGGTGAGGTGCAGCTGCAGGTGAATCTTGTTGCTCAGGACGTCCTGGCACAGCGGGCAGCGGATCACCGGCTGCATGGAGTGCTGGGACAGCACGTGAAGCTGCATGCGGTTTGCATCTTTGCTGCTGTAATTGCAGTATGGACACTGCTGCACCTGAAATGGGAGGATGCACAATGTGACAGGATTAGAGAGAGAACCGAATGTATCATAATCATAATAATGACAATAATAATAATAATAGAGAAAGTCTGGGTGTGTTATTAACATTTTGTGGATAGTGTGAATATTGTGGGCAGTGTATTTCGGTCTTAAAGTTGCTTTTCCAGACAAAAACAAAACAGGAATCCCATGATCCCCTGATTCAAGGCCAAAAAACACAATCCAAAATATTAACATATCCCCCCTATAGCTCTGCGTTGGAAATCCACTCTTGACTTCATGACCATGTATTTTCCCCACCCCGCCCATCCCGGTGCCACCCCCTCAACCCCCACTACTTCGACTCACCGCAGAAAATGTTGATCAACCTTATTTCATATATAATTCATTTAAGTCCTGCAACCCGTGCAATTTTATGAGCAAAAAAAAAGAAGAGGAAAACCGCGATTGCCTGGAAATTCTAATCAGCAAATTAAAGATGACAAAGGTGTGTGCACCCTCCAAAACTACACCTACGCCCTCATTAGGCGGAGTACCCTGCGCCCTGCCGCCGCCCCCCCCCCCCACCACCACCTGTTTTAATGGAATCCATTTCTGAGATGACTAAGTCCTGCCCATGCTCGCAGGGGTCCAGCGGCAGACAGGCTAATACTTCATAATCTAATTTAAAAACACATATAATTTAAACAGATGCAAAGAGGGGATCGGAGGGGCTGGGCGGGGTCGGGTGGTGCAGGTATTTCACTTAAGAGCACAAAGAGCTCTGTCAGAGTCGATGGAGCCGCGGCGTGTCACCTGCATGTGGATCAATGGGGGCCCGCTACATGCTACACGCTTAGCTTGCCTTTCTCTTGTCTGCCATTGAGCCCGTTGCCATGGCGTCACTGTATAGATCAGCGGAAGTAGATCGCACATTGAAGTGTAATAACTAAAGTCTGATGAACGCTGCCTTTGACATTCTTGTTTGGACCAAACGTGTTCCGTCGCACGGCGTTGGCACCTTAAAAAAAAAATCGTCCGGCAGGGATGACATCTGACAAAAGTGTTTTGGAAGGTTTCGGATCCACACCGTGTAGACCGAACACTGTACTTAATATCGTAATTAAAGTTCCCTTGTGGAGGCGGTGACGTCTTTGTTTGGCACAACATCTCCGTAACAAAACAGGAAACCAGGCTTAACTCCACCCTTAACTGTGGTGCGGCATACTAGCGAGATAAGCTGGGTTAGGCGACAGTACGAGAGGGAGCCCGAGAGGGAGCCCTGAGGTGCGCCCTTACCTGCTCAGCGACGGAGAGCTTGGCCTCGCTGGACTTGGGCCTCTTGGGCGTGACGTCCATCTGGCGGTCGGGCGCCATGGAGCGCTTGGAGAGGGCGTTGCTGGCCGTCACCTCCTTGGACATGGCATTCGCTCCTACGAGAGACGGAGACATTGGGGGGGGGGGGAGAAGAGGGCGGCTTGTCAGGCGAGAATGTACGCGGGGGCGTCGTTCAGATTCACAGTTTGAATGTTCTCTGTTGTATTCCCTTTGCAGGTGAGGGCAGGAGCTAGTCTGGAAACTGTTCCTGGAGCAGCTAAGAACTAACCACCAAGTCCTCTTACCCTTGGGTTCAACATTTCCCCACGAGGACCTGAATGAATTAACAATACCAAAAAAAGCGGACATTGATTGATTAAAAATCTTTATTTAGCTTCAACATTTCCTAACGTGGTACGCTGGAAAACCAAAACCAATCAAAATCTCAATCTTGTCCCGAACCCGCTGTTACTTAACTGTAAGGCCCGTCTCGTCCAATTAATATTAAGCAGGAGTGAAAAATGAAAGCGACAGCGAGAGCAGACGGAGTCACTACAGTTCCTGCGTGAGAACATGCCGTCTAATTCCCCTCCGCTTGCACACACACAACCATAACACTTCCCATTTCTCCCTCTGCCCCGAGGACGCTCGGAATGGGGGGGGGTCGGGAAGACTGGCGCGGACTCATTATCACAGCGAGACATACATTAAATGTTATGGTAATATTATACACTTCATTAGTTCATATACATTTCCCCAGCCTCCCCAACAACTTCTGTGTCTGCACAGGATGCAACATTTCCATAGCTTGGTCACGGTCGGTGGTGCAGTAGCGGCAGCTGTGTGGGCACTGTGTGTTGTCTGTGTGTGTCTGTGTGTGTCTGTGTGTGTATGTGCGTGTGTGACGTTAATAGCGAGGCTCAGTGCAGAGGGGGGGGGTATCAGCCTTTGGTTGTATTTAGTAAATGCTGCAGTCGCTGATAAATCTTTCATTAGCCTCCTCTGAAGATACAGGCAGTGCGGGGCCTGCTATGGTCTGCCACTGCAATTCACCGGCTCTGCAACAACACAAAGACACAGTGGCCACCCTCTCTCTATCTCTCTCTCTCTCCCTCTCTCTCTCTCT
>JAOPJJ010000098.1:7209610-7220285 GCA_027122795.1 Enchelyopus cimbrius | reverse complement strand
AAAGAAGAGGTAAGGGGTCCATCTTACCTCCTTTTTGGGCCAAATACCAACAAAAGTTGGATGCGTGATAGAGGATTCGGGGGTCCAATCCCTCGGTGGTCTGCGCTGGTGCTCTGGGGGGGCCCTGGGGGCCCCGGGCTTACACCCGGGGCCCGGTTTTTTGGCGCCCCGGGTTGATTGATTGGGTAAAAAACCGTGGGGTGGTCGGGGGTCCCCCCCCCCCCCCCCCCCCTATTGTCATGACTACTGTACGCAAGTAATAGGAACAATACTTTCTTCCTGCTGCACATATTACATGCATAAAATGGAGAAGTAACCCACCATTGTATTGATTGTGAGGTTGGGATTTTGTATGTGGGAAAAGGTAGATTATCTTTAAGCATGTGAAGGGACATTCTGCCTAAAGGAGTACAGGAAAACGGGTGGCTGGCCTCGGTATAAAAACAGGAAACCAGTCTATGCCAACCTAGGCATTTTGAAAAGCAGCGAAACACTTCCCACAAACTGTTTGTAAGAGCTCTTCTGGCCAGCAGTTCCTCTCTGCTTAGTGTCAGTTTATCTTTATCTCTCATTTTATTTGCAGGGATGAACGAGGGCCAAAAACGACACATTTTGTTTGCCCTCCAGAAGAACCTTAGTGTAGTCATTAGGGTATCCACAAAATCTGATATCCTATTTATACTGGCTTATCTGGCAGTTTAAGGGTAAGTTGATGGCAGGGATCTGGGAGCCACTAGTTTATAGCTTTAGCTGGGTGGCCAAGCTATCCACAGACTTCTTCCTAGACACAGGGACTTTGGTTCCACATGTACAGCATAGGCCAATCTTGTTGCCATGGAGGCATCCAATCAGGGCTCTGCTCTTGTAACGACATGCATGGCCCTATCGGCAAACATCTCAGATGTAGCCGAATATTTAACCAAATATTTATCAGGGATCGAGAATAAGGACACAATGTGCTGTTCCCACAGTGCAAAAGGGGTAATCCCTTCCTGCAGACACCCACACACACACACACACACAAACAAACAAACAAACACACACTGACCCATATTTCGTGCGCTGCAGCTGAAGGACTGCTGGGGCTGCTCTCCACGTAGATGAGGTGTGTGGCCGTCAAGTACAGTGTGCCGCTCGTGGACTTGCTGCTGAAGCGGTCTAACAGGCGGACCTGTTCCACCTGTAAACACACACACACACACACACAGGTTGTAATTCTAATATTTGCTCCACTTGAATTATGTCAAACTGATTGTTGACAGTGTCACTACTTCCTCTTTGCTAATGAACCACACACACCCGCCATTGTTTTAATTTGAGCTGAAAATAATTATCACAAATCCTCTTTACAGTCCTTTTCATGCAGATAGTGTAGCACAAGGCACCAGAACAAAACGTTTCAGAGCCGGTGATGCAGGGATATGTCACAAATTGTGGTTATTTTCTGAATTCCGGTTGCAGCCATCATGAATACCGCAGGCTTCTGTGCGACAGTTTCACGTTTTGTCAAGCTTTTCAAAATGTATCGCCAAGTTGTCAGCTCATCACATCTCATCAGGCCTCAACTTCCCCAACAAAAAAAACACACATCCGTAAAACATTGACTAAACTTAGCAGAGGCAGCCTGTCCGGTCGACGCTCATAAAGGACCAATAAGATCCAACCTTTGACGGTCACCCATGTGCCTGGCTATTAACACAATTATAGGATAAATGTTTAACTCTATCACATGATTAAAAACACCCAAAGCAATCGCCTCCTGGTGTATGGTTTAAAAAAAACGACTTCAGTACGGGCTTATACAGTATATGAACTTCATAATGTTAACATTATTTAATCAACACAAAAATAAATTGTACTCAAATAGGTAACAAATAGGGATAATGTGTACAAATCTGCTTATTGCCTTAAAATACTGTGCTTGGGAAGTTCTGGGATGCAGTATACAGTAAAAACATGGTTATCATTGGATTCATTGGATTGTGGTGGTGGTTTGCAATGCCTCTAGATGGTTGTAGTTCTCAATTCTCAACTAAATAACAGCAGCAGTATGGTTATTTTAGTCAGTCCCCATTAATCCAAACAAGCTAGACGCAACAAGAGACTTTAGCAACACACCTGCCCCTATTTCATGATTCATCACTACAGCCGTCCTCCCATTTTGCCACATCCGTTCTTGTCTTTCATTTGTGATTCATCTTTCACTGATATGATAAAATGGTTTGGTTGGGCCTATCTACAGTTTCCAAGCAACTGGCCAGCCAGCAACAGGAATTAGACACTCTGCGAAGGGCTGGCTAGAGTACATACAGGAAGTAAGCAGCCAGTAAGAGTGTCAGTGTGTCAGTGTGTGTGCGTGTGTGTGTGTGTGAAGGTGGCTGGGAGATCGCAATAACAAGTGCATACATCATACGTGGATGATAATACTTCTGCGGTACCTTCTGTTAAAATAATTATGTCATGAGCTTGTGACACAATAATATATATAAAAATGGAAAGGAAACATAAAAACTATGAATACAACTTTAAACTCGTAAATATAGGAGTCTGTTCAAGAAAATGAAACAAAAAAGAAACAATGATGAAATAGGTGTGTTATAACTTATAAGTAACACAACCATATGGGCTCTATGTGCCTCCACCCATCTAACCCCCCACATAATGACTCATCCTCTTTTGCCTTATGATTGGTCTTTAATTTGTCCACTACTCATGTCCATCCTAACCACAAACACCGACACACACGCACACGCACACAAACACACACACACACACTTGCAAGGATTATTGAAGATTATGTATCTTTTACTATCTTTTACTACCCCCTACTATCCCCTAAACGAACTATCCCCTGTGACATGCTTAACATATAACACATCATTATTCCTCAGTCTAGACGTAATATTGTTATAGAAGCTAGAAGCTATAACTCAAAGATTGGGAACCGATTTGCAATCAATAGTGGAAGTCTAATTAGTTCAATTGTGTTGTGATCTTAAAACGTCATCTGTGCACAATTAATAAACAGCAACTCTAATTTCTATTTGGCATTGGTCGTGATCAATGACATGGAACAGCTCTCCAAACAAATAAAATAAACTAAATACAAGGCCGCCCAGCTACCATTTTATTTAATGCAGACTGGAGAAGGAGAATCCGCTTACCTTGGGCGTCCGGATATGTTCCATTTAAAGCTTTAAATGACGCCTACTGGATATAACTTTAGCATTGATATTACAATATATTAAACAATGTATAGGAAGGGCTTTCAGAGATCGCTCTGTCGATAGTATAAGAGGTTTATTGTCAATTTTCCCCAACATCCGGGTAAAGGTACCAATAATTTTGACTAGTGGATTCCTGCTTGTACATTTCAGAGTAAAGGTGCATCTTCAACGTGCCATTTTTAAAGAATTGTTGAAGTTTAATGTGCTAGGGTATTTTTTTTTTTTTTTAAACATTCGTTATCACAAAACATTTCCTTATCACACATAAAAAATCAAAGTAGCAATAGTTCGTTCGAATACTAACCACATAATTTATCAAACGCGCATGTCCATAGTAAAATGTGAACGGTCCAAGAGCATTTTACTTTGAAATGCAATTGCGGAAAAGTCCGTCCCGCTTACACCATGAACTACGAACCACCCCGAGGCATGACGGTCAATGTAGGTTTTAGCTAAAATATCCCAGAATGCCCCGGGTAACCCAGCCAGGAAGTAGATTGAGAGCGCGGAATTGTCAAAAGATAACATGCGTGGCTCGGGCATGCATTTTGTTTTGATCAGCGTTTACCATTCATGAGTGGTATAACCTCATTTCTTTTAACGTCGGGATAATGTCTAAATGCTGACTATGAGAAGTCGCTCACATGTTGTTGGCCTATTATGATTGAAACATCTGAGATCGGGCCCTAACGCGGGCGTATCGGAGGTTTGCTAGCTAGCTAGCATCAGTAATAATTCTCCATTTTCTTCTAGCTTGGAAGTTGAAAGAGTAGCCAGAGTTGAACTCTGGTACAATTAACACAATGTCTAGCTTTAACTTCGGATCAGCGACTCTTGGCGCGCCCAGCACGGGCGGGGGCTTTGCGTTTGGTGCGGCGACCAGGTAACTCAGATGGGTTTATCTTTGGGGTTCATAGTGGGCCCGGCCTCTCTGCTTTTGGCAATTTGGCAAGTGAACCCATTGTATATAACAATTCGCCATGCCTTTTAAACTTGTATATGAAATATATATACATGGTCCTTCAGCCAACGTTTATGAAATGCAATGGATTAACCACTAAAAGGGATTCGATTAGCTTGACTTAAAGGTTGTATCAGAGATTCTAGAGCAAAACATAAATAACCACATTCATCTGATCTTTCCTCACTCAAAACTAAAATATTTTGTATTCCAACCAATCACCCACAAGTGGTGGGTGTTGTGGGGTTTTGCGCCCGTGCACGCAAAGTAGGAGCTGAAGGTGGTAGGTGGGAATACAAAATATTTAGTTTTGAGTGCCTGGTTGGAGCATTTCTTTTTTAAGTATGATCTTGGAGCAAAGGCTGCCTACAACCATTTTTTGTTCTCTGTCCTAGTGCACCAGCACCTGCAAGCAATGCAGGCTTCAGCTTTGGTAACACACTGGGCGCAGTGGCGGCTACGCCTGCGCCAGCAACAACCACCACCTCAGCCCTCAGTCTCTTCGGCCAGAAACCCACTGGTGGTTTCTCTTTCAACACGCCTGCCACAGGTAAAACATCCTTGGTTTGGGTGAAGCACGCTACTACATGTTACTACAATGTCATGTTCGTCTGGTTCGCCGGCTTAATTTTCTGAAATTGTCTGAATGTACAGGTGCTGTCGCACCCACTTCTGGGCTCACATTAGGTAAGGTTGTGATTTCTTCCATACATATTAATGAGACATCCGTAGAATATGCAATAGCCCAGTCTGCATAGCACATCACTGGATCTCTTTTTGTAACACTCATGGTTGCATACTAAATCACCCATTGCCGCCTCGTGTCCCCAGGAGCCCCAGCTGCGACGACCGCCGCCACAGGCTTTAGCCTTGCCTTCAACAAGCCTGCTGCCTCCGCCGCCCCCTTCTCCCTCACTGCCGCCACCGCCTCTGCAGCCCCGGCCTCCACTGGCCTGGTGTTGGGCTCCATGCTGGGCTCCACAGCCCCCCAGCAGCAGTCTGCGATAACAGGGTTTGGCTCAGGCCTCGGAAGCATCGCTGCCAGCACTGCGGCCCCCGCAGGCTTTTCGCTGGGCAGCAGTCTCTTTGCAAACCCCGGGACTGGTGAGGAACCCAAGGCCCTGTTTGTTTCTCTCTCAGGGTTCCGGTGTTTTTTACAGTACGGAAGATGATTGTGAATGACTTCTGAAGCCTAACCATGCGTTTGCTTTAAATAGCCCACTACTGTCAAAATGTGTCCTTATTCTCAATCCCTGAGAAAATATTTGGTAAAATACGAACATGAAAATATGGAGGACAAAGGACAAATCTCTCCTCTTCTGGTTTGGTATCTGAATATGTCCTTGTCCTGGGTGATCACTGAGCGTGTGCCTTGTTTTTCCAGGTCTGGGTCAGCCCACCCTGGGAGGATCGGGCTTGACCCTGGGTTCCTTGGTAGCCACCCAGGCCGCCGCTCCCGCTCCCAGCATCGGATTGGGCGGGGTGGACTTCAGCACATCCTCTGAGAAGAAGAACGACAAGTCATCGGGGGCCAATCCTCAGTAGGTTCTGGAATTGGTGCCCTTTAACCTTTTGTTTTGGGTGAAACGGAATTGTATAGAAGTAGCTACCAATTGGCCTGCAGTATATGGGCTGGCCTGTTTTTAATGTGGGTATATATATATTGCTTGCTCTGCTTTTCTTAGGGATAGTAAAGCTTTGAAAGATGAGAACCTGCCTCCAATCATCTGTCAGGATGTGGACAATTTCCAGTGAGTATAAGTGAAATGTTTATGTAAAATATTTGTTGTAAAATAAATTGACATTAGATGACATGATGTTCATAAAATGAACTGACCCTTAGCCACCTCTCCCACCGACAGGAAGTTTGTGAAGGAGCAGAAGCAAGTTCAGGAGGACATCAGTCGGATGTCCTCCAAGTCCATGGGCAAAGTTCAAGAGGACATCCGGAGCCTCAAGCAACTGCTGTCGGTCAGCGCCAGCGGCCTGCAGCGCCAGGCGCTGGCTATAGAGAAGCTGAAGATGGAGACTGCACAGGTAGGCAGAACAAGTATGGAGCATGAAGGAAAAACCACTGGCTTAACGCAATGATGTAGATACATTGGCTGCAGCGTGGGGGGAGATGGTTCTGTTTGAAGGACTGTCAAAACTGAAGGCTTCTGAGACCTAAGTCCTCTATCCAAGCTTGCTTGCTGCTGTAACTGTAAATGTCCTTGTTTGCGGGACTAATATAGGATTTTCAATTCAAGTAGTATCTTTAAAGTTAGCATTACACGCGTGTGATTTTCTGAAATACTCAAGTGCTGCGGAAAAGTGTAATTCCTTTCAGGTTCGATTTGTCATTTTCTGTGTGTTAAATGGGAATACAGCCATCTGGCTCACATGATTAACTTCCTGGCTTCCAGGAGCTGAAAAATGCTGACATAGCGCTGCGGACTCAAAAGATCCCCCCGGGCCTGCAACACGAGAACACGGCCCCTTCAGAGTAAGTCGGCCACCAGGCTAGTAGTCCACAAACACCCATGACAGTCAGAGACCGTTTAGCCATCACTACGGTCACTGTGCCGTGTTGGATCAAGTTCAAGGTCACCGTCACGTTGGGACTTTGATAAACGGCTTATTTGAAACTGGCTACTTGGCGGAACCTTGCCTTGCTCTGTGGAACCATAAGTCCATCTTTCAGCAATGCTGATGCGAAGCTCAAATGATGTATCAAAGTCCACTCGGTTGCTTGTTATTTTAAGCTAACGTGCCCCTTTTTTTGCCATGCTTGCCTACATTTGATCCCAATACCCCTTATCCTTCTGCTCCTATTTCAAACCAGCACAGCAAAGATTTCAGGTTTTTTTCAACCGACCCTTCGTCTCTCCTTTCGTAGCTATTTCCGCTCCCTGGTGGAACAGTTTGAAGTGCAGCTCCAGCAGTACAGGCGGCAGATCGAGGAGTTGGAGAACCATCTCACCACGCAGGGCAACGGCTCCCACATCACCCCTCAGGGTAGGCCGGCGCCCTACACGCCATTTCTCAGTGAAAGGCTAAATTCGCCCGCCAAGTCTTGCTTTGTGTTGACCCATTCCGCTGCTGTACTTACTTGTATTTTGGGTCGTCTCCCATCACGCCTAAGGTCACTCGTGATCTGATTGGTCTGCTAGAACCGAGATAAAGAGTTTAGGTAACATGGTCCTCTTTGTGTGTGTTTGTAACAGACCTGTCCATGGCCATGCAGAAGTTATACCAAACCTTTGTGGCACAGGCCGCACAGTTGCAGTCCGTGCATGAGAATGTAAAGGTGAGTTCTCTTTCTCTGTGGAGGTCATGGATTGGTTGACTAGCCGTTGCTATGCGTCTTCTGGAATCTTCCTCCCTTTAACCAAGGCAAACGCTGATGTGTCACATTGTCATCTTGTGAACAGTTAGTTTTTAGAAACGACAGCATTTAACTTCATCACACATGGTGGAGGCAGGACCCAGCCTACCTGGAAGCTGCCCGGTTCTTTGCGCAAGATGCAACCAAAACATTTTAAACTCGGGATTCTCTCTCCCCCCCCCCCCCCCCTTCTCCCGCGTTTCCTTCTTGAGACAGATCCTGAAACACCAGTACCTGTCGTACCGACGGGCCTTCCTCGAGGACGCCACCGACGTCTTCGAGTCCAAGCGGGCCTCCAACAGGAAGTGGCAGAGCACGCCGCGCATCACTACCGGCCCCGCCCCCTTCTCCAGCGCGCCCAACGCCGCGGCGGTTGCCATGGCAGCCACACTCACCCAACAGCAGCAGCCTGCTCCAGGTCTGACCGCCTTCAAGTTCTAGAACCTTCCGACACTTTTGAACTGACACCCCACCCCACCCCATTCATCTCTCTCTCTCTCTCTCTCTCCCTCTCCCTCCCAGTGTCCCTCTCCAACTCTCCCATCCCTTCATACACTACTAGTGAATGGAGTTTAGCTGGAGTTGAGGGTGGGGTGGAATAGGGGAATATTGACATGAGCGGGAGACGATAGAGGAGACAAAAGTTTATAATAAAAGGTACAGTGCCACAACCGAGTGTGTGTGTGAAGAAGTGTTCTGTAGTGTAGTAGAGACAGCTTTTGGTTGAGGGACGGAAAAGCCGACGCGGTGCCAAAGTCCCGACAGGAAACCCTTAATTTCTTTGCTGCTTGGTCTCTGACCTCTTTATACTCTAGTTCGGTGTGGACACCAGCTGTACTTGATCGCAAATGGCCATCTGGTGGACAGATTCCACAAATGCACCCTGCAGTGTGGTGTGTTTTAGTGTGAGCAAGGCACTCGTCAAACATGATGACTACTAGTGATGGGTGATAACCATAGCAAGCAGAAAGCAAGCAGAAAACTGGTTCCTTTGAAGTACTTGACTCCATTTCACTTGGCTTGATTGGTGACTTGTAACTGAAGTGAAGGAATTTCGGAAGTAGTCAATGACTCGTATTTAAACAGGTGCTTAAAATGAGTACAGGTCATTACAGTTGGTATAGTTTGTGTGTGTTGGCCTTTTGCTGTTCACTGTAGATAAACAGGGTTTTGTGTGTGTGTGTGTGTGTGTATGAGGGGGATAAGGGCTGGGGTAGGGCCGGTTCCTGTTAAATTTAGTCTGAGCTTGAACGTATTTTGTGAAGTGTAAATATGTACCTCTTGCTGTTCCACAACAGAAAAATAGGGCAAACACTCGTGTAGGGATACTGGTCAGGTACAAGTTACATTGGACCTTCACTGCATAAGTCTGTTAAAGGTTCTAAAGTGTTACCTCCCCTGGATATTGGCTCGAGAAACATTGACATTTGCTCCTGGATTCCCCATTACTTGGCCCATGACTTGCTTTGATCCAGATCTATATATAAGTTGCGATATACATATTTTGTTGAAAAAACTACTATTAACAAGTGTGCCATGATCGAATGTGAAACCAACATATCTTGCATATGCCTTGCACTCTCAGCTATCCAAATATAAGGTCTCATGACTTCCTCGGTACACAATTTCAGCCTAAAGCATGTGGCAGAGATGTAACCTTAACCTACAGCTATAATCCTACATGCTGCTGATTCATACTTTAAATCAGTGGTGACAGAAAAGGCACTACAGTGCAAAACACAGAACAAAATATAATGTCGGCACTCACTGTAGACTCATCCAAGTAGGCAATGAGACGTGCATTCGGTGTTGCTCATTAAACGTTTTTAGTTTTCCTTCAACAGTCATGGTTTTGAGCAGAATATTCTCGCCAAGTTCCGATCTTCAAGTAAGTCGGAAGTGTTTTTTTTTCTTCTAGGCTTTCATTGTTGAGCACCATACAGAACCCCAGTTGTATTTAAAGAAGCAACACTAATCATGCAACGTATTACCTTTTTTATGGCGGATCAATCATCTGAAGTGTAAATTTGTCCGGTCACAGCATTGCAGTGTTTAAGATACATCTTTGAATATTTTAAGCAATATGTCCACGCTATTTTGGGCAGCAGGGTTTAGGGCAGTTGACATGGTAATATTGCAGAAAGATAATTCACTTTTTGTGTGTATTTTTCTAACTAACCGATCACACTCAATCAAACAACACCAGAAATGCTACAGATGCTTAGACTGTTACACAATCTGTGAATCACAAAACTGTTAGCCAAACAATGTGCAGGGCTAGTTTTGTTTTCCTTTTGGGATTTTAACAACGTCACACAAGGGTTGGGCGATTTAAAAAAAACTTTAAAATGTCTCTCTAAAACATTAAGGTTGACTGTTCAACCGCAACTGTTAGAATTATTATGGGACACATCCTTAAACCGCTTTTTCCAATGTGCCATGAGCTGTTATGCTCTACTCTGCCACAGGGTGAAAGCAATCGCCTGGAAATCACTTATTTCACCGTTCTTGTTGTTTCATCCATAATAACCCAGTAACCCATTAACCAATCCAGCATAGTGGTCCAGTAATATACTCAAGATGAATTGTGAATCTTATAAGCTCGCTATTCATTACTTTGCAGCGGTAGACTAGGCTATGCCTATAAGCTGAGAGGAATTCCTATTTTGTTATCAGTTTCCTCAAACGAGTTTGGGTTGAATTTTTTTTTTTTGGACCACCAGTTCCACTGCAAGCTGGAGAAATGCAGCCAATGAGCTTGAATACAGCAATGTCATGTTTGTTTTACTATTACTTTACCTTTAAACTTTGGCTTGAGAAAGAAATCTGCCCACAATTGTTCCACTTATTCATCAATATTTAAAAAGGGTAAACTTTACACGCATATCAACAATAAACCCATGAAAGTAGGGTGTATTTTGGGGAGAATATGGGAACAGGAAATTTGAGCTGGCATTCGATTTGGGATTCAAAGTAAAATCAAATTAAATATATGCTAATGTTCCGACTTAAATCCTATTTCAATCTGAATGATAAATTTGCAATCAGTTTTTCGGTTATATCTTTTATACACTATCTCACTCAAAATAATGCTAGCTGCCATTTTAGGGGTGTTGCCAT
>JAOPJJ010000098.1:6451636-6463623 GCA_027122795.1 Enchelyopus cimbrius | reverse complement strand
CCCAGCAGGACTCAAACCATGTGTGGTGCATACTCCACCCCCTCCCACCTCTGTCCTGAATCACAGAGGTTTAGCCTGCCTCCCTCCCTGACCCTGTCCTCCCCTCCTACTGCTCAGAGTGGTAAGGTCCGCCTCGCCGGATCTGCACATTTCCAACGGTCCCATTCGCCTGCTTGCGGCGCCATCCCCTCCGCATCGTAAAAAACAGTTTGCCGGGAGTAGATGCGGTTCACACAGAGCGCCCTGCCTCGGATTCAGTTGGGAATTCTTATGCATGGATCTGGGCTGGAATTCTCGGAAGCGCAGGAGCGCTTGATTTCCCTTACCCTACCTGACCAGAGATCATGGGAGCGCCTTTGAGGAAGAGCAGTCTGTCCTGAACTATTCCAGGGAGGTCTCTTGGAAGGGTGTTGTTTTGAGGGGGCTTTGAAACCCCAGCGTCTCAGAGACGTGCGCTGAATGGAGCCCCTTGTCGCCGTGAGGCCTGTGCCCTCTCACAGACTCAGGTAAGACCCCGGCGTCCGAAAGGAGCGGAAGGGAGAAGCCTGAAAAAGTCTGATGCCAGAGGGCAGATGGACAGGAGGGACGTGCCTGTGAATGATTAGCAGACAGAGGGTCCGAGCTGAAGTGCATTATGGGTGTCTCCTTTCAAATTGCCCCCTTGCTGCAGGTAACACAATTCCTGCCCAGTTGTGTCTCTGGGTTTAGCGGGAAAACTTCAGTTTAAACAGCGGATGGAATATGATCCCTCGCCGGCGCTTCTGGAATGCCGCCTTTAGCTTTTGGGAACTGGCTTTGATGTGAGCGTCGTGATCTATAACCAGCACATGTGGATACGGTCAATTATACCGGCTTTTGTTTTTGCTGGCTTTCCTTTTGTCAACTGTGTTTGCTTTTACTGCCAATGGCATCGCAGTGATTGAATGTTGCAATGTGATTTTAAAGTCAATGTCCCCCGTTCCGTGATGTTGTTGGGATGGAGAGGGACTGCTAAACTGGAACAGTTGAGTCATCCGGCAAATCACCTCTCTGTAATTACTGTTGTGTTTATTTTTGAAATACCTGAGTGGCGCTAACGACTTAAACTACAACTTAAGTCCTCAATAGTTTAAACGTAGGTATTTTTGTGGCGCAGGGCGCATTACTGCGGGCGGCCAATCAAAAGGCTTGTTACAATGAATGCGTCAAAGCTCATCAGAGGTGTTTAGGCTATTGTGTTTATCTTTGGGACCTACAATCTCTCAAAATCACTACCTTCCTAATTTCTTTTCTTTTTCTGTGTGGCCACCATGAACCGTCTCTCCGGTCTCTTACCGTACGCTGCTATTGTTATTTTCTCTCATTCATTTCCCCCCCACCCACCTACACACACACACACACACACACACCTCCAGCCCATATTTGTGTAGACTACAGTCAAATGTAAATCATTCCCAAGAGGAGGAGGTGGGTGGGAGGGGAGAGGGGGGGAGGAGAAGGAAGGGAGAGGGGAGAGGGAGACAGACGGAGTAAACATGTCCCTTTTCCCCAACATGGTGTCAGTTAAGGAGGTCTTTGGTGTGTGTTTGACCCAGGGCTAAAGCGGACCTCTGCTCAAGCTAGTCTTAACTCCAAAGTGGTGCACGAAGGCAGTGATGTGACAGAGAGACAGAGAGAGGGGGAGAGAGAGAGGCAGACAGAGAGAGAGAGAGAGAGGGAGAGAGAGAGGCAGACAGAGACAGAGAGAGAGAGAATCCTTGGGGCAACTCCCTGGAATGCCCAGATCCTGATCATTTTATCTAACACAGACACACACGTGTGCGCACACACACACACACACACACACACACACAGACACAGACAATCACTTCAAAATATACACAACACAATATATACAAAGCCCGGGTAGATGTTAGCTCTGGGCTAGATGATGTAATGCTCTTTTAATCCGGAGGGTTTCCTTTGTGATTTGGAGATTATAAAATGACTCATAGTCTATCCATGTCCATGTCTTAAATACATCTTACAGGTCAAATAACGACCGTAGCCAAGGCGTGTTTGAATATCTCTGAACAGTGGCAAGATGAGAGCAACTGGGATTGTTTTATTGGTTTTGTTTACATGCTAAGTCTTTTTCAGGTAATGTGATATGAATGTGACTTTAGATTCAGATTGTGTTACTTTTGTTCGTCTAAGTGGTGGACCAGCTGATGTTGTGGTTGTTGTCCTTTGCTTGCATCTGTGTTGTCTGAGGTCATCATACCTACAATGCCTAGAGATAGGATTTTCTCCAAACTCCGATAGTTTCAAAGACTTTTATTATTCAACCAGTGTGTAGACAGTGTGTGTGTGTGTGTGTGTTGAATGTCGTTGCAATACGCAGGGTTACAGATTCCATATATTCAGAGCAGACCTGTTTAAAGATCCGTGTTTAAAGGTCCTGTTTCATACCAGGGACTGGGAAACATAGCCTTTTTGCTCACTGTCTTCAGCACCAGTGTGTTATAAGACCACCTGGTGGATGGCGGCCAGCTCAAGCTAGCTTGGTAGCTTGCTAGCTCCGTTCAACACCAACAGGTTCTCATCACGTGTGAAGCATCGTGTAGACAAATCCAAATCCGTTCCAGGAAGCGCTCTCCAAACACAACATTTTGAGAGGAAAGGGGGAAACAAAGCAGCCACACAGCTTTCAGACAGCTGCCTGCTACAATTAAAGGAAGCCGTACTTTAACACACGTGTTTCCAGTACGCACCCAGCGTTAGGCATCGCGCTCATGCATGAGGACTGGGAGCCACGCCACGGCAGAGGCGGTGGGATGTTCCAGTCGTGTGTGTGTGCTTCACAGCACGGCCCGGGCGTTCCCGCCGCGCTAGCACGGAATACGATCTGCGAACCAATCACAGGGCGAGTTTCCGTCCGCTCAGCCCGCCCCTTGTCTCCTATTTGTGTTCGTCGAGGTCAGTCGCGGCGGGACCCTAGCTTGTCTCGCCCGGATGAATGCTTTGTTTGAATAAGTCGTGTCTGGAGAGGACGGATATGGAAGTGTAGTGTCAGTGGATGAACTCAAGGGCGAGGGCCGGGCAGAGGCCCAGATTTGAGGAGAAGATGGAGAGAAGATGGAGAGAAGATGGAGAGAGGGTGGATCAGGAGCGGTGCGTGATGTGAGGAGGCTGAGGGCTGAGGGAGTCGGGGTGAAGAATGATTCCAGGTGTTCCTTTTGAAGTGGGAATGAAAAGCAGCAGGGTGCTTTTATGAGCTGCCAACACAGACACACACATACGCAAAGAAACGTATGCATACCTCAAGTCTGACGTTCAGATGTGTACGAATGGAACATGCTGTTTAGATCTTTTGTTCACTGTGACGGAGAAATGTTCCTCAGAAATGTGTTTCTTCCGCGAGCATATGTTCTGTTGATTACAGATTGCTAATGTGGTGTGTGTGTGTGTGTGTGTGTGTGTGTGTGTGCAGTGCCAGCACGTCCAACGTGGCAAGGATGGAGGAGATGGAACGCATGCTGATGGAAGCTCAGGCAGAGAAGAGTCGCATGCTGGAGTACAAGGTGACACACACACACACACACACACACATCAACACACTGTATATTCTACACATACACATCAACACACTGTATATTCTACACACACACACACACATACACGTACACACACATCCGTCTCATGATCCGTCTTACTCACGCTTTAATTCTAGCACTTCACATACCTCGTCAAGTATCAAAATATACCTAACCCCTGGTTGACCCCGGATGGGATAACACAGGCGACCCTGACCCCTGACCCCTGACCCATGCTTGACCCCCCCCCTCCCAGGAGCGGGAGATGGAGGTGCGGAAGCAGGCGTTCGACGAGGAGCGCCGGCGCCGCGAGGACCTGGAGAAGCGTCTTCAGGAGGAGACGAGCCGCAGGCAGAAGCTGATCGACCGCGAGGTCAAGCTCCGCGAGAAGCAGAGGGCTCAGGTGGGCCGCAGCCCCGCGGTCAGCCCTTGACCCGGCCTCCTTCCTGTCGCTCGTTCCATTTCGAGGGGGCGTTGATGAGCATGGAGTGTTTTTAAAGAGTTCGGGCATTCTATTTATTTAAGGTGCTGATCAAAGATTATAGAGCGGAGCAAGATAGATCACTGGCGTCATGGAGGTGAAGTAGGTTCTGAGCCTGAATGGACGCCATTTTGATAAGCCAACTCAACATTCTAGGCCTGATTCAAGCCAATTAGGCCACATAGGATTAAACATAACTTGTACAAATAAATATCATTTCACGCAAAAGCTATGCTGGGCAATTCAACCATATTCTTATCGACCACTAGATGGCCCTGAGCTTACTGAAATGGCGCCCCTAGAGTTAGAGAACACTGTTGTCAACGTATTTTCCAGCCACTGATCTATCTTGCTGCGCTCTTTAATCTTTGGTGCTGATTAAAGTTTATTTCTTAGAAATGTCAGCTATTGGTGAGTGAAATGCTCAGTGAGAATACCCGTCTCTAGTCGAGTGCTTGCCTGCAAAAGAGACTTATTTAGATATCAGAACGCCCCCCTCATCATTTCTAACCAATTAGGACGTCTCTCTCCCGATTGGTTCGGTAAATCTGCTCTTTCCTGCTCTTTCTTCCCAATCGTCAAACCTTCCACGACAGCAGCCCGAATGGATTACCCACTTTGTTGACTTTTTGGTATTCCATTAATTTCTCCCTTCTCCTGCCAGTCGCGACCTTTGACCCGCTACCTGCCCGTGCGCAAGGACGACTTTGACCTGCGCTCGCACATCGAGTCGGCGGGCCACAGCGCCGACACCTGCTTCCACCTGTCGCTCACCGAGAAGACCTGCCGCGGCTACCTGGTCAAGATGGGCGGCAAGATCAAGACCTGGAAGAAGAGGTGGTTCGTCTTCGACCGCAACCGCCGCACGCTGTCCTACTACGCGGGTGAGACCAACGGGGGACCCGCGGGCGGGGGTGTTCGTCGACATGTTTTTATTTACGGATGATCGTTTTGCGTCGGAGTTGCTTAAAAAAGTAATGAGCCGCGCATGAGTTATGTCCTTTGAGATGGAAAGGGGTAGTTCGGAATTCCCTACAGTTCGCATTACTTTACACTTTGCACTGGGGTCGTACCAACCGAACGGGGGTGGCGGCGGCGGTCTGACGGAAGCTGGTGTGTTGGTCCTTCCTTGCAGACAAACATGAGGCCAAGCTGAAAGGAGTCATCTACTTCCAGGCCATCGAGGAGGTGTACTACGACCACTTGAAGAACGCGCACAAGGTGTGTATGCCCTGTGTGTTTGTTTGTGTTTGTGTATTTACACACGCCCATATGGGTTAGAAATGGACATTGATTGTGGAACTAATACTCTCTCTCTCTATCTGGCTCTGTGTCTCTCTGTCCCTCCCTCTCTCTGTCTCTCTCGCTCCCTCCCTGTCTCTGTCTGTCTCTGTGTCTCTCTCTGTCACTCTCTCTCTCTCCCTCCCTCCCTCTCTCTGTCTCTCTCGCTCCCTCTCTGTCTCTCTCTCTCCTATTCTCTCTGTCTCACTGTGTCTCTCTCTCCCTCCCTCTCTCTCTCTCTCTCTCTCTCTCTCTCTCTGTCTGTCTCTGTCTCCCTCCCTCCCTCTCTCTCTCTCTCTCTCTCTCTCTCTCTCTCTCCCCCAGAGCCCCAACCCGTCCCTGACCTTCAGCGTGAAGACCCACGACCGGGTCTACTACATGGTGGCTCCGTCCCCTGAGGCCATGAGGATCTGGATGGACGTCATCGTCACGGGCGCTGAGGGCTACACCCAGTTCATGGTGTAGCCACGGCAACCTCATTCCACTGTATCACCACGCCCCCCCATGGAGACCACACCGGTCCTTTCTTATGGTTTCATTATGTTTGCCTAATGGATGGCATTCTTAATTGAGGTGTGTGTGTGTGTGTGTGCGTGTGTGTGTGTGTGAGTGTGTGGCACTCCCAACGACTTGAGCGGACAAACTATTGTCCCGCCTACCTTTGAGAGACCTCCACTCGCTGTAAAATAAGAAAGGGTTGAACAATTAACAGATTGCTGTTATTTAATGACGAACATAATTATTATGACTCGTGATCGAAGAAGGGATTTTGACGGACTCTTATTGATCGTAGATCGTAGAGAGGTGTCCTTTGAAACCCTCATCTAGACCTGTTGGACAGGAGGCGTGTTTTCCTACATGTTTTGTGCCTTTGACCCAAAGCAATGCTATTGGCCAGTCGCTTTCCTCGGAAGAGAAGAGATATCGTGCTTGCAATTAATCAGGAATGTGACTGAATTGTCGGATCGCCATGCGGAAACTTTATAGTGAAATGTAAATACGTATTTTTTTGTGTCTGCCGTATAGCAGACTATATACCCTCCATGTTTAATGGTCAACATGTGATGTATTTTAGTTGTTGAATGACCGTTACGTATGCTATTAGGAGTATATTGCAAAGCATGGAGCCAGAGTTTATTTTATTGCTTTTCTTGTGCAGTGACTGCATCGGTCATACCATATAAGGACATACATCCCCGTCTCAGGTCTTAAGTCATATATATATATATATACATTTAACTTTTAGTTGAATTTGTGCTGAGAGCATCTGATTTAGCTGTAGCTCTGGTGCTATTTTAATTGACATTGAACTTCAGTCACCGTATTTTGTTGCTCCTATTTACTGTGCCTAAACGCCTTCTACATTGTTTGACATACGATTGGCTGTTAGCCGTGTTAGGAAACGAGAGGCCATACTCCTCATTGACACCAGTTAACCAGCCATCGTTTTCATCAACATGTTACATTGGCGCATTGCATTTCCCCAGAGTCCTGTTAATATTCCACGTGTATTTACTCTGTATAGTTGTGCTTTATCATACATCTCTGACACATGGTGTGCCTTTATAATTGCCTATTCCCCCCCACTGTTGAGACATTTTATGTTGTATTGAACTGTTTATCAACCGCTATAATCACAAAGACATTCATTTGTTTTATTATCGTGCATCAATATGTAGCTAGAAAGAAGAAAAAAAAACGAATAAATAGATGTGGGCCTTTTATTGTGAAAAGGTTATTTTAAAAGAAGTTTGGCATTTGATATCGACTAGGAAACATGCAAGACCCGCATGCTATCGACTCAAATCCCAATCTACCGTCAGACACACGGAGGACGTGCCTTCACCAGCAGAGACATTCTTACTTTGGTATCTACCAATACTATATGTTACATGTTTGATTTGTATTTTTATGGAATGGCTCATTTACACACACAAAAACAGATTATATTATATTTATGTTTTTAACAATGCATGTATCTTTCTATTTTATCAATAAAAACAATATTCTCAATGTTATTTGCAGTTCTAGTTGGCTTCATTTCTCTTATTTTTCATTACCCCGTTATTTAAATTGTGTGTGTATATATATATATATATATATATATATGGATATATATATGGATTTACCAATTTACCCTTAAACCATACTAAAATAGCTCTGCCCGCGGTCCATCTGTTCTTAAGGTGATGCTCAAGGTGCCATTACTTCATGTATCCAACAGAGGGCGCTCTAACATTTACAATAATTACCCACCACGTTTTTGTGTGTGTTTTGTGATTTGTATTTCTAACCTGCATACACAGGTCTACAATGGAATAAATGAAATATGACATTATGGTCAAATTCGCCAGAAATTGCTGATAGAGACGCTGCCAACATTATTTTACACATCGATGTAAAATAGTTTGGTCTTTGAATCGGACATGGTAAATCAACAATCACAAACATATATATTCCACTGAACGTATTTATTGACGTCATACAGAGCGGTACAGAGGTCGTGACGTTGTCCTTTTGGCTCTGAGTGCATTATTGCTGCGGAACTATATTTCTGTACGTGTGGCGGATCCACCAAAGCCTTGTAAAGCACCACTCCGATGTGTACCACGTGTGGATGATGGGAAAATAAGCAAGTGGTTCTGGATTGGCTTGTATTGCAAACGAGTGCTCCCCTTGCGACATGTATATATTGAATGAGAACTTAGAATAGATTGGTGCCGTTAGAATAGCGCACCGCGTTGTGCCGGTGGAGCGGATGCGGTGCAGAAGCTACAAGAGAGAACGTGTTCATTCACCGTAGGGTTTCCTCCTCCTCTACATTCAGTGTCTTATCTTATCTTCTACTGTTTCCTAACCTAGAACAACCTTAACGGCCACCCGATGCCCTACAATGTGCCACTTTTTAAAAGGCACTTTTTAAGATGTTCTATTTATTTTTTAACTTTTACTAACACAACATCAATATATCCCCGTTTTCTGCATTCTATGACCATTTTGTTGGTCTTCATGCTGGAACGTGTATTTCTTTGTATCCGCCACCCCTCGCTATTCTCTATCACGTGTTCCTCGTCCCCCCCCCCCCCGTCCCCCATCGCTCCATCGATGGTTCAGTCCAGTTGGTCTCAGTCCTGGTCGTCGTGCTGCTGGGTTGACTCATTGATCACCTGACGGGGGAAAACGGAACGGTGAGCATAATCCATGCACATGAATAATAATTATTCAGCGACCTGCGTTCAGATCATTCACATGACTGAACACATCATTCACAGTCATGTGAATGATCTGAAAGCAGGTGGCTGCAGGGTGTAATGGTGTGATTGACTTACGTGTCCATCGCGGGTCTCGATGGTCTTAATCACCACCCTCTTTGAGTGGTCTACCATGGGCCGGCTCTCCAGCATGGTTTCTGGAACAGCGGGGAAGGAAAACAAGAGAGCATGAAAGAAAGACATGGTTTCGATGACGCAGCATTGCAGGTTGTAAAATATAGGAGTGACAACAATGCTGTTTACGAGCAATAACATTTTGATTGTTGTCGAAATCAACGAGGACAACCACTTGCAGAGTAGGCCTACAATGTATAACGGCCAGACCATGTCAACCATTTTTGAAGGGCTTTTTTTAAATGAGGACAAAAGTTGGAATCCCATCCTAAAGGCAAAGAGGTAGAGAGGTTCTTCGGTGAGAAGATGGTGTGAATGAATATCGGCTGGGCCCTGCAGCAATAATGGGGGCGGGGGGCTCCTAGAATGACTCTGCTAGACATTCTGGTGTGGAGTGCACTAACTTCAGCTTATATATAATGCATGAGGCATCTTACTCAGCGAATCTCCCTCTCCCTCTCTCTCTCTCTCTCTCTCTCTCTCTCTCTCTCTCTCGCTCTCTCTCGCTCGCTCTCACACACACACTGATAGAAAAGCTCCTGCTACAAAATGAATACAAACTATTTCAAGTACACCAGGGCTGCATTTTTAAGGAGTGCGTTTTTAAGGAGTCTTGTGTTACTAACCTCTCATGTTAAGGGAAGAAAAGGTGGGCAATGGAGTGGTAATCCTGAGAGATGGAGAGAGGAGGGGAGACATGGGATAGAGGGAGACGGGTTATGATGGACGTCATGCAGATGAAGCAAACCAGTTGTGAAAATGTAGCCTACCGGTATATTGAACCATTCAGAACCACGTTGAGAACACTTCTATACGGAAAATAGTGGTTTCTCTTGAACAATTTGATAACGTTACGTTACACGTGATTGTCATTAGCAAATCGTTAACAATTATGGTATCTCCATTCCTTTTGGCTTAACCATCCAATTGTTCACAAAATCCGCCCCACCTGTATCATCCCCCCCTCTGTGACGATGGCCTGTCCTGTTTCATGAAGGATGCCTCCAGGTTACCGTGACAACAGGACCCAAGCAGCACCCCCCCCCCCCCGCCCCTTGTACCTGCTCTCCTCCCCCTCCAGCAGCTTGCGGTACGTGGCGATCTCGATGTCCAGGGCCATCTTGACGTTGAGCAGGTCCTGGTACTCCCTGAGGTGGCGCGCCATCTCGTCCTTCATGTTGCGGATGTCGTCCTCCAGCTGGCCGATGTTGTCCTGGTAACCGGCCGCCTCCCCTGCAAAGTTGTCCTCCAGCTCGCGCATCTGGCGCTCCATGGATTCGTTCTGCGAGGTGGGAAAAATGGGAAAGAACGTCGTCGTTGCGCTTTTTTCGTTATCCGGACGCGGGCCGTGGAAGAGCCAAGACGTGGATAGACGGACGTAACGTCATGCGTTTATTTGGAAGAATCACAGCATCCTTCATTTCTAGCGAGGTTAAGCCGGGTCTGCTTCCTCTCTCGCTAGACGAGACGAGGCGTGAGTTGGCGGAGCGGCTATTTTTAGACTCCTTGAACATGATCACATCAAAAATGTACTCCATCTCTTGCTCAGCAGTAAAAGCACTGTGCTGCATCAGTGTGTGTGTAGGCTCTAGGCTGAGAGAGAGTGACTCGTGTAAAACTATGAAACCTTTACTTCTTGAAAAACATTTGCACATTTCCTTATTTGAACTGCAGTTAAAGGTTTTCATACGTCATGTCACTGTTTCACTCATCCCTTTCGCATTTTAAAAGGATGCTTGGAAGTGCAATATCTGTATATTGTGCAATATCATTACTCCCTTTTCTTTTTCTATTCCTCATAGTCACAATGTGTATGTTGTATTTTTCAATGTGCAACAACAGTAGTACTATTTATTCTGATCACTGGATATGTAGGCTATATCCTGCTGCAGAACTGTGCACCTTACCTTATTTATGCAGTACTTATTGTGTATTTAGTCTATTGTTTATTGTGTATTTTTATATATTTTTCTATGAAGAGGGAGATGCTTTTCATCTCTTATTGTACTTGTATAGTGACAAATAGAGGCATTCTATTCTATTCTAAGAATGTAATAATATTTCACAATATAACGTAGACGAGTCTCTCCCAGTGGTACATGCTAGCTGTCAGTCACGGTGGGCGGGACTCACAGTTCCCCTGAGGGAGTCCACCTCGCAGGTCATCGCCTGCACCTGGCGCCTGTACTCGTTGGCCTCCGTTTTGGACAGCCGCAGGGCGTCTCCGTTGCGTTGCTGCTGGTCGGCCAGGTCTGCGAACTGGGGAGAGATGGGACACCCGTCAGGCACTGGGACGCGTCACAGCGTGGAACCGGTCAACTCATTTCTTTACTGGACTGTAGTGCTATATGTGACTGTGTTCATATCTTTCGAAGGTTCATTGTCAAAATCGCAGCAATATTTTGTCTTGTCGGAATGCCCATCGAAAAGTTTGACGCATTTCTCTGAATAATGGATTGTTACGATTGTTGCAAAGTTCCGATTGAATTATCTCTTTAGTTTGGTCTGTGGTAGCTCAGATATCCTGGTGATCATGGCTGCGTGTGCGTGTGTGAGAACCATTGAAGCCTCTAGCGTATGAATGCCGTCTGATGAACCCAGTCAGCTGTTATTAGTGGTTAATCCTGGGACGGAGACGGGCTTTAAAGCGACCCGGTACATCTGTCCTTTACCGGACACGGGTTACCTCGCTCCGACGTTCAGCCACGGTGATCAATGATCACCATGTGCCCTTTCTTAGCGGTATCCCCTCTGTGACGAACTCCTATCGTGGCGTAACATGACCCCGTGACCTCCCTTTATCTCCGGGGTTCTCTTCAGACACCCCGGACGGACCCCGTGGGACCCTAGCTCCTCCGTGCCCACCTTGGACTTGTACCACTCCTCGGACTCGTGCAGGTTCTTGGTGGCCAGGGACTCGTACTGCTGCCTCACGTCCCTGAGGGCGGCGGTCAGGTCGGGCTTGGCCACGTCCATCTCGATCTGGATGTGCTGCTCCTGGAGCTGGGCCTGCAGGTCAGCCAGTTCCTAGTGTGTGTGTGTGTGTGTGTGTGGGGGGGGCACACACAGGGGTTAGGGTCAGAATAAGAGGGGGCTTCCTTCAATGAAAACCGAAAGATTTTAGCGGTGTTCACAAGTGATTCTATTTATGTCGAAGGACACTTGGCCTAAATGAGGAATCTGTCTTTTCCCCTTTCCTATGAAGTGTTTACATTCATTTGTGTTTCTTTTTGTTTTTATTATTTTTTGTTTTTATTATTTTACAGAATTTGCTGGCAATGGGAT
>JAOPJJ010000098.1:6229466-6243709 GCA_027122795.1 Enchelyopus cimbrius | reverse complement strand
CAAACACTCTTAAAGCACTGATATTGACGTACTGATTTTCTGTTTTAATAGGCAATTGGCACATTGCAGTATTTCTTTAAGCCATGTTAAATACGGTTCTTTGTGTGGTATGTTAAATTACTTTGTTTGTGTCCTTACCTTACATGGGCACAAGTAAAGCCCCATGGTAGGGTAATTGTAGTTGCAAGGTGGCACAAACTGTGATTTGGATATACTAAGAACCACTGTACTGTAATCTTTCATTGATGATCCTCAGCATAAATGTTTTCCTGTCAACTCAGTTACTCAGTTACTTCACACAGTTACTTCACACCATGAATGTAATCAGTTTCGCCTTGGAAGTTTCACTACACATATTAAAGAAATTGGGCTCCAGAACATGAGTTACGACGAATATAGTATAAACAGGAAAATAAGTAAGAACCTTTCATCAAATGTTATTCAAAGGAAAAAAGTGAAAAAACAACCCTAAAACCCAACCCAAACTGAATGGTTCAGCTATTATTTGGTTTTGCCACTGCCAATTAAGCCACTACATGCTAAAGAAACTGCTTATTTTATCTCCTGTTTTGTCTTGTCTGAATTCTTCTTCTCATTCTTCGAATGACTCACATTTATAAGGGACAACCTGCGTGTCAACATTGTTTTTGTGAATTTTTGTGATTGTTTTTCGAAGGGTCCTGGCTGGCCCTGGTTAACCGCTGTAGAATGAAGAGATGTTCTATGTGTTCTTTATATCCCTAAGGATACAGATCTCGCAGTTAGGGGCACTTCCATTGAGAGAAGTGTAAGATGCAGGTGACATGTGTCACTGGCATACAACTGTGCAGTGTTGTGTCTCTCACAGGCAAAAATCTTTTGGAAACATTGGGGGACCTACTGTTGCTATTTTTCTCTACACATGCGCCATCTGTTATTTCCACAGGATGCCGTTGTTATCTGACAAGAATTGTTGTTGAAATTACCAGCGGCTGATAAAATACTTTTTGTTCCAAGGTTGGAGGGACCACAATACGGCCCTATACCGCATGTGAATGTATGGAAGTTGTGACGGTGTGTCAAATCGGATACCTACATGTGTATGTGGGGTGCGAGAAGCTCTACAGAAAACCCTTTTGGTATCATACACAGAAAGAGCAGATGTGTGTGGGAACATGGACAAACCCTGTTCATGTGAACTATGACATAGTATGCAAGAGTATACAAAATGAACTAGTCATAAGATGTGGTGTTATTCATATCATTTCATATGTCATAATCTGAGAGCACTGGGATGTTGTTTGTGATGAGCAAAGATATATCGGACCTATCAGTTGACACATCTTAAGTTGTCAGAAACTGCTTGAAAGGGCCGCCCTTTTCATTTGTCGAGGCGCGGAACACATTCCAGATGGCCGTTGGCTCGGGTGCCAGTCCCGACGCGCTCTGCCCGTCGCTCCTCTGTGCGTGAGACTGCATCCAACGTCTCTCTCTCTGTAGCCGCGCGGGAGCACATGGATTTGAGGATGGTAATGTTGGCTCATTTGGTCACTTAGTTTGTTTGCTCTGCCCAGGACCGACTCAAAGAGGGAGAAGTGGTGATGAGATAGTGTCCGTCAGTGGTCTGCGGTCTGTGTGTACCGCAGGGTAGAGTGTTGGTGGCGGTGCTTGGAGTGTCCACTTGGGTGAATCTGTGTGGCCAGTCAGTTGGCCCCCTTTTTGCACATTCTGTTTATTCACAAATGTTTACCGGTATTTGCGATAATTGTGTTTTGCTGTGGTTATGAAATGTAATATTTTTTATTGGTCTTGTGATTCTCAATGGTGGATAATGACGTTGCAGTTTAGCACTTCCAATTTTGCCTCCAAATGACTTGGTTGCTCATGTCAAAGTGACGTTAAAGTTTAACGTCACTTTGACATGAGCAATTAGTTTAAAAAACAAAACTGTGTTTTTGTTTTAATTGTTTAACGGTTAAACAATTATTATACTAATTTGACTAAGCTGGAAATCTGTGAAATGAGTTCGACACTACATGGTCGGGTGAAATATTAGCCTTTTGCAATTATAAGCACGATTTAAAGTGCTTAATATAATATTTACGACTATTTAAATCTGGCTGAAAGGTTGACATCTTGGTAAAGAGAGTAATAGTGTAGTGTTGGGCGGATAACTGCTGTGCTACAGATCCATTTTTTGACCACCAGGTGTGAATTTGAAAGCTCAATGAATGCTATTTGATTTGCCTGCTAGCTGTCACAGTCCACTGGTTAGGCACTTATTCATCACCTGCAAATATGAATGTTTTGTTAATGATTACTCCATCCTTAACTCATACATGACTTATGACTAAACATTATGAAAGTGTAACCAATGCGTTTAACGACCATAGGTTCTCTTTCCAGCTGGGAAGCCTAGCAACTACTGCTCAACCTGTCAATCTATGGCAACCATCCATATTGAACATAAATTCTTCTTTGTTATGATGGAGACAAATTAGGGTTTCTTTAACGAGACCGCTGATGGGGTGCACAAAACACACCATCTCGTTGACAACCTGCTGACCCTTGTCCCGGCTCCAGGCACTGTGGACGTGTCTCTGGTGCTCCATGCGCCTCATTCTCCACATTGTTTGGTGAGTTTGAAGTTGACGCGGCAATTAAGCTTCCAGAGGCTGCAACTCAGATGTTACAAACTCGGGGCCCCCGTGGAATCCGACCCACTTAATTTGATGTGGCCCGCTAGAGAGTGCAAAGAACATAGAACAGTGGTTCTTTACCTTATTACCTTATTAGAGGTACCTAACCCTGCAAGCTTCATCAGTGCATTCACCGAACCCTTCGTAATCTGAAAAATAAAATGTGTTTTCTTCAAAACATAGGTATATATTTGATGAATTCCAGATAGTCTTCGATCTTATTCACACAGTTGTCCAGCAGGGGAAAGTTTACAAAGTTATCATTCTCTGTTTGTCGTTTCAACACTTTTTTTTTTACTAAGAAACTAAATATTTGTAATCTAACACGGCAAAGAAGAATTGGGTATTGCCAAATTGTCGGCAGCCAATTTTTAGACGGCCGACAAAAACCACCCGATATTGCTAGTGTTAACATGGGCTACACAGTGAATGGCTACTTGCAATCCGTTTTCTTTCAGCGCTAGTAATTAATTAATTGATTATTCAAAGCAGAAATAATTGAATGCAGAGGCAATTATGTAATATGATAAAGAGGAGATACATTTGATGGCAGCCGCCATGCTGACGTGGCCCGCCATGAAATTTGACACGAGTTTGACATGAGTTTGACACCTCTGCTGTAAAGAAAGACAAATGCTTGAATGGGTTTTGTGCCTTGGAGGAGCACCCCTTGAGGAGGAGGACTCCGCAATGCTGTCACAACAAAATCCTCGTCTGGGGTGCAAAATGTCTCTTCCCGGAGCACCTCCATTTCCTTTTTTATACATGACATTGTTATTCTTCTGACAATATTGCCCCCCGTTGTGCTAATTGGAAGTATTGTTTTCATTTTCATCATCACGATGTTCGGTGCTGCTGGATGGGTTTGGGTTTGTTGTTCCTTTTTGATAGGCTATTGAAGGCGAAGTTGAAGGTGTGGTCTGGCACAAAGGAACGTACCAGCCAATGAGTGGCTAGGGTAAATGTAGCAACCATAATTTGTTCTGTTCACCCTGGGATGGCTTTAAATTGCAGAATGAAAATATATCATATTTTTTATATTCCTTCCTTGGTGGAAACAATGACATCCTGGAAAACGAGTAGATCTACACAAGTAGGCTACTTTTCCACGATTTTCCACGTCTTTTTGCTCTTTTATGTGTCCCTTATGGACATAAACCCAGGGCATAAACCTATAATGATATTAACGTGGACAAAATATCCCCATAAAGTTAAATAATGCATGCTGGGGTGCACTCAGGACTTGGTTGAGCTCGCGCCACACACACCTCTGCAGGAAGAAAGTACTGTGCTGCTAGTTCCTTGAAACTCATGGAGCTTGTTTTAACCTTGCTGTTGTAATTGGATATTTTACATTGAATTTAAATAAAATTGAATTTCAAATATTTATTAAAAAAAACAACATTGAGCAATATTAAGTCCATGCTGCAAAATGATTGTGTTTGGAAGTACATTAAATGTATGCGTGCTTATAGGCCATATTGTTCAACCTCTTCCTCATATAGCAGGCTTTTTTTCCCTGAAATTGGTTCATCATTACTGGATTAGAAAGATGAGAATAAGCTCCATTCAAAGTAAAAATGTTTACTTTCTTCTTAGTTTTTTTCCCTTTTCTTCTGCCTGTCACAATCTTTTACGAGTAGACCGGGAGTGCTGTACAACAGGATAACTTGCTTTAAAGGAGAATAAAATACAATCTTCATGTATGATTGTAAAATGCTCTGCAGCAATATAAGCTGGGATGAAATATGGCGTGCCACTATCAAAGTGCAGTAGAGTGATAGTTCCCTCGTGGAACGTATGGTCAGCACCAACCCAATTTAGCTACAAAGGGAGGAGCCGTGTTTGGTTTTCCACAGTTAGCATTTAAAACCTGCTTAAAAGGGTTGTAAAGGATAAAAACCAGCAGAACGCAAAAGTGGACCAGGTTTGATAGTCGCAGATGGCAACTTATCAGAGCCTACCTACTGAGTCACTGCGGTGGTAGTACCAGGTCAGCTGATTCTCACGGTTCCTGTTTTCTCTTCTTCAGCAGAACCATGTGCCACGGAGTGGGCTGAACCGGACCGCCTAGCCACGCACACCAGACGTAGGTACCCGCTGTCCTCCCGACTGAGCAGTTAATTTGCCCACATCATCTCCGGGTTTAGCTGGCCACTGCAGAGTGTTCTAATCCTGGCTGTGTTCCGTTTCACTAAAACGTTTTCAATCCACAGGAGTCAGCTGTGGTATATTCTCTAAGTGTTGTATCTTGAGATACCGGCACCCTTTGTCTGCGTACATTTTGGTCTTCCAAGCATCCACAAACGGTCCCCTAGCATCATACAGTGTTACATTCAGAATCCCAGTCCAGTATTACTTCACCCTATAACTGTAGGACCATGGCTGTTCTGTGATGTTCACCAGAGCTGGAATAAGAACTGATCATGTGTGTGTTTGTCATTCCCACGCATTGAATAACAATACACCTGCTGACCGTGGCCGTTATTTATGAAACATTACGTCTAACCGTCTCTTGTCAACTGTAGATGAGTGGTGAGCTGCAGCGCTAACGAGCCCTTTGTTTTTGCTCCTGAAGTTTCCCACTGTGGTCTGTGACATGGCAACAGCCTCTAGGGAGGAGTCCAGCCGTAACCATGGAGAATCCTCACAGCTTCATGCCATCGGTGAGTCTGAGGACCTCCAGTTCAGCCCTCTTCCCTACGTCCCTGAACGGAGAAGCGCAGATGAAGTGATGTTTGCACCAGAGCTCACCTAGAGACCTCTATGCTTCACCTCTTCAGTGACCCACACAAAGAGGCATTGAGATGTCTGATGTTAGCGTGGGGGGTTCTGACTGGTTCTTCTCGACCCCTGCTAGTTTCCTGTGCCAAGCTCCGGAGGAAGAAGAGCCTGTTTGGGTCCATCTACGTGGAGGTGACAGTGGACGGGGTCTCGCACCGCACGGCAAAATCACACAGCTCCTCCAACCCCAAGTGGGACGAGAGACTCACACTGTAAGACACACTGCTGTGTGTGTGTGTGTTTATTATTGTCTGCTTGTTTGTGTATTATACTGGACAGCCCGCAGGACTACCATCATGCCCGCATTCACACAGTGTGTCACAGTGTGACTTTGTGGTCGTTATGTCTCTGTTCAGCAGTCTAACTAACTAGGCGTGTTGCTGTGTGTGTCTTTGTGTTTGTGTTTGTGTGAGCGTGCGGGCGTGTATGCATGCGCTTGTATTTTTGGATCTTTAGAAAAAACCTACAAGCTAGGGTAATGCTACCCAGGTGCCTGTGCAGTGTTGGGGGCGGTTGTGGTGCTGGTTGCAGTCAGTGGTGGTTCACAACACCCTGGAAACCAAGCCAATGGGGACACGGTGCGAATGCGACCACAGGAAGTGAATGTCAATGAAACGGCTGGAAGTTAATCTGCAGCCCTGCCCCAGCACCCCACCCTCAGTGCTGTGCTTCCCCAGAGACATTGCCGTTGTAGATTCTGCATTCCTCACACATAAAACTTATTATAGCACATCCACTTAGCTCACAAATAAGTACATTCAATTCACCAAATTAGCGAACCGCTATCTCTCTGTGAGTGACGAGTTGGATTTTGTTCGTCCAACTTGGTTTAGGAAGGGGACGGGGACGGGCGCCTTACCACGTCTCTTCACTCCCTTAAATGTCATCATTCATTGACAACATAAGTGGTAGTGGCCAAAGGATTGTGAATTAATTCCACGCATGTTTAACAACCGCCGCATCACAGACATCGTGAATTGCAACAGACACGGATGTTAAAATAGCCCAGCGACCCTTGCGTAATAATTTACACATGTCAAACCCCTCTCTCCTAGTCCCCCCCCCCCCTCCAGTCCATTTCCCTTTTGCACCCTTCAGATGGTCCTGAGTTATGCCCACTGCCTTCAAGCCTTCAAGGTGTTATGTTCCCAAACTAACCTCTTAACACCAAAGACCATACCCTACCCAGCGATGGGCCTTACATCTTCTAGCTCCAATAACAAAGGGAGCTGTCAAAAATAGACTTTCAGGGCAAGCAACGGTGCGGTCAGATGCAGTTTATTACTGCTGGTCAGGGCAGCCCCGGTTTATCCTGAAAAATACTTTTATTCTACACCATTGACCCAATAGTCGATATACAATGACTGGAAATTGCTCATTCAGTTATTCACCTCTGAGAAATGTATTCAATCACTTTGAATTCTTCAACTGTGAAACACAAAGTTGATTCCCGTATGATATATTGTCTCCAACTTATGAAATATACAACTTGTCAAACAGGACAGGAGAGATTTAGGTTGGCAAACGTCTCAATATTTCTGATGGCAAAATCTGAATCCAAAACGTAACTCTGTGTTTCGGTTATGTTTACATAGCGACTTGCATGTCCTAGGGATGTTCCTGAATACCAATGAACCCAACGTTTTGCGAAAGATTGGTCGAGTGGCCCATAAAACACTAAGCGCCTAGAAAGCTGAGCACATTACAATCTAAGGCCAAACGTGGTCGGAAAAAACATGGGGTATTACAGGAGCCGTTTGAAACGATGACTAATGTTTCCCCATCGAAGTCTTAATTGACATGAGGTAGGAAAGGGACATTTTGCAACTTGCATTATCGCAGTTAGCTGAAGTGAATGTGTTCCGCGTGGCACCAGCCGAAAGGTGGGGCAAAGCCAGACACACATATGTTGGCGTGTCGGGGGATGTGACCAAATGATCGGGGTCCTTTTTCCTCTCCTTAATCCACGTCTGCTCGCCGACCGAGCGAGCTGTGTCTGTGAGCAGTCTCTCGCTCCAACTCGGTCCGAGAGCATGAATACATTAAGTGCAAACTTTCGACGCTGTGGAACGGACTGAACCGATGGACATTCCAACCATGCGTGTCCAGAACAGCCGAGCTCCACGGTGTGAGTTCGGCTGAGTTCAAGAGCTTATCTACAGACTTTGTTTGTTCGGAGTATCTGGCCAGGCTCCTATATAACACTCGGTAATTGGATTGCTGTTGCCAGCGCACACAACATGTTGACGTATAATCTGAAGATTGTGTTTGTGTGTGTGTGTATGTTTCCTTCAGGAATGTATCCCCCCAGACACAGGTGGACTTCAAGGTATGGAGCCACCATGCAATTAAGGCAGACTCTCTTCTGGGTAAAGCCACTTTGAACCTGCGGCAGCTCCTGGACCAGCATGAAAGGAAATGTATGCACTAGCACACAGACACACTTGTACACATCGACTGACAATGGCCCCCTTTTGGGTCCACTTATTTTGAGGCGGTTGCCCAACAAAAGCTCATTTGTTCAAGTGATTTTTGGCTACAATCGACAGCGAGTCTTAAATGTATGCGTGTCCGTAGGAGCTGCTTTCCGAAGCCACTGCTCTGCCAAGAGACTCGCGCTATTGTTATGGTGTATGTTTTAAGGGCCAACAACACACACCATTAGGTGAAGAATGTTGCAAAGTTTGAACACTTTGTATCAAGAGAGATTTACACACTGGATTCGAACATAGATTTGCTTATACTCCTGTGAACTAACTATGGAATATGGAGCTCAACAATAAAAAACAATCAATTTGTCAATAAAGTCGATAAGGCCTTATTAAATATCAAATGTTCCAAACCATATATCAAATTCACTCTGTACTCTGTATTGAAAACCGATTGCGTGGATCACGTCCGTCTCTGAAGAGAAGAAGAGACCCGTCAATGTACGCGCGTGTGCCCGTCTCCGCCCGCCAGTGGAGAACGTGAAGGAGGTGCTGAAGCTGAACGTGGAGCAGAAGGGCGCGGCGGTGTCCACGGGGGAGCTGACGGTGTACCTGGACGGCTTGGCGGTGGCGGACCAGGAGGCGGTGCAGCCCCTGACCAACGGCAACGCGGCAAGCAGCAGCAGCAGCACCAGCAGCAGAACCACCAGGAAGACCTCTCCGTCCCCCTCTCTCTCCGGAATACGTACGTACGGCCGCGCGGCCGCCGGAATCGACTTTTAGGACATAGTCCACCTGAGTGTATTATAAGATGTCCTATAGAATTATAATGAGCATTATGCAGCTTTTTTCTTCACACGCGTTGATACATGCATTTAGTTCTTTCTGGGTTTTTTGTGATTTCCAGCAGAGCTGGCCTTGGTCGAGCCAATCAGAACCTTATGATTTATCATGGGGCGGGTTTAATACGAGCGCATATCTATAATGCATATAAGCGCCCTGTGGGAGCGCCGCTGAGGCCTCTTCAGAAATAACCAATATGGCCGCCGCTAATTTGTCACACGTTTCGTTGCTCTGCTTGGTCGAAGGTTTAATGTCCGTCTCCGTCATTCCCCCCAGATACCCAACAAAACGGAGATGCCATTCATGAAAATGGAGAAAACTCGTCTTCTGCTTCAAGGGCGGCCAACAGGTACGTCATCTGGACGACCGGCAGTGCTGAATAGTGCCATTGTTGCACTTTTGTTTTAATGCAAAAGGGTGAAGCGCCATTGATACCAGCGCTGACTTGGCAGTTGGAAAGGGCTTGCTTTTGCCACCGATGGGCTGCACATTTGTCCGATGACATGTAAAATTCCATATGGAGAAAAACCCTGACCTGTCACTTGATCCGTTCTGCTAGTTATTGTATCCAACCAAGTCTTGCTCAAGACATATCAGGAATTGAGTTTTTACAGGAAGAAAAACAGAAACCTGAGAGCGAGAGGGGTCTGCCAGCTACGGTCTGTTGGCCTCCACAATGCATAGCATACTGGTGTTGTCTTACTACATATGCTGAGAGTGTAGGATTTGGGGCGAAAGAGGGTTGATATGGTAATGACAATAGAGAGAGTTCCTGTAACTGACACTTGGTAAAACACCATCAAATACTGGCTCAAGCGAATGTTAAAGAAGGAAGTTGTGTTCCTCTGTAGGGTTTCTTTGCATAATGTTGTCAGAAACTTGTAATATCAATCTGGCCCTCTGTGGCAAAAAGAAGCACTTTTGCAGGACTTACATGAGCGCGGCGAAGCAGTTTCAAAACAGCTTTCCGTCCAAAATTGGTCACCTCCAATCCACCTCCATCGAATCTACTCCCCGTCTTTGTTCTCCACTCCCTCCCGTCACTCTCTAATGAACTCTATCCTTTGCTCTTGGTCAGGTCGGCCCTGACCGAGTCGTTATCTCAGTGCCGGCTTTGTATTCCGTCAGCGCATTCGAGTGCAACTCAGACGCAGGCCTTATCTGCTGAGGACCAGGCAAGCGAGTCGTCCAAACAGGGCTGCAGCAGGCATGGGGGGGGGGGGGGAGAGAGAGAGAGCTGGCAGGGCACAGCTGGCATCTGCATTGCAGTTACCGGCTGCTTGGCCTTCATAGGACCGAATGTCGTGCAAGTCGAATACCTGGTCTGGTTTTTGGTTCTAGGGCTTGGATTTAGGATTCTATTCGTAGTCTGGGTCGCGTTTCAGGGATTTTTTCATTTAGCTGGGGTTAGGATTACGGTTTCGATTCGGGGAGGTTTCAGGGTCTTATTTTTGGTTCTAAGGGTTGGTTTTAGGATTCTATTTGCAGTCTTGGTCACGTTTCTGAGATTTCTTCATTTATGTATCATTTTTCACCCAATGGGAATGCATTGGATTTTGGATTTGGTGATGTTTCAGGGTCTGGATTTTTGGTTCTAGGGGTTGGTTTTAGGATTACATTCGTAGGCTGGGTCACATTTCAGAGATTTCTCTTTTTCTGTTTTTTCATTCAATTCATTCATTTTGTCTTTTTTCACCCAATGGCAATGCATTGGATCTCTGGTTCCTGATCCAATCCAGAAAGGGGCGTCTTTATAGGCCTTGTTACATCATCACACTAAAAGGTTGTTAGGTAAGGATTTTATAAATGCCAAATTTATGCAAATGAACTGCATGCAGTAGAAAGGTTGTGTTATTTCACATGTTATGATAGATGACACATTGAGTGGATTTTTATTCAATATTAAAGAAATAAAATGCTTGTGATGATCAATTGTGTCAAATGCATCCCTTAGTTCCAGTAGTACTATGTTCAATTGACCCCTAGCTTTCCATTCTACAAGAAGGGAACAATTGTCTAGCTTCTAACCGCATGAGTTTAGCAGACTTAAGTAGGTATGACTTTAGCAGGCTTAAGTAGGTGTTGACATGACTTTAGCAGGCTTAAGTAGGTGTTGAAATCCATATTGCTTCTCCTCAATCTTCTCAAGTTCTTTCATATTACAGTTGAGGTACAAGTCCCTCTTACATATGAATATTAACACCTGGATCTAAGTGTGGGTCGGAGCAGTGGCTTACAGCACCCTCAAAGGATAACTTTAAAATCTGTACGTATCATTTTTGGGAGGTACTAATGCAGACAACCTTTTTACGACGCTATACTGCCCCAAAGGATTACATTGCAGTCGCTTTCACAGATCAACACTGCAGCGTTCCTGCGCAACCCTGGACCAATTTGGGAAGGAATGTTGTCTGTTCAGTCCGATGGTGGGAAAATAGGCTCCAGGTGGTAATACCCCAAAGGTATTATTTCAAGGTGGCTTTTAAAAAACGTCATCATGCGTACATTAGTAAATGCTGCAAGCATTACGGAGATGGCAAGCCAGATGTAAAACGCGTTCTTAGGTTTGTTTTGTGAAGCACAATTGATCCACCATGTCACTGGTGTTCTTCGATTTTGTAACGGAGCAGGGTAACCAAAGTATTTACAGCAGTGGTGCAACTACTGATGCTTTTTTTCCTACAGTGCTGTTCAACCTTTGACCACACTTGTCAACTAAACTCAATGAGGCTGTCAGCATTTACATCTGTTGTTCGATCCGTATACTTCCCAGACCAGCCACGTGTAGCCCCCCACAATGCTGCCGTACACCCGCTTAATGTACAGCAGCCGAAGGCTTCAGCCCTCGTCCGTGGGGTTGACCCCATGGTCTGGGTTGGAGCGGCCCTTTGGGTCGCACGCTCATTGGTTTGCCCGCTCCGGGGACGCCTGAACACGCAACCGCGTACGTGCCCTGTAACCCGTGTCCCTTTTTGTCTGAAATCTGCATCTTTTTCCGATGAATTTCGAAATCAGACTGTAAGCCTATTTAACTGGCAAAGCAAGCGCATTCTTCAGGAACAGAAACCCCAGCCGTGCCCCTTCCCTAATTGCAGCCCGGGGCACTGGAAGTAGTTAAAATGTGCAAAAGTTAGTAAATTGGAAGGCAGCGAGGCACCCTGCAGCTGCCTCGAAGATCGTAGCCTCATGAACGCGGCCATGTGTCCGCCTTGCGCATCTGTGTCGAGGAGGAGCGCATCATGTGCCAAGTGCAGGTTCTACACATTCCTATAATTAACACATGTCTGTAGTATTCATTAAAATCATCGTCTTTGAGAAATGATTCCCTGCTATTGATTTATTTTTAAGTCATGTACAGGCAACCTTTAAATGGTCAGAAGACCCTTGGTGGGTCTTGCTGGACTCCACCGTTGCGTGGAAGTAGGCCGCAGAGGTCCGGCTGTTGTCAGAATTTAAGTTACGCCGCCGAGTCCTCGTCCTCCCTACAGATTGGTTTGGACTGAGGTTTGCTGCAGAGCTTTCGCCATCCGCTCGAAAGTCTTTCATTTCTACTTCCAGCCGACCTGCTCGTCACCTGCTCATCCTCCCCAACCCTCCACGATCGGGATGGGGGAAGCGTCTGTCGAAGTGTTTTATTGTCAAGTGCGCAGCCCAGACAGTATAATGGCACGCGTGAACTACACCGTAAAAAGTACACATGGTAGCGATGGGAGCCATGGTTTGAAATCTCTAAAATGATGCAGTGCAGGAAGTGTCCGTGTCCGCGGCTACACATTCAGCAGCCTGGGGTCAGGATCTGCGCTTGGAGGCTCTGGGAACCCTTTCTGTAAGGAGCCGGCCCCATCAATCCATCAAGTCCACCATGGGGACTTGATGGTGGTGTGTGTGCGTCATTGTTGTGTGTTCGTCCAGCTGGGGGAGGGCAGTGTGTTGAGTGACATAACTGCATCATCTGGGCCTCTCGTGATTCAATTAAAGAAGGTTTTGTTATCATTGCAAAGTCAGAATAACAAAACTTCAAATACCGCACACTCAATAATCGGATTTAGGATGAGAGGGGGGAGAGGCAGGTCATATGTATTGCATAGGGATGGGAGTTGTTTGAGGGTGAAGGGTGTCCAGGCCATGTCGGGTCTCAAGTCGTTCAGAGCCCGCAGGCAGAGCGGGGAGCCCGCGATGTGTTTCTGGTTTCATCGTGGTTGCGGGGGTTGATGTGCGGTAACACGGGGACGTGTGGGGTTCAGTGTGTGAAAGTTCAAAGGGCTTTTCAAAAGGTGGCCTCCAAGCGTTCCTGCCGCGAGGATGAGGCCCATCTCGGTGCCGCTAGGTTCAGAGGACATTCATCGGCTGTTGAGCATTTCCTCATGGCAGGGGAGCGAGGCTGTAAGGTGTCGAAGCTTGACAGGGAAGTGAGATTGAGCGCAAGGCAGGCTTTTCTTTGTGCTGTGTGATGGAGTGAGCTGTACTCCATGTGTGTCCTGGGTTATGGCCATTACAGGTGGACTCCAGCTGTGCCCTGGTATCTTTCCATTGCCCTGCCTGGGGAAGCGCGCGCGTATGCGTATCGGTATTCGCTTTTTAACCTGTAAGATACGACTACATCGATTGGTGAAGCCTTGTATCGATATTAACGTGACATCATCGGTCATTGTTCGGATTTAAAAGTAAGGAATCGGTTCGTATCGCAAATGTTTCTGACAGGATTGTCTCTCGTTGTTCCGAAATGATCAACGCCGTGGCCTGGTGCATTTAAAAATTGATCGGAGAACAATGACAGCCTGTCATTGGTCAGAGATAGCCTATGACGCGACCGCTATTTAAGACGTGCGGAATGCTTCCAATTATTGAACTGAATCGCATTGCATCGAATCGAAGCGATTCGTACCGAATCGCTTGTCATCAACACGTACCTTTTCTTGATTCGTATCGTGACCATGTATCGTAAATACGCATCGTATCGTCTTTTATATGAGAGATTCACACCCCTAGGGCACACACATGCACACACTCGCACACACACACTGCATCGAGTGCTGCTGCTTACATCTCCATTTATGGATGGATATATTATTTTCTTGTTCCCCTGCAGCACATTGAATGGTACGGAAGCCAGGTCGGCCAATGGCTCAGGCCCAGGCTCCTGTTCCGCCCCCAACGAGGGGGAGGACGCGGAGACTGTGCCCGACTCCTCCTCCTCCAGTCTGGACCCTTGCCCTGTCGTCAACGGTAACGCCAGCCCATCCAACGGCACGGCGGCCTGCAAACCCCCGGACGGTGACGCCAGCAGCGCGACCGCCACCAACGGCACTGGTGAGGACGCCCTGGGGGGGGCGGTCTTTATTTTTTGTGTATAATATATTTTTTATTATTTCCAACAAAAGGACATACATATACCAGCATAAAGTGTAATTTCATATTTGAATCAGCATACAATTCCTACTACAGGGTATCCGCGGGGTCTTTAAAAATAAGTCTTAAATCCAATCATTTCAATTTAAGGCCTTAAAAT
>JAOPJJ010000098.1:6025543-6037648 GCA_027122795.1 Enchelyopus cimbrius | reverse complement strand
CCCCCCCCCCACCCCGCCCGGGCGGGGGCCCCCCCCCCGCGCGGCCCCCCCCCCCCCCCCCCCCGCCCACCCGGCGGGGGGTGTGGGGGGGGCCCCGGGGGGGGGGGGGGGGGATGAGGGATGAGCGACGGCTCATCAGCGCCTCATGTAGCGTGGAGGAGACAGAGACGAGGGAGGCCGGACGAGAGCAAACACAGGAGCCCGGAGGCCAGGGATGAGCCTGCTGCATGGGGCCGTGGCCCTGGATGAAAGGGGGGTAGTCGTGCTGGCCACTCTAAATCTATTTGGTATCTGTACTTATAAATTATGGGGGAGAAGCTAAAAAGAGAAAGGATAAAAAGGACGAACACACAGCATTTTTTAAATGACAGGGGTTTGACTTTTCTAGTACCATGAAGATGACTTTGTGTATATGTGCATAATGGCATTACTTTCTGTGTAATGGATTTAAACTGTGATAGTTGAACAGTGTCAAACCCTGCCACTGTGAGTATGAGGGCTGGTGTGTTTTCCATCTGAGCCCGTGCATGTGCAAGGGTGTGTGCATGTGCGTGTGTATGTGTGTGAGAGAGGCCAGTATTCCTGTGCGCTGGGTCTGTCCCCCACCAAAACAAACAGCTTCATTAGGCCCCAAATGAGAACCACACCAGGCTGTGGGCCCCGGGGGCGGCCAGCCGGCCCGCCGTACAGATCCAGGCCATATTGCTGACCTTGTCAGACAGATGATACCGTTTGAATGCAGCTGCACGCGCCAGACAAACACAAACAAACACACAATCAGACCGACTGTGACTCACACACTCGCACACACACACACACGCGCTGAACGGCTCCCAGACACACGCACTTGACACCAAACTGACTGCAAACACACACACACAGATGCAGATTTTCGCACACACACTGTTGAACTTGTTTTTTCGGGAGATCAGCGTGAAAGAGAGTGAAGGGAACAGAGGGCTGAACAGGCTCACAGGCACTGCAAGCACTGCAGCCCACACTCCCACAGACTACCGGTCGACTCGTACACGGAAACACTTTGAAACGCTCCAACGGGACGGCCATAAAACACAGACAAAGAGAGTGCGCTTAACCAACGTCCTTCGCCGAGCGATGAAACACAAGCTCTGCGTTTGTTGTGGAAAAAACTGCGCAAAGGCGGCCGGTGGATTTCGAAGAGGGCGGGTGTTCGTTGGGAGGGCGGCGCTCACCTGGACCAGCGTCATCTGCGAGCCCAGAGCCAGCAGGATCTTCTCCGTCTTGGTGGGGTAGGGGTTGTCCCGGTGTTTGTACAGCCACTGCTTTAAGGGGCGCGCCATGTCCTGGAGGGCCTGCCGTTTATGGCGCACCTTCCCGCCATTGGGGCGACCCCTGGAAGTGGAACAGGTGGGGTCAGACAGGGGGTCCAGGCGCTTTTCGCCAGGAGCCAGACATATTCACCGTTCACTGTGTGTGTGTGTGTGTGTGGAAGGTTTTTAGGGCTTTTCATGTCACACTGATGTAGATCAAATAAACGTGTGTTGTTTCGGTGAAACGCGTTCTAATTTGAAACGTATCACATAACACCTAAGCTCAGGAGGAGCAGAGAATGTTAGCATTTTAGCACGGCATCACTTCAGGTGACCTTTCAATGGTGAAATACGGATTTGAGTTACTGCAGTTCTCAACTACGTAAAAAATAAAACACAGCAATCAGAGCTGAACGTTCAAAACAAGTGGGCTTACTAAAAGTAAAGGTTTGTGCAGATTCATGAGCAAAAGCACTCATAAAATGAACATTGCAATTAAAGTGCATCGAGAAGGAAAGTGTATGGGGAAGGAAAGAGAGGGTGGAAATGGTCGCTAGATTTTATAGTTCCCTGCGACCACAAGTTGATGTCGCAACCAAATAAACAAACAATGTTGTGGCGAAAAGATCTGTTTCTTGTTTTTGCGATGCACTCTCTCAATAACTGTTTTTGGAACAAGGTTTCAGGAGGAAAATTACACATAGGCGAGAAACAACGTTTCACGAAAAAAAAACGAAAAAAAAAAACATACCAAAAAAGTTATGATCACGGGATCGTTTGTTTATTTCGTATGTTCTGTTTTCACAGTATTTTTGCATTAGTTTAATAAGTGAACGTTCTATTGAAATATTTGGGGGATCTATCTCACCTGCAGACGGCTTCAGGTTTTCTTGAGCCTGTAGATGTCACTATGGCACTGCAGCCTGCCTATTTCTACTTCATCTCGCACTAAACTTTGCTGCAGATGTAACACATTTTCCTCAAATGTCAGGGCCGACTGAGGTCTGTGTTCTACAAATATTTTCCTTGTAATCTCGATCCGTATGAACACCCTAAAGAACATTAGTACTTTTTGTTCCGAACATTGCAGGTTATAGGCCAAGATGTCACACACACACACACACATGCAGCATGTGGACAACTAGGTGAAATTATTTGCAATTTTCAACAACAGCTTAACGTCCTTGAATCGCCTCCGAAGATAACAAAAATTAAAAATAAACTAAAATAAACGCCTCATGCAAGCAGGCACTCACTCACACACACACACACACACACACACACACACACACTCACACTCACACGCAACATCCTCACTGCCAGACATAACTGTGCATGTGTAGGATAACGATCATAAGTAGGTTATAGGCTCTAGGTTATTGGCCAGCTAAACAGCTTTTTGTTTGTAAATTGAGATTACATGTACACAGGCGGGACTTTTGGAGAAAAGACATTATATACATGTTAAATGTAGGACTTTTTTCATATGTATATTTTTGGAATGAGGTGATTGACTAGACCTCACGGTGAGTCGAAGTGCACATTTATTTATTGGAACCAGATGGAGGCTATAAACTATGTATTTTAAACACCCTACTGAAAACGAACTACTTACTAATTTCACTTGAACACTAACTCATGGGCTGAATAAAGACCGGAGAAAAAATAGTTTGACATACATTTCTCCTATTTTCCCCTTGAATTTGAACAACAATCAGATTAGGTTACATTGATGCAATTTTGCAAATGGCCAAATCAACATTTATGATTGGCTTAATTCGGCCTATTTAGTCTACAAAGTCTCTCCACATCCAATTGCCTGAATTGAATCAGGCTAAACTATAACTTCCAGACGTACAATGCTAATTCTTGCACCAAACAAACATCGGCTCTTACCCATTCCTGTATGCGTAAAGACACCACCACGCATCATGTGGGTCAACCCTCCAGGGCCATAGAATAACTAGGTTGGCTAAATTAATGCTACACTTTTTTTACATTTTTTTTTTCTAAACGTAAGTTTCCAAACGTACACATGCGGACAGCAAATAAAGTGTTTACATAACAACAAAATAAAAAAATGTTTACTAAAAAATGTTAAGTAACTTTGACCACGTACCCTGCTCTCCTGTGCCTGGCGGCGCTGTCCTTCATGGCTTGGCTGCTGGACAGCAGGTCCGGATGCTGCCCGTCCATGACTTCTAAATAGTTTCTGCTGCTCATCTCAGCCTCCTTCGCCTTCTCCTCGAACAGGACCTGGCTGTTCAGCTTGTTAAACACAATCGTGTTCATCTTCGGTGAGGTATATTCCCCCGTTGTCACCGCACAATAAACCTCCTTCTGGAACGGAGCTTGCACAATATCCTCCAGTCTCTCCTGTGGAATAAATGAAATGTTATTCAAATAAATGTGCAGTTTATGTTCTGCCTGAACCCTCATCGAGCTCCTGTGCGCGCTGTGGCTTCAGTACAATTCCGTGCGTGATATTAACGCAGCCTTGAGCTTTACAGAAGTTGCACCGTTTTTGATCTTGTGCAGAGTGAAGAAAGATGCCAAGGAGTCTCACATATGACGAACAAGGACTGGTTTGGTCCCGATCAACAGGATCCGTAACGGATAAAGCCAGATTGGAAATAAAAACGGCTATAAAAAAATTAAAATGTCTAGGAACGAATTAATCGTATCAATTAATCGTATCAAGGTGTCAACAACTCGTTTACCGTGACTGGGGCTGATTCAAATCAGCCCCAATTCTGATGGCTGCATCCCTGATGGATCCTAAATGGTATAATTCCTCACAAAACACTGAAGACTATTGTGAACTAAATAAATACCGTTTCTATTAGCCCTAGAAAAATAAACATTTGAAAGAAAAATCAATGGTTGTGGTCCTCTGCATTAGTAAACAAACGATGGGTCAGGATAATAAAGTGGTAACCCTAACACGGTGCCATCCCGATCCCAGGCTGCTGCTAAACACGGCCATCATGTCATATGAAACACAACACACGCACCGCATCAAACACAAACGTTCAACACAAAATAAAAAATAACACAATAAAATCAAAGTGTGTAAAGCTCAGCTCAGCTCACCTGTTCAGCTCCCCTGCTAGGTCCTGTAAAATCCCGTGTCCAGTCGCCCATTCCCTGCTCACATGTTCACGTTTGAAGTTCCTGAGCTGAAACCGCACGAGCCGCCGTTGCCTCTCCGCTTTATTCAACGGCCCGCGCCTCCGCGCCCCGGACTCTGTATAGCGCACCCATCTCATGTTTCCTAGCACGCGGCCCGGGCTGGCGAACATAGAGTGCATGCGTTATGCTGGTTCCCGCCGCCGGCCGGAGGAAAAGGGGGCGTCGACAAGGACTGCAGGCTGTCCCGCGCTCACTGCGCTCCGCTCAGAGCGCGCCTGGACTCTTTCAATCTGTCTGCCAGTCACCCCCGACCCGTTTTGTGGGGTGCACTTGGAAGTTTGTTTTGGATTTGGATGCCCCTGAGCCCCGTGGTGCCCTGTGACGATCACTTTGTCACAAAGTGCCGTAGGAGAGCGTTTAACTCGTCTGTCCTTGATCAAGCAGGGTAATCTCCGTAATGACCCTAAGTGGTGATGCATTACAGGAGCAGGTAGTTTTAGTCTCAGCCTTGGAACAGTCACTTCCATGTGGCCTGACTTTTTTTTTTTATTGCCTGAATTAAGCTACCCACTATATTTATTTTCAAAGTTTTAGCACACTTGAGTGAGGGAATGAGGGATCTGCAATAGGCCAGACGTGGTATTTAATCCAAGATTCCTTTCGCTTTGAGATTAGAATTTAAACAAGCATAGTCTGCTGCGGTTCGGTGACATTCAGAAAAAGGACCTAATTTTACAACTTGTCACCACCGGTTACCCCTAAAGAAAGCCTTCAAAACGAGTATAATTAGCCTAGCTGTTGCATGCATGGCCCTGTGTGAGTCACACACTGCTGTGTGTTCCTCTGGGGTTTATCCAGGGTAGTGATTCGAAGGGACGTGACTAAGCAGCCAGGGCCATATGAACGGTTAGGGATCCATGTAATTATTGTTTATTTGTGCTTATTTTCATTTAATAGGGAACGTTTCTTGAAGTAACAACCAGTGCAAACCCATCATGAACGGTGCGGTCGTGTAATCACTTTAATTAAGTTTGGGTGAGAGTTTATTTTCTGAAAGTTATGTGCGATATCCAAGTGTGCCCGTATCCCTGGTTGAACCATATGGTACCTGCTTTGAACCGGTAGCTCTTATCCAAACACAACTGAAACACAACCAAGTACCCCTGTAGGCGGCCGGTCAGGTACCCTCTCTCAATCTTCATCCGTCTCCCCCCCTGAACCCTTAAGTCTCCACTCTGAGCCGCTCCCATACCTTCCTCTCAGGCTATCTTCTGGCCAACGTGGGGTTGAAGCACCAGTGATTTGTGAGGAGCGAGGAGCCCATTTGTCACATGAGGTCTTTCTTTGTCGTATTGTATTAGCAGGGACGAGGGGGGGGATAGCTGGTTCACAGACCACATGCAAAGGCAACGGCTTCTTACAAAATACAATGAGGTTGACTCATTTTAAACAGGGCTTTGTGTTCTAAACTGAAGCCACAATTTTTAGATGTTTAATCGTTCCTGTTTTTATACTGCTAACACCACGCCTGCGGACAAGCCTGGAATAAATACACTGAGCTCTTGAATCATGCTCCCCCCCCCCCACATTTTGAGTCTTTCAACATGCAGTTTGTACGATTGCAGTTCTACAAAAGAATGCATACCTTTTTTTCACTCCCTTAACGCTCTGATTCGGTTTCAAACGGTTCAGGGGCAGTTGTTGGATCTGTTTGGATGGATAACAGTGTGAAATCGTTTTCACCTAAAACATGTGTAAATATCTTCAGCGTCCATCCTCCAGCCCTATCCGCGGAGTTTTCCAACCCCCGAAATGGACGGACCCCGACCGCGATGTCTCACTAGGGCTGGGTTTAGGAGTGTGCTTACTGTTTGTTTGTTTTCTCTTTCTGGAAAAGTCCTCATCCTAAGCAAACAATGTCCAGATCATGTCAAGGAGCAGTTGTTTATGTGCTTTCAAGCAACACCCAGGAGGACAGAAGTGAAGGTAGAGACTCGGAAGAAATGCTATGAATATATTCATGGTGAGCGCATTCCTGTGTGGTCCTCAAATATAGTCAACGACATTTAGTTTCAGCTACACTGTGCACACTTGAAGCTGTCATCATCAAATGCATGCGAGCAACACCCCCAATTTGCCGAAGGGTATAATCAAAGCACTTGTCCAAAAACGGGGCTATTACTTGACTTGAAATGTTTGGTCAACCCTTTGAACAATTACATTCCAAATGAGTTCCTCAAACCAAGACTTCATAACTGTAATACTACCTTGTATTTTAACTGACATTTTTACACCAGCGTTAAATATCTTTTTGGCCAGTGAACCAAATGTAAAGTACATTGCCGGCCCTTTCAAAGCCACAGACATATTTTTTCGAATGATTTGCCCACTTTGCTGGAAAATGTGAGCCGTGATTGTAGTGGTGAAGCGAATCCACTAGTTGTGTAAAATCTGCCATTTTGTCCTTTTTAAACAAGCATTTTAAACATTTATGACACTAATCAGAAACTATAAACTTGCATTACTACTTTGAGTAATCAAAACTGAGGCCAAATTGTTGTTAAAAGCTGCTATGAGAAATTACAGTGGAGCAATAATTGTAACTTGGAGCACTTTGGAATTCTTTTAACTCTTGTCCGTCTAAATATGTCGCTCCCAAAATACACAGATGACTACTTGATGGCATGGACTACGTTCTCCAGATGGCAGTGTTCACGTTCAGTTATTAAAACGGCCCCGATGAACACAACCGTCAGCAGACGTCCCTTCACTTTCAGAGTTGACGTTGTGTATCCTCGCACCGCGGATCCAAGTCGAGTTAAATCAGACACACCGTTTTGTTTTGTGTAAAATATTCCGTCCAAAGGCAGCTCATTCACAAGAAAGAATAACAAATGGAGGCGACGTCGAAGCGGCTGTCTGTTATGCCAGTGTGAAAATCTCCGCAATGTGTTTCATTTAACCAGGTGTCATCGCCCCTATAACTTTGCAGGCGCTATCTGTGGCGACGACTTCCAAGGGTTCCCAGGTATTTTTCTTTTTGCGAGCAGATGGTTTGTGGAGCTCTGAAGTATTTGGGAGCGCTCTGTCAAAGAGAAAGACGGACCATTAACTGGACCAGAACTGATGGTTGCACTGAAAGGCAGGGCGGAGGATATTTTTTAATGTCAGACTCGTAGTGTAAAAAAACAGCCACATTGAGAGGTACAGATTGGTGATGTCACTCCATGATGAGCTGGAAAATCCCAATTGGAACAATTTAGCTGTCGATCACTTTCATATTTCTCGTATTATGCAGAGACAGAAACTGGATCTTGCACCTGTCAGTGGTACCAGCGAGCCGTTGGCCCCAGGCGGTTTCTCCTGTAATGGGCCTCCCGGATGGCCAGTACCTTCGGGCCAATCCCCCTGAGTAGCATCACGTCTCCATCTCTGGGGTACCGCAAGCCACGGTCCACCTGGTCAGAGGATCCCGGAGGAAGAGGACCAGGATCAGTTCAGATCTGGGTGGAATGTCTCAGGTTGGTTCACAAAGCATAGGAGTTAAACTCAGAGGCCCATCGTATGTCCCACAGCTGTGAGGCTGAGAGCTGAGCCAAGTCAACCCTGTCCGACGTGTGAAGGCCCGTATTTATGGCTTTCCAACGGCTTCCAACAGTCAGATTATAACGTCCTCTCTGCAAACGCATGCTTGGTAGAAGTCCTCCCCCTATGCCATATGCATCTAGTCAACGCGGAGTGCAAGATTCGGCTGAAAAGGGATTGTCACTTCTGGAAGGATACGTCTCAGATGACTTCATTGCATGCCCTCATTCCACGCCAAGGTTGAGTTTTGGGGAATGACGAGCTGCTGAGGTTTTGGTACTTTGAAATTAGCCCAACATTCAACAACCATCCATCACATTGAACTGGTTTCACTCAGTCAGAGTGTGGGATAAAAGGTGTGTTTACTTAGGAACTGAATTCATACATTTACACCAGCATCCCCTTTCCTTTGAAGCGGCCCCAGGCCATCAATCCTCTGTAAATCCCCTGTTCCTATAATAGGAACGTGGTTCCTTCCTACAGGTAAAAAGTCTCTGCAAACAGAACCAAGACAGTCATACATCTATGTCCACCCGGGACATGACCGCGGCTGTCACGACCGATACAGGTCACATTAATATCCTGAGACGTTTACGGGGAGCTCACCCTTGCATCCCACCAAACTTGATACTACACCTTGTGGTAGGAGCTTTTGAGTTGTTTTAGTCACGCTAGCTTGTTATTTACACTTTATGATTAGGTCCCAAAAAGGCGGTGTGACAGAAATGTACCTTCCCTCAAGAAGGCAACGGATTATAAGGACGGATCGTACAATTCTGGGGCAAGCCAGGGCTGCAGAGGCACGGGAGGAGGGGACTGTGTGTAAATAGTGGGCAGCTCGCGTACCTCGGCGACCACACCCACAGACCCTGGTTGTGTGAGAAGGGGCCTAATGATATCACCCCCAATCTACAGGGGGGAGGGGAGAAGAGACGCTGTGTTCGGCCTCCCGGCCGCAAGCGTACCGGGCCCCGGCGATGCCTGCTGTGTGAACGGGCCTCTGTGGGGCCCTTGTGAGCGAGTGTGTTTTTGATGGCAGCATCACAGGCAGACCAGTAGAGGCAGGTCGAGGCTGGCAGCTGCCCCCCCGTGCAGAAGCTTGTGATTTTTGCATTAAAACATTTACTTAAACACAGGGGGGGGGGGAGCGGGGGGGGGTGAAGGAGCAGGGGGCAGAAAGCCACTTGTAATATTTGGAAACCGAATTTTACTGTTTATTATTTTCTTTTATTTAAAGTTTCCACAGGGCGGCCTGGGAGCCTGGGAGCTGGGTGATCTCTCATAATAAAAATACTTCAAACGACGAGCAAACCTTTAAACAATTGAGCTAGTATCGTGATATTCCAGCCAGTTAATTGAAGCTGGGCGCGTCTATAAAAAGAAATGTGTAGTACATGGTGTTCTAACAAATGCAGGGAAACCACATTCCCCCACCATAAATCTTCCTAAAATGCACAATTAAGCACCAGGGCGCGTCCATCAGCGCGCTGGGTTGAAGGTCGGGTCAGCAGGCAGGGCTGTCCCGTTTCAGAGACCGTTCACAGGAGTGGTACGTAGACGTCTACACGGCTCCCGCCCGCAAAACAACCAGGGGGTGTCCCCTCACCGTCCCCTCCCTTGAGCCTTGGGGAAGCTACGGACTCTGAGGGGACCTGGAAGATTTAATTGTCGTCCCTGCCGAGGCGTGGAGGCATAACCTCTTATTTCCCAATGAATAATGTCCCTCACCCTGAGCCCGCCAAGGGAATAAAGTGGCAGTTGTCCTTCTCGGGAGGGACGGCGGCCCAAACTGTGGCTTCATGACGGATGGGCCAGGAGGTTAGGGTTAGTCTCCTCTGAACCTCGCCACTTCCACCCGGGCCGAGGGCGTCCTGGGGAGCGACGCAGGGTTCAGGGAGTGAAGTGTGGCCGCTGTTCCTCGTGACTACAAGCCAACGGCTCGTTTCAACTGTAAATCAAACACGGTGCAACAGGCCGTGTTCAGGGCACACCGGGAAGCCATTATGCTGAAGGATGGGTCCGTCTCTTTCTAGCCTCAGTGTTTCGTCGGTGATGTCTGAGCCTCTGAGCGAGTCTGAGCGTTCTCGGATCTGAGCGAGAACAGGGCGCGCAGAAGCGCAGCGCGTAGGTCACCGCTTTGACGTAGCATGAGTCGGTTCTCAGATGGTGCGATCAGACCGTGCCCCCTTCAGACCGCAGATCACAGTGCCGCAAATCAAACAGGGGAAAGTGAATGAAATGAGAGCAGAAAGAGAGAGGCAGACAGAAAGAGATTAAACAGATACAAGAAACTAATTATGATAAAGGCTTTCCTATGCTTGTTAGGTTTACCAAATGCTTTTCATTGAGAGATTTTCAGATAAATCTGTTTTGACGTACGGCATGTTTTCGTGGCCATAAAACATGTTGCGCAGAATTAGAGGGCCATTAATCAAAATGAATTTCTTAGCTGGAGACAGTGGCTGCCTTGAGCTCCAGCGCTACACGGCTGTTTTGGAGCAAGCCAGTTTATTTATTTATATATTAGTCATCTAGCTGAGGTTTCCTCATCCTGGCGGCTCTATTAGTGCCCTCAGCGTGACCCCCCCGATACCAGAAGCTGTTTGGTCAATTAGCTTATTTTTTTTCGATATTTGCACGGGGCCGATGGAAATGATGAAAGTCCTTTCGAGATTTTTGTGGCATTACTCTGTGTGGCTGCGTGCTAAGCCGCTAGGCTAATTGGGACCAGGACAGTGGAACCGGAGAAGCATGCAAACATGCAGAGATACAAAAGGGGGTGATGGCGCTGCTGACAGTGGTTAGGACCAGCAGCCTCTGGGGCAATCTGAAACAGCAGAGCCCGACATGGGCTGGTTTGACTTAACAAATAAAGTGGACAAAAGGCATTGTCTAGACACATTCTGCTCAGCTGCACTCCTATATAAAATAACAAATACACGCACACACAAACACACACGCTTGTACACACGCACACACACACACACACAAACACACACATACACACACTGTGATTAGATGACATCCATGGAAATGTCTGTATTTTAAACAGAGGGACAACTATTAATATCCTTTATACTGTACAAGTGAAAACAGAAGAGTTTGTGCTTTCACAAAAGGAAGGAAACAGAGCTCAATTCTTTCTTAAAATCAAGATATATTGTTCATGACTACTGGGAAAATCCAGAGTTGTCCCAGTTGACCACAAAAAGAAAAAATTGCATATTTCTTTTTGCAACGTATATCCATCATTTGACTGCAGCTATTATTATGTAAATTGTGACAATATTTTTTTTTTTGAAGTATGTTTTCAAATGACTCACTGGATGCGTACGGATCTGAACTGGACTTCTTGTAGCGACGTATTGGTGAGGAGGAAGCAATAATCAAACCTCGAAAAATAGATTCTGATTCTTGTTTGGATTTGCAAATTGCATCAGAGAATGCTGACCGCAGAGAACATGCTCCGAAGCCATGCTTCCCTGCGAACAGCGCAGGGGGACTTGGCGTGGCTTGAGAGCAAACTGAAGAATGATGTATTTATTTTCACCGTCCAAAAATTCCCAAGATGGAGACAGACGGCAAAGAACGTGGAGGAGGAGGAGGAGGAGGAAGGGATGAAGTAAAAGAAAAAGAAGCAGAAGAAGATGGTCTCCAAGAAATTGTTTGTATAAGAGGCTGATGAGATAATTGACGTGTGCGCGGCGCTGGCGATAAAAGCCCCCAGCCCCCAACGGAAGCAGAAGAAACATAAATACGCGCTCATCGCTCCTCACAATATTTGACTTGAGACACTCTGGCGGCCTCAAATGAGAGAGAAAGAAAGCGTCTCAGGGCTGCACACGGAACGGAGGTCTGGGGGGAATTTATTTGTTCAATAATCAGCAAGCGACCGCCGCCCGATACCAACACCACCTCCAGCGCACCCTTCGCGTGTCGCACCTCCTTGCCGTCCCGGGGGCGTGGCACCGGCGCCGCGGGGTTAACCGTAGCGTGCTTTGTCGTAGGCCAGGAACAGTCGTCGGATGTTGCCCAGGCAACCGGCGGCCGCCTCCTGGAGCAGCTCGTCATCGGAGCCGATCATCACCAGCAGGGGCTG
>JAOPJJ010000098.1:4474091-4485904 GCA_027122795.1 Enchelyopus cimbrius | reverse complement strand
TCTAGCGCGTCAGCCTAGCCACTACCCGAGTCAGTGACACCTCAGTAGTTCCGTATTAGAACAGAATTGCTTTAAAAATGTTCATAATGCAACACACCCTGTTGAAATGTATGGCAAATTGGATAAACGATATATCCTGGCATCGTGGACCGAACCAGGCCATTTTGTCTCTACAGTCGTGATCATGTGGGAAGCATCACATATCATCTAATTATGGTTAAAAAAAACAATCAAGATCGACAGCGATTAACATGCAACGATATATTGGAAATAGCCAATATACGCTGTATATACCTACCTGAATATTTATACTGTGATAGCCTTTCCTGTTCAGATAATCTGCCTCATTAATAGATGGGGCCGTTATGGGAACTTGTGTTAGCCTGGCCACCGCCCGCCTACGTACTTCCGCTAAATTTTCTTTTCCCTTCAATAGTAGGTCTGGGTTTGCTGCATAGACTTTTTCTCTGGCCAAATTTTGGCCGGTCCAATTAGCGAACAGAGGGAGTGGCTGAGAGCAATGACGTTGACGTGCGCCAGTTTCAGTTGTTGTCAGAAGACCATGGAGAAAGATGCGAGCGAAGCTGTTTTGGCAAGGCTGCCGAATATCGAGAAATTAAAGGCGAAGCAAGAACAAGCTTTGCTGAGTTTTGTTGGTGGCCATGATGTTGTGGTGCTTCTCCCCACGGGGTTCGGGAAAGGTTTGAAGTGGCACATTATCAATGATAAGACTCAGCTTCGACAGTTGACCGCACACAGTATCTATGTCATTACGATCAAATATAATATAAATTTAGAATTTGCAGTCGTTCCGAGAACTCTTAAACTCGATGATCAAAATCTGCAGCTCTCGTTGATATATTATGTATATACATATATATATATTATATGAAATGATATTGCATATATATCATATTATATATAATATATTGATTATATATTCCAAATAGGATGTCTATGGTTGGTGTTGCTTGTTTACAGCCTGCGCGTAACGTTGTTCCCAATATTAGCAAGACATACGTCACGAGCAAAAGCTAGCAATTGGTTGTGGCAGATCCTGAGTGGCACTGGGTAGATCCAATAGTTTTAAACTTCCAGAGCCACCCACCTTCGAGTGAGTTAACGTGAGTCAATTGAGCGATTCCAGACCTTCTGTACAAATGAAATTAAATACAATGGTCTGGTTGGATCAGGCTACACTTGTGTGGCATCAATGCACCCAATTACATTTGGAAATCCGGAAATATAACACCCAGATGAAAAGTCAACAACAAGGATAATTTCTGTGCCATTTGGGAACACTTAAAAAGCTGTGGTTTATATACCCTGAGCAAAACCGGGTTCCAAACTTAACCTGCGCAAAACCTGCTCCGACCAGGTTTGAGTCAGAGCATATGTTTCTATAGTAACTAACATACCGTGGTCATTTTGGAACGGAAAACCTAGGGTTACCGCAAACCCTGGTTTAACTTACCCGGTTATGTGATAAAACCGGCTCTGTGGAACACCCCTCTGGTCACTAACACAGCACACACCATATCCCCACAACACACCAGTTTCCAGATCCACCTTATACACACACCTTACACAACAACTACATGCCGCTACGGCCAGATATCAACACAACACTACATACACAACACAACACAATACTCCGCCCCTCCCACACACACACACACTTCACCATATCAGAAACTGGATATTCTTCTTTTTTTTTTTTACTGCGCCTGTTCATCTTTTTGGACAAGGATTTCCATTGTAATGGTTGTTTCTGTTTTCTCCTGGGACCATGTACAGAATAAGTGTTTCTCTGGGGTGTCCTCAATCCACGACAACACAACATACATGTTTACTAAACGTCAACAGGTGTAAACTATCTCGCAACATCACCACGGCGACGATATCTACAAAACGACCTCCGACACAGAGAATGGGAATCGAGAGAGAAACTTAGGGTTATATGTTTGTGAAGTAAAGTGATGTGAAACATGCTTCTCCTGGGGGGGGGGGGGGGGGGCTTAGCGTCGATAAGGGGTGTCCCAGGGGGGTATAGCAGAGCTCCTCCCGGCTCTAATGGGGGCCTTCAGATGTTGTGTGCTCTCTCATCTATCTCTCCCCCGAGCTCACGGACGGAGGACCTGACACCCACGTTCCTCCGCTAGGATGGAGACGAGACGGCGCGCGGACACGTCACATCACATCCCGTCTGTCAGGAGAAGGTGTGGAACCTGCCCCCCCCCCACCCCCCCGTGTTCCCTCTGGTCCTCTGACCTGTGAACACTTCAGTGCCCCACGCTTCCTTAATGAGGACGGCTGTATGTCTCAACCTATTACCGTCCTCTAATTGATTTTGGCTCTGCACCCATGTCTGTCTGTTTCCCTGCACCATCTCTCTCTCTCCCTCTCACACTGCACCTCTCTGTCTCTCTCTTACAACACAAAATAAGAAAATGTCAATCCCTCCCTGTATCTTGCTCTCTCTCTCTCTCACCCCAACTCTTATGTATTGTACTTACCTCGCCCGACCCCTCTCGCTCTGCATTTTCCTCTCTCTCTCCCTCCCTTCAAGGCACACGATTTTTCTGTTCCTAAAGGCAACTGAGGGAAGAGGATAGATCTAGCAAAGTGGCTTGGCGGAAATGGAATATCATATCAAGTAATGGAATATACTAAGTATGTTGTTTTTGTTACCTCAGAACGACCTCTTTGTGTCTCAATCCTGATAAGGTCCTCCGATGCAACATGGCAGAGAGCCTCTCATCTCGTCTCTACAAAAGCACAATAACGAGCCCAGAAATTATGCATTTTCGAAATGTTAGGTAGCAGTTAAACCATAACTGCTACCTAGCATGAGTCTACGGTCTAAATAAGTAAGAACCATTTATGAATCTAAAACGGAACTTCATCACTTGACACATCGCTTGCAATATCCAATCTCACTGTTAGATCCCACTCAATCCGTTCCACTGCACCTTGAACAAACCTGACAGACTATTGATGCACAGACCGCAGCAGTAGTGTGATTACGTATCTACGTATGCCTATCTAAAAATGTTTTTTTTCTGTCCCTACTCACGCCTTAGCTCTCCACCAGCATATTCTCATGTTCTCAAGTTTGCGGTCGTCGCGCTTGAGCATCCCGGAGCAATTTAGCCGGCACTCTGGAACGTGTCACGATCAAACAACAGCGTTTTCGCACCCTTCAAAAAAACATTTTCTCCTGGGGCTACAGGATTTACCCAGACCGCCGGTTTGAAATCAATCCACGTCTTTGAAGAATCTTGATGGACGAAAACACACTGGGGATGAAAAGGGACAGGGAAATGAAAAATGGACATGCCTTCTTAAACTGCATTAGAAACAGAAGAGGCAATGGATAATGTCACATTACCTTTTCAAAACTGTCTCTTATATCTTACTATGTAAACAATGACGTGTAAACTGTAGTTATCAACCAACTTATCAACATTACTACATCTTGGGTTTTCGGTTAACTGCAGTGCAGAGTTAGTAAAAAGTGCAAAAGCTAGTCTTTTAGCTAGCAAATGCTAAAGGCCTATAAGTAAGGAGGTTGCCAGAAGGTAGCTGAGTTGAGCCTTCTTTTACATTTGGCCAATATCTGATCTATCGATACATAAATAACCAGCCATTGTCTGACACTTGATAGCCAGGTTTGCTAGTGGTGGTTTGAAAGTCTGATCCTATCGCAGCATGCGCTCTCTACCACCTACGCCCACCTGATGTCATGGATACACATTTGGCAGAGGGAGCAGTGTGTTTTGATGTGTATATTTACCACAACCCTCCTTTGTCTCACTCTCTCTTGATTCATCCTGGGCGCAATTACCTCACAAGAGAGTTTTGTTGCTAATTGTCTGCAATTATAGGCTAGGCCGGAGCAATTAGCATCTGGCCTGTTCCCTGCTCTAGTAATCTGGCTTTAGGAAACATTATTAAACACTTACCTTAGGCCATGCCTTAAAACACTTTTCTTAAAAAATTCCCTAAACACTTACCTGGATAAACATCCATTTTAAATAAAGGTCTATGTAACATTTTCGGATCAGGGTCCCTCAAAGTTTAGGTTTTGTATTCTCATCCCTAGTTTGAGTGTTTAATTTAGTCACCTGACAATGGCATCATATCCCAATTACAAACTTCTGAGTATACACAGGAAACAGTATTCCTGTCAAAACTAATATATCTCAATATTGTTCTAGCTATGTAGCTATTTTTAGTATAACTAAATGGGCAGTCCACTCATATTTTGGAAAGTTTGCTAATCAACATTACGTTAGCTAACATTACTTGCAGCTATTTTATTAGAGTGAAATTACATTACACTTAGACATGGAGATGTGACTAAACATAACATGAATACAACTTTACTACAGTCCTTTCCCCTCTGAACATTATTCAGTCACTTCAGACAGATTTTCAACGGGAATTGTGGTCCCCAATATATCCCATGCAGTATATATTACTACACAAGTATTTTGCTATTGTTGATTGAACAACAGCTGAGATGACCCATTGCACCTTTAGAACCTTGCCTAGAAAACATCCCTTCCAACGCTTACCTCAAGAAACCCTTCCCTTTAAATCCCTCCCTGGCAAACTTCCCTTTAAACATTGACCAGTTTAAAGGGCAGAGGGGAGCCCTCTGTCGGGTGAAGACTGCAGCCTTCGGGTCGATGAGGGGGCTGTAGCTAGGATTTGGCAGACTGTTTTCTGTGCGGCTTCTTATCTAAGGGGTGCAGGATAGTGTAGTGTAGTTTGTTTATTGCTTTTTCCCAATGTCTGCAGTGGAACTGTCGCCACCCTAGAGCAACACGCTTAACCCTAACACCTCACTCCTCCTTAATGGTCTGTGCTGCCCAACCCCCCCATACCAGGGCCTTTATGATCTGTATCTGTATCGTCGAATCCCCACCTGCTCGGTAACGACATGTATCTGAACTCACTGTAAGTCTGTTTCTATAAAAGCATGTGATGAATGACAAAGAAATAGTAAGCAGCACTACGACTCACACCACTGTTTTGATTAGCTGTGCCAGATTGTCATCGGGCACTCACTGGAATGTCTATTATCTTAATGTGAGAATGAAATTATGATGTAAGAATGAGATTATTATTTTCAGACTGAACCTGAAGGCTATGTATTTTTATCCCAGCGCTGCCGCCATAGCAACATGTTGCCACATGGCAGTAAGCTGAAACCAGGATGACACGTGTTCAGAAATAGCATCACACACACCGTCGCTGCCGGGAAGCCAACACCAAATGAGAGGGGGGGGGAAAGAAATACAGAATGGGAGAAATGGTCAGAAAAAATACTGAACACTATAAATTGCCATAATAGATATGAGCGCATAAGCTTCGTTTGTCATTGAATGTGGCGTGAGCTCCATCTACTGGTAATTGTGTGAATGACGCCTGTTCTACCCACATATAGATCTATCCATTGAGATCTAAATGGGTCCACACCTGTCTTACGTCAGTCAAATCAGGTTATCTCCGGGATGCAAACCATATAACCCCCTGGCAACGACCTCCTATTATCTTCTAGATTGTATAACTTCCTATAGGTGGTCATGCCATACCTGAGACAAACACATTTAACTAATAAGGCAAATAGCGGCTGTCTTTTTGTTAGCCCACGCTATGATTACATTATAAACCATGTGTGCTGATTGGTTTGAATTACATTTTTTTTTTATGTATTCTTTATATCTTTCTGACATCTTGTTTGAAGTTACTTAAGTTCAGTGTTAATCATTATGCAGAGCTGGTCAAGGGGTCATTCTGTGGAAAGATCGGTGTGATCAACACACACACACACACACACACACACACACACATACCCCAAGACACACACACACACACACCTAGACACACAAACACACTCAACAAACTTAAACAAACACACCTCGTCACGCACACACATGCAAACAGCTAATGTAGGGCATGTACCTTTGAGTCTGCGAGGTCAAGGGTCTGCTTCACTCACGTCACTTAAGGTTTCAGATGAGGATTATTATTGTTAGTATGGAAGGTCTGCTATGGACCTTTTCCCCCTATTCTGGAGAGAATAGGAGTCTGGGTCTATGAGAGGGACAGTCTGGGTCTATGAGAGGGAGAGTCTGGGTCTATGAGGGGGGGGGAGTCTGGGTCTATGAGAGGGATAGTTTGGGTCCATAAGAGTGAGAGTCCTAATTTTCTAGAAAAGCACCAAATGCTTGTGGTTATTGTTTGACAAACGGTAACTTGTACATTGTTGTTGGCATCTGATCTCCTTCCTTCCTTGTCTCCCTCCCTCCCTCACCCCTCTCCCTCCCTCCTGCTCTCTTCTCTCTCTGACACATAGAACCATCCCCCAGAAAGAAGGGCTGTGATTGGTCGGTTCTCTCTAACCTGATGCTGACAAGAGTTTATTGGACCTTCAAAGATAGGCAGATAAACACACACACACCCTCGCTCACACGCCAAAGCACACTATACTAACAATGACTTACGTTAACCTCACCTGACCCATAACTTACATTATTACTTTCTTTAACAATCTCACCTTAACTTCAATTTATTTCTTATGTATTTTCCTTAAACACCTCCCCTTAACCTACATTAACCATGGGATACCATAACCACCTTACATTACTCATATTTTACCTTAAGTACCTCACCTTACCTTACATTAACTATACCTTCACCTTTTTACTTCAGTCAAGTGTTAGTTACAATGTCATGAACACACGCACACAAAGTAGCTGCACCTGCCTGCTGGTCCAAGTAGCCCCGTCTTGAATGAATGAATGACCTTTATTTATATAGCACAACTTCACAGCACGAATGCACGAGTGCTTTACAACAGTAGATCAGAAAAAGCATTCAATATCTAAAAACAGTTAAATAACTTAAAAACACACAAGAAACACGTGACAGCAAGAACAAGGAATGCCTATAAATGACCAAAAGCCTGTCTGAACAAGTGTGTCTTAAGTCTTGCTTTAAATCTCTGCCTGTCCTGTTCTCAGAGTTGACCTGCAGACAGGATCAGACCAGAAGACCTGTCTGATTTTATATCCTCTGCCTTCAATTACTATCGATGTTTAGTAATAACTTACTTTATAACTAGCTCCCAAAGTCAGGAAAAAAGTAGTTTGCACAATTCAATCTGAGGAAGGATATTTTATATTCTTTCTGTTCTCTCTTCTACAAATTAGGTGCCAGGCCATGAATTTCACACTATAGACTTTGACACTATAGTCTAATCTCAGGTTATTTGTATACTCTCTCGACAGTGACGGGGTCTAGCGCTAGTATCTGGTTATATACATGTACTCTCTCCACAGTAAAGCGTTCTAATAATAGTTATACCCTATCCGCGGTGAAACTGACTAGTCTTGCGTCTGGTTATCTAGATACTCTCTCCACAGTGAAGCGGTCTTGGCTAATCTCTGGTTAGATGTATACTCTCTCCACAATGTCTATAACAAGCTCAAAGACACGGTCTAGTCTATTATCTGTATACAACAGTGAAGCAGTCTAGACTATGAGCTTGTTATGTGTAGCTTGCGAGTAATGGTACAGAATAGATTCTATTGACATCAGACTATACAGCCAATCAGAGCACAAAGACAGGCCACAGACACGTGGTCTGTGAAGAGAATAACAAACACCATGTGAGAGGTTGAGCTCAACAAACAGTGAGTTTAATAAAATACATTCAGCAGGTCGACCTCATGGAGAACTGCAGCCAATCAACAGTGGCAGTACAAAGTGCTTGACAGTGGATTTTTTAGGAAAAAATAACTTAAAACTTAAGATGTTGCTTAATTTTCAGCGTTGGAAACATTTGAGGTGTATTTATAAAAAATATACTACCGATTAAAGGACAGCTTGTGCTAAAAGTTACATTTTAAGAGACATGGATTGTGAAAGTCTGTTTAAACGTTAAACTTTAAACAAAGTTTAAACTTTAATCCTGGTGGTATTTTACATGACCCAGAATTTTTTGGGGATAGGGTTGCTTATTTCTGCATTAATTACATGATATACTGGCAATCAATGGAAACAATGTGTTTATCTTTATGGATAACCCATCAGTGTTTACTTTTGTCAAGCATGCATGGGTGCTACGTGAATAATATTGACCTATAGGGAGAGGTGTGTCGTGTTTTTAACCCTTTATCTCAGTGATAACTGCAGACCTACATTCAGGGTTCATCGCGGGCTTCGTTGCAGAACAGAATCGTATTGTTGGGAAACTTTCGAAAACAACACATCCCTCTAGCCACGCCCCTCTCAGGTGAACTCTGTCCTGGTATGTAAATACGGCGAGGTGAGCCGCCGGTACACACTGCTCAGATGCTATATAAGCAGAACCACGCGTACAGTATCCACTCGTCTACAGCCAACCTGCTTGTACCATAACTACTACTTGACTACCAGTACTTTTTGCAAGGTCTTTAGACATATTCAGATCCGCAACAGCTTCTACCTCCGACTATTATAGATTTTTTTGTATTAACATTAGTGTTTACTTTAAGATAAAAAACAATCTGCAGCACTGTGCACACATTCACCTGACCCTCCACGCGAGCACCGACTACCAAGAGCGCTCCCGAGTCTGATCATACCGGACGAGTGGGAGGAGCATTTGACAGGGGGTGACACGTCATATCGCCCGCCGCGCTCTGATTGGCTGAGGATCCTCACCCGACCCAGCTGTGATTGTTTTGTGCAGTGGGAGCCTGAGTCAGTCTGAACATCGTTCCGAGCTCTAGACTCCCTCGTCTCTTCTATTTGTCTGAAGGGGAGACATACAAAAGTATTAGTATTTAGTTTCAGACTAAAAGCTACCAGCGAGACTTTCTCCACACCATTCCTGAAGGAAGAGAACCGAAGACCTGATCAGAACCAGTAAGACATCCAGGTAGGCACCCTGCTCCACTCCAAACTCTGCACACTTCATGCTTTTTTTGGCTAGTGCACACATCTAGCCCCTTATCGTGGGACTCAGTGGGACGTTTGACACGGCCCATACCGGTCGGTTTAGATCTAGGCCAGCCAGTACCAAACCTCATCGTCGTCTTTGCCCCTCTCCAGCCCAGCGCCAGCCCCAAATGCCCAGACTAGAGGACCCCTGCTGGACGTTTTCCTGTGGCCCCAATCGTGTGGACTCTGACGACCGGGTGGTGGCTCCCAGGGCCGCAGACATGCTGTCCATTATAACCACGGTGCTCCGGGGCGCCTACGGCTCTCTGCACAGCGACCGTGCCGCTAACCTCCTCCGACGGGGTCTGGTGCTGTTCTCCGTCGGGGTGTTCTTGGCGCTGGTGCTCAACCTGCTGCAGATCCAGAGACACGTCACGCTGTTTCCCGAGGAGGTGATGGGCACGCTGTTCTCCTCCGCCTGGTGGATCCCCCCCTGCTGCGGAACCGGTGCTGGTAAGTTAGTCTATTTCAGGAGATTTACAGATATACATTTTTAATGATATATGTGTATACATGTCAAATGTATACACATATATGTATATGTTGTGGGAGCCAGGTTGTGTGTGTTAAGTGGGACTCTTTAAACATGCAGTGGGGATGAGCTGGGAGAAGTGCAGGGCGGTTCTTAGAATATAAATGTTGAAAATATCCATATAATAACATGGTAAGTGAATGGATAACTTCAGGAATTCCTAACTCTCTGTGCTTTTGTTGTGTTTGGTGAATATATATAAACGTGCCTGTATAATAGACAGATGTTTCGTCGCGGTGCTCTATGAATAAGCCCTAGGCTGGTGTGTACCTAAGAAGCCCTGCTATTGGCGACAATGTTAAACTACCGCGCACGTAGATGCGTAAGCGGCTCTGTGATTGGTCGCTGTCATAACGGGTGAGCGGAGTGGGCGGAGTTTTCCTCCCGCCTGTCTGCAAAACAAGGAAGTCCGATTCCGATTATGCAAATATGATTCTGCTGAAAGGAAACGCATCTCCTTTACTTTGCATTAACTTACATTATACACATTTTAAAAAAGCAAATACATTTCTTCTGCTTTTGTTTGTATGTGTTACCCAGGGGAATGATTAAGTAGTGTGCAGTATTGTGTGCTGAAACAAGACAGGCACATTTAACACAACATATTTATATGAGCAAATATTGGTTTAAACTCCTGTTTGCTCCTCAAAAAGATATAATGGTGTACCATTTACCTTTTTTTTATTTTTTATTGGACAAACCCTTGAATGGGTGTCCTGCTCGAAAACAGAAAGCGAAACCTCTTCAGTGTATGAAACCTCACACGCAGGGGTTGTCCGTTGTGTTTCAGCCGTCATCGGTCTGCTGTACCCCTGTATCGACAGCCACCTCGGAGAACCCCACAAGTTCAAGAGGGAGTGGGCGAGCGTCATGCGCTGCATCGCAGTGTTCGTGGGCATCAACCACGCCAGCGTTGTATCCTTCCGCCGAGAAACCCTATAACATTTACATAATCTAACATTAAACAACATCATACACATGTATAATATGAACCAACTCAACACAAGTTATTTGCACAGAGCTATCTGAGACGCAACACGGGTGGTTCACAATGATGCATACATTAAATACGTTGAATCTAGTTCACATGGAGATCTGAAACTCCCTGAAGCCGGTTCTCAAAGTCAGCTCCCTTATCTAAAACATGTACATTATGGAAACTAGATCCAACTGACCAATTATTATTGAATTGAAAATCCTTTTTTGTGACCCACAAACAGGGAAATGAACAGTTACAGCAGCAATTTAAGAACAAGAATACAAGAACGAGTTTAAATAGAAGATAAGATAAAAAAAGGAGGGTTTTTTTTAAATAAAGAGCCTCAGAATATCTTGTCCACTCCTAGTTGCGCTGTGGGTTCGGTTGTGTTTTTTGGGGTCCTTAACCTGCCGTCCTACAGAAGCTGGACTTTGCCAACAACGTGCAGCTGTCCCTGACGCTGGCGGCGCTGTCCCTGGGTCTGTGGTGGACGTTTGACCGCTCCCGCAGTGGCTTCGGCCTGGGCATCACCACGGCCTTCCTGGCCACCGTCATCACACAGCTGCTGGTGTACAACGGGGTCTACCAGTAAGTCTTCTCCCCTCCCCCCTTAGTCCCTGAATGGGTTGCAACAGTTACCTGAAAAGAGCCTATTACTAATACTTGTAAATAATATGTAACTATGGTTACCTGTAAACAGTGTGATGTGTGTTGTTCTCAGGTACACGTCACCTGACTTCCTGTACGTGCGCTCCTGGCTGCCCTGCATCTTCTTCTCTGGAGGTGTAACCATGGGCAACATTGGCCGCCAGCTAGCCATGGTAACCACCCGCCACTGACAGTCGTCTAACAAATGTATTATTTCGGTAGCCCAACTGAAAGATTCTGGATTCGACCCCTGATGCCCCAAGTCTTACCTATAGGCATACCCCTACCTGCTCCTTAATAATGAACCTGTCTCTGTACAGCCTTCCCCCTACTTGCTACTTAATCAGTGTATCCAAACTCACTTTGAATAACATTGTGCATCGTCAATGGCACCATGCATTCGTCCAAGTCAAAGGTACAAAAGTCAATTAAAAGGAAAAAAGTCACACTGTTAGGTCACGAAGGGTCTTAAAGTAGACCCCCGGTCTGTTCAAGAGTTAAAAAGTCCTTTGCCACTGATGTCTTCATTTACCCAGAAGCCCTGGCGTGCTCTGCTGGAGGTGTGACAGCAGATTAACAGCCCCCCCCCCTCCTGTTTGTGTTTGGAACATGGAAGGAATGTTGGCTCCCTCTTTCGCTCTCTCTTTCATCCCCCCC
>JAOPJJ010000098.1:4457222-4468218 GCA_027122795.1 Enchelyopus cimbrius | reverse complement strand
CCATCACCACCACCTTCTCCCCCCACCACAACCCCCTCGAAGTCTGGCAGTCTTCACCACAATGAACAGCACCTCCATCTCCTCCTCCTCCTCCTCCAACTCAACCACCAACTCTTACACAAATAGCTCCCCGTGGCAGCCATTCTTTGCTGTCACGCGAGCAGGACGTAGTAGTGAGGGGACAGGTGACACCGTACCCGGGACCCCCTGGGGCGCCGGGATGTGGACAGGTAGATCCATCTGGCTGCGCGCGGCGCCTTACAGGACCGGCCGCGACCTCAGGCCGAACGGTCCGTTAAGATGACGCGTGTGGTGCCTGCAGGTCAAACAGTCACGTTTCCCGTTGTCTGGTCATGGCTGATTTCCAGTGCACTATGCAGCCACAACTTATAGGCCTACATCTTGTAAAATACGTTTTAAAAGCACATCACATATGCTGTAAGCCTTTTACAAAACTGAGCAATCCTAAGAAAATAAAAGTCGAATTTTCTCTTGATGATGTTGCCTGCATATATGGGTTATAATATTGTATTATACTACTGTTTGCACGCGTTGTTAATATAATTGCAGGTGGCCCATTGGCTATCTAAATATGATGATATTGGTCTAAAGTTCAGTCATACACACAACGATTGGCCCTTGAGGTCAGCATAAACCTGCCTAATACAAATAATCATAATAAGAATATTTTCTTGTTATTCGTGATATTAATATGGTTGTATATTATTATAAAGTATACATTATTATGTATTGATAGCTACTTTTTCACTTTCAATTGTGCTTGAATAAATGATTGAAAAAATATTACATACATTTTTGCCTTCAGCCTTAAGAAACAGATATTGGATTATACCTTAATTTAATAAACATTATTTAAAGAAAATAAGGATTAAAATAGCCCCACAATCACTTTGTCAGCAAACAGTAAATGTAAAAACCCAGTCTAAACCTGATCTGTGTTTATTCTCATCCTGTAACTTTTTACAGTAGCCGAAATGTGGATCCTGTTGAGAAAGGGTTTCACATTAGGAGTAGTGTTTAGCTCTGGGAGCGGATTAGGAGGGTCTTTGCGCTCCTTCGGGTGGTTGTTTGGTTGTTTGTGCTAAATTCGATTATCTGACTGTGGAGAAATGCAAGCCGATCCTTAAAAAGAACAATCACGCTTCAAACGAGACTTGTTTCAACGGCACAGTGATCAGACGGATTAACGGTTACCATTAAAAACCTAGAAGGAGCTTTCTAAAGAACCTGCCGGAGCCGCTCCTCAACACGAGGGCTGCGCTCAGAACAAAAGACGGCGTGGATGGAGATCCTCCATACTCATAGAGCCCCGTCAGATCAACTCAATCGATAGAAGAACAATACCACTAATACGATTGTATAGTCGCTCTATCTCCGGTTCATTGTAAAGTGATACAGCAGCTTTACGCAGCAAAGCAATTAGGCCTCATCATGCCTGTTCTGATAAAGGTCTTGCTAGGTCCGCAGACACAGAACCAAAGAGCACGGGCTTCAAACCCATAGGATGTTGTGGAGACGTGTTTTCACGGGCTGGGCGGAGGAAGGGATGAAAAGGTGACGGAGAGCCGATATGTCAGCAGACATTCATCGGGAAGACAAGGGGGGGGGGAGGAGAGGAGTGAGGGAGAGGGTAGGAGAGAGCGATCCGAGGGAGGGAGAGAGAGGAGAGAAGAGAGAGAGAGGGGAGAGAAAGAAGCTGTGTGTGTGAGGGGGGGGGGGGGAGAGAGAGAGAGAGAGAGAGAGGAGGCCCTTGGATCGGAGCTCTGCACAGATCACGCCGCGTCCATTCACAAAACCTGCTCTGCTCTGCGCGTCACCCTCTGTAGTGGCGGTTCATCTCGACTCAGCTACGGGGTCCCGGTGACGTCGACAGAGGAAACTGGGTGAGGAACCCAAGGACACACGCATGCGCAGTCTACGCATGATGGGGCCTATAGTGGTGGTTGGTGTAGAGCCGTGCACAAGACACCATGCTACACGATACACCCTAAAATACACCTCTGTGTTGAAAAACAACTGGAGGAGGTTTGTATGCGTTTGATGCTTTGGTTATAGCGCACAGCTAAACCACCTTACAAATGTTTATTACTGTAGACACATATTTTTTGTTTTACACTTAACGTGCATCTGGTGAAATAGTTTTATTTTACCATCATTTGAATTAGAATCAAGGCCTAGTCATATTTATGAGACTCGCAGTGAGATTTTTTAAACCAATTGAAAATAGGAAAACGATATAAAGCCTGCATTAGACCCCGGCTTATAGAATGCATAATTCGATAAGAAATGTGAACAATAGACCGAACCAAATATTTGACAATGGTAGGCCTAAATAATTGTAAATAATAGCATACCGTTTCCGTTACATATATAAGGGTGTAGTGTACGATATGTTCCATTATAGCATCATGTACAAAATACATCATGCCCACATGTTATAATTCCCCCCAATAACTAAAGGGATATGTTTAAGTACTACTATGAACTAGTGTTATCAACACTCAAAAGAAGAAAAAAAAGAGTATTTTATGTTTCTCTGTGGAGAGGTATAACATGGTACATTCTAGACAGGCCTTACGCATTGTTAGTCAGGTCCAAATTATTTAGCCCATTAAGTATTGTGTTCCACACAGCCCTCCAAGCTTGGCCTACATATTCTCCCACCTGGTATATTTAAATATCAGCCAAGAAATACTACATTTCAGCTCAAACTGCTCCACTCCTTATAAGCGAGTGGAGCCGTGCTGGTCGGAAGCGGGTTGACCTTCATTAACCCCTCTGTATTCTCCATCATATCCATCGATCTACTCCACAAAATACCCTCGGCCAATATAACACCTTCTGCAGGCCCATGGCGGCTGATTCACCCTCTTAGAACAGCAGTCTAGATTTGGAAAAATGCATTGATTTTTTTTTAAAGCTCATTAATAGGTGCGTGATATTTGGAGCAAGAACGATTAATACAATAAAATACTATAAAATATACTATATTACTAAAAACTATAAATGCACGTTTGTTCCCATTGTATCAATAAGTGTGTCATTTAGAAAGTAAACCAGATAGGCCTACTGATCTGGGTGCTGGTTGTGCGCCCATACAGCCGGGTCTGACGTGTCCACGGCCTGCTAACCCCGTGTCAGCAGACACAGTGAGATGTAAACACGTGTTCGGATGCAGGTGTCAGGTATCTGTCCGTATAAAACATCCATGTCTGCGCCTCTTGGATTATAATTCACGGGCTCTCCTGCGTCTGAAGAGGGCGGCGGTGGGGTGGAGTCGGGAGGGGCTGGTCAGGGGTCAGGCTCCACTAGCAGCAGCGGGCATTGTCTGCCGGGCCAACATAATCTGGGTTTCCCCGCACAAAGTGAGGAACAACCGCAGCATGAGAAAGGTTCTTCTAATGACACCTTTCACTCGCCATGGGACAGCAGAGCGACTTGTGGAAGTTCTGGTTTAGCAGATGACTGGAGCCTCTGCACCGAGGCGCTGTGCCGGCTGACCCGTGGTGAAAGTGCCGAAGGACCGGGACCCTGTTGGTCCTGGAACTACGCAAAGACAAAGGCAACAACTGGCTCGTCGAGGAGACAGAGAGACCACTGCAGACCTCATTAGTGAGAAAATAAAAATAAGCTGTAGTAATACATGAAGGTAGGTCAAGGGCGTAGAGGATAGATATAATATAATATCCAATATAAGTTATTTTCAAGATGTTAAAGAAAAAAGGGAGTAGGCCTAAATTATAAAAAGAAAACATGCAAAGAAAATGGGGATTCCTAATTTGCCACTTAATATAAGGTGGTTAATTAAACACATTTGTCAATCTAAACAATCCGGACCATCGGCAGAAATGTATGTTGAATCTAAAATGAAATAATGAACCCCTTATTTTTCTGCACTTACTTGTGGTGAACCGGCCAGCCGCGACGCCCCTTTACGCACGAACAGAAGAGCGCGCGTTCTACGTGGAACCTCAAGCTGGATTACTTTTTGCAAACCAAGTGTTGGTCAGCAAAAGTTATCAAAGTTTGTGTTTGGCGCGACTCGCTGGCCCTTCGTGCTGCGCGTGAAAACAAACTGTTTGCATCACTGATTTCCTTTAAAGGGATATGGACCCAGTTCTGCCTCGGCCCAAGCCGTCACGGGACGCTGCATGGGCGGCTCGGGCCTTTGCATCCAAATGAGCTTCAGCAAGCCTGCTTAACTCTTCTTAATTGGTTTTTCTCTTATGTTTGTGGCATTGTTTTCCCCGTGATCCACTAGAAGTGTAATATAAGATGCCCGCCTGTATTGCGCAGTAAATGATAGAGCTTGGTGGGTGGTGGGTTAGATGTCAGCGGAGGTAGGTCGGCCTAAAATGCTTCATTCGTACTTGATGGATACTCCACAACCCTCAGGGTAACATTAACATTTGGTTTACGCACGTTAAAACAACTACGTCATGAACCAGGGAAAAGAAATACATTTACATATAAATGCAAATCATATAGGCGCACTCACGTTTGAACAAATATTTAAAAGCATTTGCAATATCACAGTTTTATTTTCTTAATGTCAATTAACTATAGACAATTTGGTTGTATTTGTCTATACATTATATTGGTGTCGATTTGTACATTCACCATATCGTCATGTCCGTTCGTTTTTCTGGACATATATCAAACCAAAAAATTGCATACGGTGGATAACTTACAAAAAATGCGCAAAGTAAAAAAAGCTTTTACTTTTCAGTGGAATTCATACGCCTCTCCTCGGCGGTGTGATGTTGGGATGCGTAGTGTCATAGTCACGTGCTGAGCATCCTGCCACCCGATTGGCCAAAGGCACGTGTCTAGGATAACGGTCGGCGACGTCACTCGGGGGGCTCGCATTGAAAATAAGAAAAGTCCAGAGTGAGAGTATGTGAGCATCAGTCGAAGCCTCTTTATTTCGCCCCCTAGTTTTAGTTTAGGACGCCTGCTCGGAGCGCAGCGGTCGGGGACAGCACCCCAGTGGATGCGCACATGTGAAAAGCTGCAGCGCCCCGGTGCCACCAGTAGCGTAGTGGAGTACAACAGAGCGCCAAACTATGGTTTCCTCTGAGGACACTGGCGCGTGGCTTGGCATGGTGTCCTTATTTCCTCTCACTCACATCTGAGTTATGATTTTTACACTATACGTTTTTTTTGTTGAAACAATACATAGGGCCTGTTTATTTTTTAAATTCTTTTAAGTACATCTTCCGTTTTTGAAGAGTTGTATTTGCAGGACCGCAAAAACGGTTAACGAGGGACCCTGGAAAGTACCGAGCTATGGAAGAGAATGATCCTATCAACAGAGAGGCGGCGGCGGGGGAGTCCAGAGCCATCCTCCCCCTGCTCCAGGCGCCCGGGAACCCGCAGGTCCCGCACAGAGTCACCAATTTCTTCATCGACAACATCTTAAGACCAGATTTCGGACGGAAGAAAGAAGGGGCCCCGATCCGCGACGAGAGCAGGCTGAGATCCAGGGAAAGCCCCAGTCCTGGTGCTCCTCCACGGACCGAGCAGGAGGAGCAGGGGGGTACAGTAGCGGGAGTGAACCAGGGACCCGCCAGCCCGCACACGCTCCCCGCCGCCAAGAAGCCCGCCATAGCCCGCGAAGCGTCCCCCAAGAGCCGAGTGGAGAGCGCAGAACAGTGCCTAAGCTCAGACTCGGACAGTTCCCAGGCCAGCTCCAACCCGTCGGCCAAGCCGCCAATGCTGTGGCCCGCCTGGGTCTACTGCACCCGGTACTCCGACAGGCCCTCATCAGGTAGGCTGCTCACCCCAGATACCCCACTGACCCACAATGCCTTGACCGAGTTTCCCTAGAAGCAGAGCGTACTAGAGTGGAACAGAGCTGGGAGAGCAGGGAATACTGAAGAGATCAGTGCCAGCACGACTGTTATGAATGCAGAAAAATATGTGTGATGATGAGCTTCTTGGCTGTTAAATATGACGAATTGACGTCGGCACAAGCATTCATTCTAACGAATATAATATTATTTTGGCAGGATTTAATGTTGCCAAAAGTTTCCGGTAAATTTTGTAATTAAGTACATTTTAGAAAATGTGGTAGGCCTATATTATGCAAAGTACTATATAATTAAAAGTAAAAAATATTGTGAATAGGCCTACATTTTACGAGGTATTGTGACATAGGCCTAGGCCTTATATTTGTTAATTGGGCTTGATTATGGAAATACACAAACTCACAAATACACGCTAAAGCCCAAACTTATTATTTCAGCATGATATTATGGAAGATAAAATGGCACAAAATTACAGAAAAATATATGCTATCGCAATCTAAAGAGTTGGATAGCCGAATGAGTGATGATGGTGTTTTAATTGACAGACTAGTTGTTAGGCGGAATTCATTATATATGCATAACGGTATGCTTGGCTCAGCACTCTCTTCAGAAGTCAGTGTTTCTGAAGTCATGATTAAGTAGGCCTAAGGAATTAATAAAATAAGTAAGGCCCATATGTTGGTAGGCCTTCTCAGGGGTTTCTGTGAGTAAATGACAGGGTGCTCATTCATTATGTAACCATAGTAGTACTCCTAAGCAGCTACGCCCCTCAGGAACCCAATACATATTCTTAACACTTGGAGGGCTGCATGACCATCATGGATCAACATCAGCTGTGATTGTTGGTGTTTGGTTTTGTTTGCGGGAGGTAAACAAACATGTTGGCTCTGTGCTCATCGGAGCAGGCCTTGCGTTAGTAGGTCATTGTGCCCTGGTGGTGTTGCTAAATACTCTTTAAAGAGACGCCCTTCACCGTGTTCAGAAGGTCTTATCTATACCGGTATCTATACATTGTTACACTCTTAGTATTCTGTTATTGAACTCGTTTCCGCTGTGTATTACATGTGTGGGCCTAGTGGTGGTCTGTTTACGACGGTACCCGATGCACATCCTCTCCATGCTGGGTTTACGCGCGGCGCGTCGCGGCAGCGCGGCGCGTTCGTTTGAGTGGCATGATGCACTACATCAGAAAATACGCTACTATTATTGTTTATTGTATCGGTGTGGAGCCACAGCTCATTGTATTATCATTAAACAAAATCTATGACCGGAACAGTCCTCAAGCCGTGTGATGACTATACAGTACATAAGGTATTGACACGGTTTCTGCACATGTCGATTTGGAGGCCGTTTTCTTGTCTTTTTTTGTAATAATGCCCATGACTGTTTGTTGTGCTGGTCCGCCCCTGCAGGGCCCAGATCTCGAAAACCAAAGAAGAAAGCAGCCAGCAGCAGCAGCAGCAGCAGCAGCAAGGAAGACAAGCGACCACGGACAGCCTTCACAGCGGAGCAGCTCCAGAGACTCAAGACCGAGTTTCAGACCAACCGCTATCTCACCGAGCAGCGGCGGCAGAGCCTGGCGCAGGAGCTGGGCCTGAACGAGTCCCAGATCAAGATCTGGTTCCAGAACAAGAGGGCCAAGATCAAGAAGGCAAGCGGCACCAAGAACACGCTCGCCCTCCACCTGATGGCGCAGGGATTGTACAACCACGCCACCACCACCACCAAGGACGACAAGTCCGACAGCGACTGATTGGACGAGATATTATGAAGCCTACAATGCAATAATTAATCAAAGGGCCAGTGTAGAGTAGGTAGGCCTACATATACCAGCATCAATTGATTGAAAAATATATAAATAGATATTTCTGCAATATCATGTCTATAAACAGATGGTGTATAAAGGAAGGTGTTCACTATGTCCTACATGCGTTTTTCTACCCATCCTACTCATGGCGGTTGGTTTCATTGCATCTGAGCTGGCACTGGACGCCTCGACCTGTCAGTGAGGTCAACCACTCGCTTGAGTCCAAAGAAGATTTCTTGCTGCATCCAGGCAACTGTGAATTTCAATAAATGCGCACCATATTTTATTTCCATGGTTGTTGATATTCTCGTTTTTTGTTTGTATTTTGATGTGAAAAAGGACGCAACGAGCAAGTGTTTTACGCATCACGACTTGCAGACAAAATTGGGACGGAATAAGAATTTTGATAAATGTTTTTAATACTCAGAAACTTTATAATCATGTATAGGCCTATCACATCCGACATGGGCCTACGTTTTTTCTAACATGCCAATTAACAAAAAAAAAAGAAAAAAGCTTTTAGTTCAAAAGCTTTTAAATCTTTAGAATCAGCTTCTATGTGTTGGTATCATATAGCTTCGAAACTAATGTAATTTCTGTTGAAAATGTTCGTTTTTCTCTGTGTCCTACCAATGCAGCTATTATAATTTTTGAATAGCAATATATATAATTTTGTAGCAAGATGTTTTGGATGCTGAATGCTGCCTGTAGCATATTGACAATGAGGACGTAAACAAGTCACCAGAATATCTTCACAAATCTGTCTTTATATATACATTTTATTACACATCCATATATCATAAAAGCTAATTTGTTAGTGTCTGTATTACCAATGTTGAAAATCTGTTATTGTTGTTTAAAGGACTTCCTGTGTATTTATATAGATTATATTGAGAAGAAGATTCTATTCAACGCCCAGCGTTGCTTTAGAGTAGATTTCTGGTGTGCTTGTTCCACTGCAATAACTTCTTCTTTTGGGAATGGAAATAGTTTATGGGGCCTTCTGCATGAAAGCTGCAATTTGTTGTACATGGGCAACTAACTGTGTTTATGCGCCTGGTGGAGCAAAGGTCTAGACCAGATCTGTATGTAGTTTGAGCTTGGTTCAGGTCAGATCTGGGTATAGGTCGAGCTGTGCTTCAGATTAGATCTGGATGTAGTTTCAGCTGTGGTTCAGATTAGATCTGGGTGTTGGTCGAGCTATGTTTCAGACCAGATCCAGTTGTAGTTTGAGCTATAAATCAGACCAGATTTGGGGGTGGTTTGAGCTATAGATCAGACCAGATGTGGGTGTAGTTTGAACTACAAATCAGACCAGATTTGGTTATACTTTGAGCTACAGATCAGACCAGATGTGGTTGTAGTTTGAGCTTTAGACCAAACCAGATTGAGTTATGGTTCAGACCAAATCTGGGTATAGGTTGAGCTGTAGTTCAAACCAGATCCGGGTCTGAGGCTCAGATAAGGTTCAGATTGGATCATTACCAAAATGTGAACTTTTGCCTTTCAACGTGTTTTGTTGTGCATCTGCAAAAAGTGTGTGTGAATTAAATTCCACCAAACAGAACACACTTTGCCTTAAAGTTCCTACGAGAGCTTTCTATGAAACAGAACTGTGCCCAATCAGAGAAGCAGAATCCTTTGAATGCAGATTTTTCAAGTTTATTGCCTTTATGAAAACCTGCTGGTACGACATAATGAATTTACCCATCAGCGTATATCTATCTATATGAACATTAAATAAAGTTACAACACAGAGTTGTAGAACATAACGCTATTTTTATTTTACCTTGAAGTACTCTTTGGTATGAATGTACATAGTTTTTATCATGTATTAATTGTGTAATTAACTGCCCCACCTCCCCACCCCCACCCCCGGAAGCAGGAATCGTAAATAAACCTTGAAGATTATACAGACAAACACGTTGGCTTATTGAAACAGCTCAACGTTACAGGGGCCGGGGAGGAAGATCCTTACAATAGAGATAGAACTATATAGATACAATACACACTTTATTATATAGATATAATACAAATATATACATTACACATTTATGTACTATAATTTGTAGACACACTCATGTTAACAGGCAGTCAAGTTTAAAAAAATGACAGAATTCTAATGAATATATATATATATATATATATATATATACAGAGAGAGAGAGAGAGCAAGAGAGAGAGAGAGAGAGAAACAGAAAGTCAGAGACAGAGAGAGAGAAATAGAGGGACGAAGAGAGAGGAGATGGAGATATATAGATAGAGAGACATAGAGCTAGGGAGTGGGAGAGAGTTAGAGAGAGAGAGAGAGAGAGGAAGGGAGGGGGGAGCTAGGGAGTGGGAGAGAGAGTCAGAGAAAGAGAGAGAGATGGAGCTAGGGAGTGGGAGAGAGAGTCAGAGAGAGAGAGCAGGAGTAATGAAGGTCAAAGCCCATCATGGTTGCAGGTGCCTCCCCCCCCCCCCTGTTCCTACCCCGCCCCTCAGTAACCCATTCTCCATAGCGCTCTGTCACACACACACACACACACACATACACACACACACAAGCGCCATGCTTGCATAATCCTATGGATGCACTTGCTCATGCAAACACACATGCGCACACAAATTCACACACACACACACACACACACACACACACTCAAACAAACAAACACACACGTAAACACAGACACACAGAATAGTTTTTGGTTGATATCAGTGAAATGTCTCGGTATAGTCCGGTTGTGTTCCACTGTGAGGGGCCACACTGGCTAAATCAGAACACGGTCCTTAGTTTGACCTGTCTGGGAGATCCCTGTCCGCAGAGCTAAGAACCACATCACCGGAGTACTATGTACACGCCCCAGAACCATCCCCCCGGAACACGTTCCAAGGCATCCTGGCTGACGACAGAGAGAGAGAGAGAGAGAGCGAGAGAGAGAGAGAGAGAGAGAGAGAGAACCCCTATCTATCTCAATCCCTCCCCGACTGCAGGGGGGTGGGGGGGGGGCATTTCACAACCCCTCAAAGATAATGTCAGTGTTGTCTGTTGGACCCACCCACAACCAAACATGTTTAGCGAAACCACAATTGGCAATCACAACCGGATTCCAACAAGGATCGCGATCACTGGTTTGGCTTCTGTTACCCAGCCACTAATACCGGATACTGGACCAGGATCCGGTCCAGACCCCATCGTGGGGTCCTAAGACAGAACCCAGGAAGGAAACACTTCCTGGGTGGAAAGGTTCAGCAATGGGGTGTTCGGGGTGCCTATCTCTTTGTTTGCGCGGGGAGCTAATTAAAGAGCCGCGAGACGTTAAAGTGCTGGGGGGGCTGATCCTGCCCCTGTGGGAGAAGGAAATCAAGGATTTCG
>JAOPJJ010000098.1:4431002-4456610 GCA_027122795.1 Enchelyopus cimbrius | reverse complement strand
CCAAGGCTTCAGTCACTGACCCTGCACGCCCCCCCCAAACCATCCCAACCGTCTCTGCCCAACACATTGCTGTCAACATGCTTTGGTTCACCCCGGCACCCACACACACACACTTTAACACTTTTATGTAACCTGGTAGAGCCTAGTATTTTTGCGTAGCCTATAACTTTTATATCTCCCTCTTCCTGAGACGTCCTGAGTGATTGGGGTACACTTTACCCCAGCATAAGCCCCTTTATTTGTTATACCCCATTTTATGGTACCACTACCCCTACTCGACCTAATATTCATTTTACCAGCCCCCCGAACCCGGGTTTACCCTAGTATTATTTGGTTTACCATGTGCGTTAGCATGAGCGCTTTATTTCTTACAGTACCTGAATATTTTGCTTACCCTAGTGTACCCAAGTATATATCCCCCCACCCTAACCCCGAGTTTACCCAGGTAGTATTAAGTGTACCGTGTATTCTAGTACAACACATAGAGTACTAGGGCAAACTGTATCCTAGATTTGCCTTTACCCTGTGGTATATACAAGGGATTTAAGATAACGTGTCACAGCAGAAAAAACAGGACAGTAAAATAAAAAGAAATAGAAATACAATCACAAGAATAACTACAAACTACAATATCAGAGATATGTTTAGGAAGAAGATAAGATATAATGTAGTTGACCATGTACCCTAGTATTTCGTTTTACCATGTACAAATTGTTGTGGTTTTATCACTGATTAATTTCCGTCATTTCTGTTTAGTTTTTTTCGGTTAATCGTCCCGAGATATATATCACTTGTGTCTCAAGACAACAAAGGTTTAAATTCACCAGATGGTCACAAACGTTTCATTACAACCCCATGGCCTGCTCGCGCAAGAATTTATAAAACCACTCTCACTTACAATGTTGCACAACTGTTATTTATTGAATTAGGGAAAAATAAATAACCAACACAATCAAATAAGCACAGCAGCTGGAAACAATGGAAGCCCTGAGGAAAACAATTATACTAAAGGCGGCCATTAATGTTTAATAAAGTATCACAACGTGTGTGTTTGAGTGTGGAGAGAGACCAGCATTATCATTATATGGAGATCTTAACAACAAACATCAAATAAGCCAAACAAACATCAAATAAGCCAAATTCAAACAAATACATCGGCTCTCTATCACCGCGCGTTTCAGTCCGTACTTCGTACAGGTTTATATCGCTTGGACCGCGGCGATACATTGAGAGTGCTTTGCAGTGATTCAATATTTCAGCAGTATTTATTTTGTTTGCATGTGTTGTTTCGTACAACGCTCTCCATAACCCCCATGGCCTCAAGGTGGTTCATAACCAGAGGATCCCAGCTTTAAAGCACTGCGGTCGAGCAGTTTGAACCTCATGCTAGGCGCACCACCAGCCTGTTGTTCATCAGTATTGGCCTGTTTGGGTCGTACCCATGTTTCACGTCAAACGCTGAGAGTGTCAGGGGCTTGGCGGGGGGTTTAATGTATGAGCAAAACCCCCCCCACACCGGATGGAGTCGTGTTTCTGGAGGTGACATTCCAGGCGAAGGGTGGTTCATTCATGTGTGATGGAGTGGGTGCACACTTTCCCTTATACAACAGAATACTGATGATGATGTAAGACCTGTAGTACACACCAACTACCGTTTTAATTGAATTAAAGCAATTAAAGAGCCTTTCACAGTGGGGTGAATCTTAGTAGTAATTTATAATAAAACAATGTGGTCGTAATATACACAGGATGGCTATGTGAAGACCTTGGAAGTTTCTCCTGGTGATAATAAAATGGCAGGAGGCTTTAAATTGAGTTGTCGAAGGTACAGCGATGACAAACCTGGCCTTCTCTGTTTCCTGTTGACAGGCAACAGGAAAGCCAGACAGGGTCAAGGGCTGATCCTACTCACCTCAGCCCTTCTCGCGTCTCCTGGGACCTCCCTGTCACTCACAGTGGTTCCCCATCATCTAGCTCCATGCTGACATCTTCCTCATCTTCCTACTCATCCTCCTCTTCCTCCTCCTCTAGCTCAACGCTAACATCTTCCTCATCGTCTAGCTTCACGCTGACACCTTCTGCCTCTTCCAGCGCCGTGCTGACATCTTCCTCCTCTTCCTCTTTGTGGCCCTGGCAACAATGCCTCCTCTTCCTCTTGATGGGGCGTCCCGCTGCATCGGCACCACCACCGCCTTAGCAGGAAATCATCTTCCTCCTCTTCCTCATCAAGCACCACCAGCCCCCCCTACAGAGAGGAATACGAGGGGAAGGTGGGGAGGCAGAGTGACAATGTGTTTGGTACTGAATGACAACAGAAATGGGGAGCGTGTTTAGTCATTCAGAACCACCGCCACACAATTAGTGCGAGTCCCTCCACAGCCCCGGTGCAATCAGGACCAGTAACAGCTTTCTAAAGATCACCTCTGTGGCTGAATGACACCACCACCACAACAACAACACCACAGCCCTGTGCTGTGGAGGTTTCTGAATAGGGCCCGGCAAGGAAAAGTCTTCTTTATAGCATCTCCTTAGGACTGCAGGTGTACAAGGGGAAGGAGAAATAAATGGAGTTGTTTTGATTCGAAACGGGTGGATGCGCAAACGAGCACACCCCAAGAAAATGTTTTGGGGCATCACTTTTCGAACCTCAAAATCTTTTTCATCTGTTCCTACAGAAGAATGTATTGAGTTAGCGAATAATAATCAGACAATAACGGCTAACTAAATGCGTTAGTGTATGTAACATGGTCCTTCCTGGTGTGAAGATTGTACACTGTTTTGCTATGTTGTCATTGCAAATGGATACATGTGTGAATCGTCAGACGATGGAATCGAGTTTTTTCAGTTACAGTTGTATAATCATCCAGTATTGTCTTTACTGCAGGGTGTCTAATGCAGATATTCTGGGCTGGGTAAGTAAGGAGGTAATACGGTAAAATTCCACTCAGAAACTACACGACGCTACAATTATTAAACAAAAAGATAGCAGAATACAGCACAAAACCTTATTTAAATACATACTACAAAAAGCCTACTACAGACGACATCACCAAACGATACAAAAATACAACATATAATACAATATACTAGTTTGAAATACTCAATATTACCCCAAATACTTAATCAGGTCCATTCCAGATATTAAGGGCACACTTTATTGAAGGATTATGTGGACCTCTTTAGGACGAATGAGATCCTGAAATTGTTGTTTTGAGGATCTAGCAGGGGGCAAAGATACAGCATTACGTGTTGGACCACTGCGCACCATATTCTACAATAAAATGAAGAATAATGTACAATGAGGTGTCTTTCACAGGATTAAAGAGAGTTCCACATGTAGCCCCCAGGTGAGCCTTGTGTTTCTCCGTATGGAAATCTTTACCATTCTGTCAGATATCTTTAAACTCAGGTGGTGACAATGGCTTCCCGAGCACCTAACATAATGCAGATGGAGTGAAGGACTACGTCCTAGTGGTACTGCAGGAGACACTTAGAGATGTTTAGTGTGTCGAAGACTCTGACGCAGATGGGCTTGGATTGGTTTTGAGGTTCTGGCTGACTTAACGCGCCAGTGCCCACCGATGGCTGCCATTTTGACTGTTGCCGGGTACCCAGAGAGAGAGAGAGAGAGAGAGAGAGAGAAAAAGAGAGGGTGGGGCTGAGCGATGGCGGCCATGATGGTTAGATCATGCCAACCATAGACGTAGCAACCTGAGCATCTTCCACCTCCTCCACCACCATCTTACCATACATGCTGAACCATGTTAAACGTACTGGGCTGCGCTGTCTGCCCAGAATAACCAGCCAAGATCAGCAATCAGCATTGATACCGCAAAATATCAGAATTGTATTGTATTGTGACTATAAATTCAATACATTTCAGGCTGGGATGATTTCAAATACTATTCACTCCACTTAAAATGTTGTACACTAATACAAATAAATGTAAATAGACTAGTTCATTCAAATATGTGATAAGGAGGTTGTTTTTGTTGTATTATGTACTTTTAAACATAACTATATATTTGTATAATATTTATAAGATGGAATCCAGGATAGGTATTTGTTTGCAGAATTGCAGAAGTCATAAAGTTCTTTAATGCTTCAATTTCCAAAAATAATTTGGGCCATTAGGTACTTTGAAGTTTTAATTACAAATGGCCTTAATAGTAAGATTATTTATCAAAGTTAAGTAAATATTCTAAAAGTAAACATTAATGCATTGATTGTAAATATATTGACGATTATTGCATGATTTGCTCACATATTTTGCGCTTTATACATTTTAATAGAATTATCGTAATTTAAGAAAATAATATACAGTATATCATATTATAAATGCTTTATATACAAATATTTAAAGCAACTAAATATTGATTAAAATATTGAAATAATCCTTAATTGTAGATCTATATTTAAGTACTTACAGACAGCGGCATCCAAAAGCAGCAAATAAAATATACCAAACTCCTTTACCTTAAAAGCTTTGTAGTTATACTAGAAACAAAGAAAAACAAAGAAAAACAACAAATGCTGGGCTCTTAACTCATGCCAAGCAGCATGTGTGAATATAGTGTCCACTGGCCATGAATCAAACCAAGTAAGCTCTAGCGAATGCAGTGATGAGCTGTTTGTTTGGACAGCGGTCTCTGAACCCCCATACCCTGTCGTCCCCAACCCTGGAGAAAAGACAGGAAGGGCAAATCATCCTCTTTTTTCTTCTATGTGACCAAAGTGACTTTTAACCAACTACAGTTAATGTTAAAGTTCACCATGTCCCCTTGGCAACACCGGGGCAACAGGGGCAACAGCGTCTAGACAGTTCACGCTACCCCCCGCCCCCCCCCCGCCAGCCCATCATCTTAACCCGGCCCTCCCTCCTCCCCTCTTTCGGATCTCTTTCCGGAAGGGGCATTGGACCCGGCCAAGGCCAGGGTAAACAGGGGTGGGGGTGGGGGGGGGCTGGCCTTTGGCCCCCGGAGGTCGGATCACCACCTCCACCCTCCAGTGATCAAAGCCGGGGCTCCTCCAGCGTCAGGCGTCCGTTCGGAGGGGGCGGGGGTAGGGGGGCGGGGGGAGATGAACTCTGTGTTCTGTAATCTGGACGGACCCCGGCCTTCGATTGTCTCCTTTCACGTGGTCCTTCCGGTGGTGGGGAGCCCACTGGGGAGGACAGGGCTCTTTCACAAGGGGCCCCGGGGACAATGGGGGCTTCTCCGTCGCGCTCCGCCATCTGGGCCCCGACAAGAGAAAAGGGCTCCCGGGAGGAGAATGGGGGCGCACGGCTTCACAGCCTGAATGGAAGCCACGCTGCATGGCGGAGACAGCCAGCAAACATACAGTATCGCCTCACAGTCACACACACACACGCAGACACACACGCACGCACACACAGACGCAGACTGCAAGGCAATCTGCATGCACAAATAGAGCCGTGTACATGAGCTGTGACATACACCGCTGCACAACACGCAGGGCTGTAGCATGACAGAGCTGGAAGGAAGGAGGGGAACGAGAGGAACCCGTGTTCCTGTCCGGCCACGCCCCTAAAAACAACATCCCTTAACACAGGCCGGACCCGGTCCTCAGTTTAGGTTCCCTCTCTCCCTGCTCCCTGCACAGGTGAGGGCAGAGCAGCGGACCCCTGGGTAAGACTAAACTGGCACTAACCTAGAATCACACAGACTAACCTAGAGGACTTTAGTCCAACCTAAACTAATCGGGAACCTCATCGACTAACCTAGACTAATCTGAAGCTTCCTAGGCTACCCCAGACTATAATACTCACCTAGATTCACCTAAAGTAATCGAGAACAACATAGACTAACTAAGAAGGAGACTAACCTAGACTCGTAGGGTTCAACCTAGATCAACATAGACTATCTTTTAAGGTAGACTAGTTAGTTTAGGTTTGTAGTCAGTATTTAAGTCATTGATTTTACCCATTGAAAAATAATAATAATAAAGTGTCAGATTGTCTATCAGAAAATATTACAATAAATGAAGAAAAGACAAAAGTTATACAATTTGATGATTTTTCAAATGTCTTCAATGAATATATTTAAGAAGCCATGAATAAAATAATCTATTATAACCCAGAGGTCTGTATGTTCTAATGCTAAAAAAGTAACAAGAAAATATTTATTTTTAGGATTGAACACCATCTTTGGTCTTCTTAACGAGGCCCAACATCCCATATTACAAGAGAATAAACAGAACAGAACACAGCTTTATTATTTATATTTGAATTTCCATTCAGCTTAATTTCACTGAGTACAGAAGTTGTAATCAAAGATAAGCAAATTGTGTTGCAGGCATCAGGACGACTAACGGGGATTAGTTTTAATCTGGATTAATAATCCCACGCCTACATGACTGTACGTGCGCTACAACGTTCAACGCTCATTCACGTCCTGACACCTGTGAGTGCCTCTTTACACCCCTTCCCAATCCTCTTTTCTGCCTTTTGTCTCTTATCTTCTCTTCCTCCGTCATCCTTTCTCTCTCACTCTCTCTCTCTCACCCGCATCCTCTCTCTCTTCAGAGTAAACTCAACCTTTTTTTTGAATCAATTCCAAATCGTGTTTTTTTAATTAGGACCTTCGTTTGTGGAAGAGTTTATGGATAGACACACAACAGGACACAAACAAAAACACAAGTAACACACAACAGGACCGCATTACCTATGATGTATTTATGGCTTGGTAGAATACTCGATTGTGATTGGTCAATTATGGCATTCAGAGGTCTGTTATTTCTGTACAGCAGACCACTGCTATGAATAAAAGACTGTTGCTATGGACTCAGTTCACCAACTGCAGAATCCAACAGACATTATTTGAGCAATAAAAGCAGTAAAAATCTTTTTTTAATACATTCAACAATACAATACATTGTTTTTGTTCTATAGTTTGGGTCAAATTATTGATTGTTTTAGTGAATAGAAATATGCATTGAGCCATTATAGCTACATATACCCCTTCTGTAGGTAATGCTAATGGAGGTTATTTCATGATAATGAACCACCCACTGTAGACAATCCATGACACATTAAAACTCCAAACGGGCAAACCAAGCTGATCCTATACTGTCACCAGGGGTTTCTTGACCCACATCACCTGGACAGGTGAAACCTCGTTAAGGACTAATTGAAAACAGTGAGGTTTGTATGAAAGGGAGAAGGGAGATCAGAGATCGAATTGGGGTCCAATACAGATTAGAATATTGTCCGAAAAGTGACGCAGGGCCTTAGGTTTGACTTAAAGTAAGTCACCATCAGACATAAATGTAATTTTTTTATTTCTCAACGTCAGCTAGAAGGCTGGGTGACATCTGTTTTCTGTGTCTTCTGTGTATTCTTATCATCGCATGTCATCCTAGTTTGGATTCCTATTTGTACATTTTGATTAGAAGCAAACACAAAGAAGAGAGTGTATATTTAGAGCGGGAATATCTCCCTGAGGCAGTTCGTCATCTTAAACATTCACTCATGTCTTTGAAAGACAGATATCTTGCTTTGAAGATGTTGCACATTCATGGTTTAGCTGTCAACTGTCATTAAAATACATAAGAACCGACAGACAGGTGTGTGTGTGCGTGTGTGTGTGTTTTATGGCATCTCCAGTCAGGTGTGTAGCATAGCAGCCAGGGCCCTCTGTGCCATCCTCTAGCTGAATAATTAGCCTTAGTGAGGCTATGCTCACTCATTACTGCTAACAACAACAGACTGGAAATAGAATCCAATCCTATGGAGACAGGGAACAGCGCTCCACTGAGCTCGTCGCTGGAGCGGTGTGAAACCAAGAGGAAACAACAAGAACGGGGGAAACAACAAGACACCTGCTACTTCCCTGCAAACCCAGGCTCCAACACTGCATACTTGCCGCTGCACTATGCTAAGACATTCAGCAGCAGCGCCACGCGAACACACTCAGGAACGCTGTACGATAACACTCCCACTAGCGCTAGGCTAACACATGCCTTAGCACGCCATGCTTACACTCCCTTGATTCATTTCAACTTTATAACCTTCTACTGGAGCTATTTATTTCATTTCAGAATATCTGACACCAAAATAATGTATCAACAATAAATTGTGGCCATCCTCGAGTCAATTCATCTCGGGAGTTAGATTTTATTCTGGTCAACCATTGCCCCCCAAACCCATAGATGTTGGGAAATGGGAGAGCACATTGTGTAGTTTTACAAATTTAAATAGCTGCTGATGTCCCCCGCCCTTGTGAGTGTGTTGATACTACTGCAACTGACTGAGTGAGAGACCCTGGATCTAAAGAAGTTATAAACAATATGGTTGTGAGTTACTATATTCTGCAGCCCACTGAGGTTAGTGGTTCAAGCAGAGAAGCAAGTCGATTCTACAGACTGGGACATTTTCACGGTTAACTCAGGATTTGGTTATTTGCATACTAAGACATAATTTGGCTACCAACAGGGACAACCAACTGTTTCTGATGACCTTGTGGTTGTCGAGAGGAGAAAGACAGGAGAGGAGGATGATGGGATTTTGAAGGAACTGCAGTCTGAGAAGCCAACCCTGTAGTACAATGTCTTGAGTTTAACCCATCGCTGTGACGAGTACTATACTGCCTGTGTAGAGCAATACTATACTGCATGTGTAGAGCAGTACTATACTGCCGGTGTAGAGCAGTACTATACTGCTGGTGTAGAGCAGTACTGCCTGTGTAGAGCAGTACTATACTGCCGGTGTAGAGCAGTACTATACTGCCTGTGTAGAGCAGTACAATACTGCCGGTGTAGAGCAGTACTGCATGTGTAGAGCAGTACTATACTACCTGTGTAGAGCAGTGCTACTGCCAATACAAAATATTTTTGCAATTATTCCAATTTTTACCAGTCTGATTTACCAGGACGAACTCAGAATATGGCGGCTCAAAACCAGAATGAACCAATCACATTATGCCAACATCAAATAAGATGGTTCCCTCGTTAATACGAAATATGCCACTTAACAGAATGCTGCTTCACATTGTCTTCAGAGGGTCACGTCAAACGATGCACCCAACTAGTAGTGATATTGGTTTGCATGCTAGCAGGCAGCTGTATCAGCACCTGTTTTTGTATATAGTCAAGGTGGAGAGGCATTAGGTAGCAGGCTGCAAAGACTCTTATTAGTGGGCCGTTTAGTGATTAAGAGGAGCTGAAGATAAACAACGGGGCTGGGCTGGTAACAGTCACCGCACAGTGGGATAGAGGAGGTCAGAAGTTAAGCTTTCTTAAGAGCCTCCCAGCGACCCTGCCCCCTGCTCTCTCTCTCTCTCTCTCCCTCTAACCCTCCCTTCATCTCTTTACATCGCTGCCTGGTTCTCAACACCCAGAACCCTCTCTTCGTTTCCCCACAAGGCTTCCTGGCTCTCTGAACACCCATCCCGTTGCTCCCTCTCTCCACATCACTGCCTGGTTCTCTGAACACACAAACATGAAAAATATCAATTTCACATTTGGTTTAACGCTTTCACACTTTGTGTCACTGACACCCGGAGAGGCTAGTGGGGAGGGGGGGCAGCTCCTGGATCAGGGCCGCCTTAATGCCTATCAATTAGGATCAAAAGGGGATTATGGGAAGGGGGGGGCGGGGAAGGGGAGCCATGCAAAGTGAGTGAATCCTGGGGGTCACAGGCCCAACTTCATTAGACCTGACCTTTCCACACCACGGTGTGACAGCGGAGAGAGCCAGCAGCCTTGGGCTCTTGGCTGCCCAGTATTAAATGTCTGGGCGGGTGTCAAGTATGGCGCTCAGACACGCAGCAGGGCTGGTGCAAATCTGCGCCATATGAAATATTCACTTTCAAAGTCCTGCGAGACTTATTAGGTTACCCCTATTTGGTGCAGGCAGATATTTGCTCATCAAGCCCACCAGAAAAAAACATTTCTTTCACCTGCCAGAGCAGGGCGGGGGGGGGGGGGGGGGGGGGGAAGGCCAATTAGCGGTGGGGGCGGCAAATAGCCGAGCTACGGAGACCCGAAGGGACCCCCCCCCCCCCCCCCCCCCCCCCCCCCCCCCCCCCCCCCCCCCCCCCCAGAGGAACTCCAATTAGCGGTGGCGGCAGCATCTCTCCGAGCTACGGAGACCCGAAGGTACCGCCACCGCCGCCGCACCCGTCTTAATCCACTAAAGGTCACGCCGTGGAATCGTTTAACGCGTCCCAACACACCTGCAAGCCTCAAATGCCACCCAAACAAGGGCCCCCATTTCAATATAAAGTGTTCTCTGGCGAGATGTGTATGACGCGGTGACGCGGAAGTCACAAGGGTATATGCGCCAAAATCGGTCATGTTCCTACCCCAACCAATCTCTTTTTTCCGATTAAGAGGCGGTTGAGCTGGAAACCGCGATTGACGGCGTCGCGGTGTAAGTGGAATATAAAAGGTCACGACTTTTCCATCACATTATGACAGAAGATGGGGATTCACAGTGGGACACTGCCATGCCTCATTTCTGATGGATATCACAGACATAAATGAGAAATGTGCCCAAAAAATATGTCCAGAAATGTAAGGTTAAATGTTGCATCAGCAATTCTGCCATTTGTTTACTAATACCATTTCTTTTTGTTTACGATCTCTGAGCATAGGCTGCCTACAGAGAGGCAGCTTCGGCCTAGAATCGCTGATACAACCTTTCAGGTGTGACTTATAGGTTGTATCGAGTGGTTTGGAGTGGTGGGTAGTACCATTTGTTTTTGCGTACGATCTCGGAGCATAGGCTGCCTACAGAGACAGTTTTTTTGACAGCCTGCTTATGGAGCGGGCAGCAAACGGATCGTGAGGATAGATGAATGTGATCATTTATGTTTCGGCCTAGAATTGCTGATACAACCTTTAACAAATATATCTTTCAAATGTGATTGATGATACGTTTACTTGGGTGAATTGTTTTCGCCCATGTACTTTTTGTTGAAAGTATTGAATTGATAATAATGAGCCACGATAATAAGGATTCGTAAAAACCCTGAGAAACAGGCGAGATGGAGAATAAAAGCGAGGAGCAAAGGGAGATGTCGGTGTTAAACGAGAAAGTTGGGGTTCAGCTCTTCGGTTGACACGGGAACCGGAGAACTGGAGTTCTCAAGTTCCTCCTCGGAAGGACATTCATCTGCTTCCACATGTTCTCACTCCTCTCCTTTTAAAAGGGGTTAATACTGGGAAGCATGTGGGTGAGTGTGGAAGCCAAAATAAAAGTTTGGAGCGATCTCAAAAGAGCTGAAGTTGAATTTGGGCTGAAGTTTCCTCCTCGTACCCTAGAAGTTTATGTGCCATTGAAGCGGGCGTGCAGCTTTTTGCAGTACAATCAAACCGTGGTCAGCCAAGTCTCGCCGCCCCCCCGTACCTTTCATGATGCTTCTATGGCCCGGCACCGTCCCATTTAAAGAGCAGGCGGCTGGAGGATTTGCAGTCAAATGAAAGCAGGCGGGATTGTAGGAGCTGTCAGTGTAACGCAGCACACTGGGAGCGGACATGCAACGTGTGCACATCCTCAGACGAAACAGCCCAACATGCTGCATTCATCTTCTATACTACACTACGAAATGCGTTCTCTGGCCTTTCAAACGCCCATTCTCTACAGTCACTACGACATGAGTTCCCTCACCTTCTAAACCCTCATTCTCTGCGCCACAGTACAACATGCGTTTACCCGTCTTTCAAACCGCACACACAAATAAGGATGTTCCCTGCGAGGTGCTTTGTTTTGATTCGCTGGGCAGGAGGGGTTTTGGTGATGCACTCACATGCTGCAGAGTCATGCTATGTGACTGTGGGCAAAATACAGAGAGCTAAATGGGCTAGCATGACTTGAGAGTCAAAACAGTTACTGCTCCACTGGACTTCCACAATACACACACCGGGAACATTCAACCAGTTTACGTTACTTCAGTATGGATCGTAAAGATCTGCCGCAACCACCGATACTACTCAAACTTATATTAACTATGCTAGAGTCCTGTAAAGGGACGTGATAAACCATTTCGATAAATTTAAGGACCAACAGCCCAATTTCTATCTGTGATGACATATTTTTACCGCTAGCCAAGGAACATCACAACAACATGACTTGGGAAAATACAAGCACACACACACCAGAATCATTTGGCAAACATTAACTTGATTATAGAATTATAGACCACAGTTAGTATTACAGATATATTATATTATTCGTCCATTCGGAAGTGGATGAAATATAACTAATCAATCGATAAAAAGTGTTGTACAGACCTAACTTAATGGTGGAAAATAGTCATAGTGTCAACTTGGTAGAGGTAGCGGACCAGATGAGTTTTCTTGGGGGCAGACCAGGCTGGTGTGGTGCACAAGATGAGATTTTATGGGGACAGGGAGGGTGAGTGCAGTGTACCTGATGAGTTTTCAGGGTACAGCCCAGCTTAATATGTTCCTCTCACTGGCTGTTTTGTCGGCTGGTGTAGGAACATAGGCTGCCTTTCAAACCGGATCACCACACACCAAGCAGACTTTAGAGGGTTAACCTGAACTTATAGACACACTTATAGACAGCATGTACAATATTTCAACCAATCTCCATTCACTCACAAACAATAACAAAGACCAGTACAGTACTTTTTACCAAGGTCCTTCAGTGATTAACAACGACAGCAGGTACAGTATATTTCCCTAAAACCTATTCTGTACCAATCCCCAAATATACCATGAAATTACCAAGAGTTTTAAAGGGCCATTAAACTAAACTACATAAAAAGTGCAGATTATAAGTTTATTACAAATGGTCCCAATAACTTTCAAGAATACTATGCTATGTAAGAAAGTTAATAATTGATTACATTCCAGCACTGGCATATTTATAGGTATTGTCTACAAAATACGAAGACGAGTTTGTTTGCGAAAAAATAACCAAAAAAGTATGATTACCGTAATAAAAATGTCCACGTATAAATGTTTTTACGATATTATATATGCTTCGTATTTACACATATTTTCTTAATAATATGTAACTTAACGTTTGCATAGACCAATTCTTAAACATTTGAAAATGTAGAAGGCCTGACGGCTTGATTATTTCCATAAAAACATATTTTACGTAATTTATTATATAATTTATAAAAAATAGAGTTTGGTAAAATATTGAATACAGCGATTAAACCATTTATTACAAATGTCATCAATGTTGGGTTACATGACATCTAGGCCTGTTTATTCGCAAAGTATTCATTATTTTGTAATTATAAATGTCTAAATGTGATTCTAACATTAAGCGTTTAAGGTTTCGCTGATAAAAAAAATATTATTTGGACTGTTATTCACTTTCTCAGAGGAATATAATTAAGATATTTTTTTCAACGGAATCTTTTTGTATAAAAAGCCATATATTACGCTATGTCGAAACCCTAAAGAAAATGTTAAAACAATAACCACGATATACATTATGGAAAATATTATTAACACACGACATTTAGCGACATTAATATGTAATAGTATATGTTGTCTTTGAAAAGGATAACAATTATCATTTTCGAAATGTACAAATGTAGTTAATTTATCTGAACATTTTCTGTTTTGTCGTTCACATCGGTCACCCTTCGAAACATTTGCATTCACAGCAAACAGAAATCGTAAAAATAGCAATAAAAAATATATTTCCCCAAAAATATTAAAACGCGAAAAGTATTTCACATCCTATGACCAATTCCTAAATCACGCAAATTCTGCACAATAAAACAGCATTCAAACCAACTACCGAACATTTTTACCTATTTTATATATACGTTTTTTATATCACGGTGTACAGCAAAGTGAAAGCCGCTGTAAGTGGGTCTGCGGTTCTGAAACCTAAAATGGAGGCGGTTGGCCTTGAGATGGATGGCTGGGTCTGGCTAGCAGTCATCCCAGCTGTGCAGATGGGCTTTACGCTAGCATGAGGAAATGGAGCAAATGGATCAGGCTCGTGGCACAGAGCCAGCAGAGCCCTTAAAACACACTGTTGTATTCATACACGCCACTTTCAGAGACAACACCTTTCTGCCTGGCAACACTGCACCACCACCACCACTTACACTGCACCATCACCACTGACACTACGCTACCACCACTTACACTGCAAAATCACCACTGACACTACACTACCACCCCTAACACTGCATCACCACCACTAACACTACACTACTACCACCACTAACACTGCATCACTACCGCTACACAACTAATACTGCAACAATAACACTGCACCGCCACCACTAACACTGCATCACCACCACTACCACTACGCTACCACCAGAACTAACACTGCATCAACAATAACACTGCATCACCACCACTAACACTGCACCAACAATAACACTGCATCACCACCACAAACGCTACGGTAGCATCACTAACACTGCATCACCACCACTAACACTGCACCAGTAATAACACTACACTAGCATCACTTACATTGCACCACCACTTACACTACGCTAGCGTCACTAACACTGCATCACCACCACTTACAGTGCACCACCATCACTAGCACAAAGCTACCACCACTAACACTGCACAAGCACCATCAACACCACACCAAGCAGACCTCACAATAGACAATGGCATAATGAAGGTCTGACTCATGCCCATTTCTAATGCTATACAACCACTGATATGCAGCGGTGTGTTTGATCGCCATGGCAGCGTTAGAGCCAAGATGGAAGCTTCTTACGAGCAGATATCCCCATGATGCTGTAGCCAGGGTGCATGGGGGAACGTCCACCAATAGGAACACAGCATGGAGATTCAGAGGCTCTACTTGCATCAGCACATTTTGGCTAATCTTCCAGTGAGCGCTGGGGCATCCACAACCCACATGTCTATGCTATGAAGAGATCATAACTCAATGTTACTTAGACTGAAGGGCAGAAATCAGTGTGCTGGGTGCCATCATTTCAATTAAACGCAGAGGTTCGTAAATACACACTCATGCTTCCCTAAGGCGCTAGGACGCGCTCAGTGCTTCACCTTAATGCATTCCTAGCATTACACAAAGCCTTCCTCCTCCACACTATAGACATCCACAGGAGATTAGGGAGCGGGTCAACACTGGTCTTACCATGGGCCAGGGCCTAGGCTGGGTCTTGGGCTAGGTAGGACCAGGTCTTCCGTAAGGTCTTGGTGATCTTTGACTCAGATGAGGAAGACTCCAGCTGCAGAGAGAGAGGAAGATGTAAGCATAACACCAACTCAGATTACAGTTTTGTGATGTACATATGGAACATCTTAACATAGATGATCATGTAGTAAGCGACTGCTGTGAAATGATGAGCTACTAAAGCATATAATTATGATTATTAGGATACATATAAATATTAATGTTAGTTGTTTTATCTAATCTAATGATAAAAAAGTATCAAGATATATTATATGACTGAATCTATTTATATAAAATAATGAGGAGTGCGTTTCTCTGTTCAAAGAGTTTCTCAATTCAAAATGATCATTTCAGAATCTACTGCCCGCTGTGCACTAAGAAGGCAATGCACAAGATGGGAGGGATGGGAGCGTAGTAAAATGTGGATTACTTTATACAGTTCTTATATTTGAAAAACGTATTTCAACTGATTGCAATAATATATCACACAAAGGCAAAACTACGACACAAGGAAAAAAATTCAAGAAAAATGTTAAAAGATTTTTTAGGAAGTTGTGATCGAAGTCGCAGAATACAAGAGCCTTGCTTCTTACATGAATCAATGTTATATATATTTTTCCCGTCACTAAAAATAATACAATTTACCAATAAACTCTGCTGATCAGAAATAATCTATTTCTGTACAATAACCAGATGTTGTACATGATGTGTAACAAATAGCGACAGACAAAGTTTCAAAGAGTCTGAAATGTTGCGTTTTTCTAAACTTTTTTGTTGGCACTGTGGTGTGGGACATATCTTTAAAAAAAATTGGTTTGTATTCTGCTGTAAAATTTCCCCCCAGGTCTCCTAACATGATAAGGAAGGGTTTTCACACCAGTGAGCCAACCTCACTTGGGGTCGCCTGATATGCAGATAGGGATATGCAAAAAGCAAGCTATAAATATTTTACGATACTACTAAAATATATATAGATCGGATTGGTTACGTAATATATATACTAACCAAAATAAATCAACGATTAGGACTCCGGTAGTAGTACTTACACTCCAGTAGGACTACAAACAATAAAACGTGTACGATTATGACTCCATAGAACTACTACCACCCCAGTAGGCTTCTTACCCTAACACCTATGACTCTAGTAGAAGTACTACCACTCCGGTTAAGGACTTCAGTACGACTAGTAAAACGTGAAGGCTATAGCTCCAGTAGGCCTACTAACACTACCGGGTTAAGGCTAGGACTATTGCCACTTCAGTAGGACTACTAACACGTCAAATTTGATTCAGCGAGTTATTGGCCAAGTGACATTTGTCTTCCCCATATTCAAGGAGTTCGACAAGTTGTTAAATTCTATTCCATTCTTCATTGTATGTTGAGAGTAAACTGCTTTAGCATTTGTTAGTAGCACTACTAACTCTAACCCATCAAGGTCTATAACTCCAGTAGGACAAACAAGTGGACGACAATGACTCCAGTAGGTTTAACAGGTTAAGGACTATCACTCCAGTAAGACTCAGACGTTAACGACTATGATTCAGGTATGTACTACGGGTCACAGACTTTAATGAGAGGAGGGCTAAAACCCCAGTAGTAAGATTTTAAGGACTACACCTCCAGTATGTCTAAAACACAGACACACACAGACACACACACAAACACACGCACACACACCCACACACAAACACACAAAGCACATCAAAATGGTGGGCCGTGAAAAAAGTTTCCATAGTTCTGGCTCCTGGCTTTTGAATGTCTCTGGGCCTGGTGGGACCTGAGTGTAGCCATGGCTAACTGTGTGTATGGAAACCCTGATCAAACAGAGTATGTGTTAACACTTTTCCAGCCACTATCTGCACCCCACTGGTCATTTCACAGCCCTGGTCACCTCCACTAAACACTTTCACATTTATTAGCCTAATACTAAGTACTGCTATACAACTGTGTGCGGCAAGTTCATCATTTCAAATATAATTTTTTTAGCTAGTGAGAACAAATTATTTCAATGCTGCAATCTAAACAAGGTCTGAGCACAATAAACCGATAACGAAAAATACAGTTTTTTCAGTATTTCATAAGCTAGCCTAATCGTATCAACCGGAAGACTGGAATCAACTATTAAATGTTTATGTTTTTTTTCCAACAGCTATTTTATGAAGAGAATATAACTTCAAGACACTTTGTTAACAATAACAATGTAAATGATATGTATATGTTTAGATTTAATGCAAACATATTATTACATTTAGCTGAATGTTTTTTTAAATCAGCACAGAAAAGTACGCAGAGCATTGCTTATACCAAGAAGACAGATTGTGAAATATTGAGATCTGAGAAAAACATGCGTTGCGATATAATTGTAAAGTATTATAATTGATATAATTCCTAGAAATGCATGAATCATTTGTATTAGTCAATAACCGCTAAATAATATATAGGAATTGAAGATAAATAGTTTATAAAATCATCTGTTGGTATATTGGGTTTTCCTACAGTAGCTTGTTCTATTACAGGTAATATTGTTAATAAATGTAACGAAGTAATGAAGTAAATGATGGGTAGTGTAGGTAATATACAGTAGGTAATATAGGTTTTATAGTTCATATATAGTGACAAAAACTCCATTGGTAATATATGAGAAATATGTAATTATATGCAACATTGATAATAGTGGTAATATCAGCATGCTACAGTATATGATAACATACATATAAATACATACAAAGGTAGTAAATGTAGTGTAAGAAATATTGGTTCATCTGGTAACATCATTAAATACATAACAATTTATAATACACATATTATTGATAATAAAGAACAACGATGAGTGTAATCAGATGGCGAAACTATGACCACATATATAATGATTACACTCATTCACTACTCAGCCTGCACCCAGACCAGACACAAGATCCAGGAGAACCAGGAGAGACCTGGAGGAAATGTTTGAGGGGCCTCATAGTCACGTGACAAAACGATCTGCAGCAAACTGCAGTGACAGACAAGCAGAGGTGACAGTTTGTAGTTGAGAAGATGAGACAGTCTGTAGTTCAGAAGGTGAGACAGTCTGTAGTGGAGAAGGTGAGACAGTCTGTAGTTGAGAAGGTGAGACAGTCTGTAGTGGAGAAGGTGAGACAGTCTATAGTGGAGAAGGTGAGAGTCTGTAGTTGAGAATCTGAGACACTGTAGTGGAGAAGGTGAGACAGTCTGAAGTGGAGGAAACAGGGCAGTCTGTATTAGAGAAAGTCTGCAACATATAATGTGATAGACCTGCTGTAGTAGAGGAGGTGACTGCATTCTGTATGTAGTAGAGGTGTGAAAGTCTGTGATAGACAGTAGTACATGTGATACAGAAGAAGAGGAGGGGATAGACAGTAGTAGAGGAGGTGAGACAGTCTGTCATAGAGGAGGTGTGATAGGTGTGAAGTCTGTGATAGACAGTAGTACAGGTGATACAGTAGAAGAGGGGATAGACAGTAGTAGAGGAGGTGAGACAGTCTGTAGTGGATGAGGTGTGAAAGTCTATGATAGACAGTAGTGCAGGTGATACAGTAGTAGAGGAGGGGATAGACAGTATAGCACAGAGGAGGTGATGGAGAGTAGTAGAGGTGAAGCAGTAGTAGAGGAGGTAATGGACAGTTGTACAGGTGTTACAAAAGTAGAGAAGTTGATAGAAAGTAGTATAGGAGGGGATATACAGTGTGACTGTCACAACCCTTTGTTATAGCCTGCAGTAGATGTGATATAGCAAGAAGATGTGCAGGTAGTACAGAAGTAGAGGTGATGATAAACAGCATTAGTGTTAAGAGACAGTATAGAGAAGGGGATAGGATAGGATGATAGGGCAGGAGGTGAAAGTCAGTAGTTGAGGTGATACAGGAGTAGAGGGGGAGCTGACAATGGGAGAGATGTCAATCTGTAATAAAGGAGGTAATATAGTACGGTAGTTGAGGAAATTATACTGTAGAAGATAATTTGATAGAGGAGTTTCTTTTCCTTTTTGGGCTGAAGGTGGAGAAGCTGTGGGAACCTGAATCTTGGTGACGTTATCATTAGCAACCCCTACACAGAAAGTCAACAGAGATTTGTGTTTTACCTTTCAGTCTGGTAAAAAAGGATCGTAGGCTACGTGGCTAGTTTACAAATTAATTAATATATACGTCCGTACATGGAATACTAGATGCGACGAGTCTTCTTGTATGTTGTTGTATGATGTGTGTTGTAGAATGTGCTGATACATGGACGCTCGAGTGGTTAAGTTTGGCGCGCAACGGTTAAAATGACGGCATTCACGTGACTAAAGGTGCGTCACCTGCGCATCCTCGCGGACCGGAGCGTGAAGCAGGTGAGCATCAAGCTGGGCGGACACGGGACAGCAATACAGTCCACCTCCTGTTCGACACTTTTTTATATGGTATACAAATGACACCCATGGGTTATGGCAACTAAATGGTTGCCTTAGAAGCACTACTAGCATTGGATATCAAACGCAGTAGTATCTTACCTGGTTATAAAGGACTGTCCGCTTGTAGACTGACAATAAACTTTCGTTTCGTCACTCTGGTTCAATGTAAAGCTGGGTGATGGCGGTGCTTCCAGCGATTTTTAAAATCCATCCTTTCGTTGTATTTCTCTAGTCGGGGAAATATACAGAGAGTTTAAGTCTATGTTATGTTTTATCAGTTTCAGACAGAGTCCAGACAGCCGCCTGGCGGGGACGTGCCTAGCTGACTTGCGCGTGCACGTTGAATGGCGCGGGAAGCAAATCGCCGTTGTTGAGTGACACCCGCCTCACCAATCACATCGTAAGTCTGAATCCAGTATCCAATGAAATGGTCATTTTGTATCAATACCCGCCCAGGTGCTGACGCAGATGCGACTAAAACAATAATTGTTGCAGGCTGTTGTGGGTCACCGGCTGGATCATGTAAAAAATGTGGAGTCATTGCATTATAATTGAAATTAACAAACTACTGCGTAACCTTCAGTCAATTTGCATACATCAAAAACAGCTAGATCTACTTACGCTACTTGATTTTTTATCAAAACTTTCTCTATTAATCTCTATTTTTGGAAAAGGTTAATATTTAATCTACAATGCCAAAGAATAACATCACAAGTTACAACAGCTACTAAACTGAACTTTTTTTTTGTTCACTGGTATTAGGTATACGCTTGGTATATATACAATTGTAGTCTTATGCTATTCTAATATATTTGTCCTCCCTAATTACCATTTTTTCAGATTTGAGCTAGATTAAGATGCAGGGCAAACTTAATCAGTTTAAATTGGGTCATTACTTAGTGAAATAGTGTATTCAAGATGGCATTGAAATACTTTAAATACAAATCCATGCTCTGTTAATAACTGGCGTCATATTAAAACTCTCTCCTCCACCAGTCCTTCAATGTCATTCAATGTATTATGGAGTGAACTTGGGACAGGCCGAATCAGAATCCCACACTAGATTATTAACCGTTTCATTTTCATCTTCTTTAATCAACAATTGTAATTGTTGATTAAAGACTATTTGGCCCTTGTTACATTTTGTTTACCTTTTGTGTCTTGTGTTTTGCATGTGATGCTTTATTTAGCCCAGTGTCCTGTGGTTAATCTATGTTGTTTACTGAATGATAACAGATAACATCAACAGAGCAACCTCTCATATTAAAATGTGAAAAGGTAACTACACACTAAATAGAGGTTATATTGTTGTTATAACATGCTAAGTGAGAATTATATCTAGCCAGGTACCTTCATTTATTATGATTATAATTTATACCCTGGGTTCAGTACCCAGAGTAATCATCAGGCTGTTCTAAACACATTCAAAAGCAGCATGAAAACGTATAAAAAATGTTCAAACATAATTAGCAATTTCTCATTCCACTTTACATCTGAAAAGTGAAAATATTGAACAGTTTTAGCTTAAATCTGTACAATCCCCCCCCCAGTTCATTAGAATTCACAGACACTCTTTCAGCCACAAAGTCCCTTTACGCTTCCACAAATTAAAAGCCCCTCCCTGGCTGGGCTCTCAGATATTGACCTTGTTCTTCTGCCTCGCAGCGGGGCCCATAATGACGATCCAGTCCACTGCACACCACTGTGCCGCGTCTTCCGGCCTCTTTGTTGACATTTGTCAGCCATGGAAGAATATGTGTGTCTGAAAGGCGCTGGAGCCCGGCTCCTGAGTCTGACTGCAACGCGGCTACTCCCAGACTTAAGCACCGACACGGACCACAAAGTCACTAACAGATTAAAAAAAGGATTTGACCTTACAGGGGAAAGAAAATTCAAAGGAGTGGCTTGAAAAAAGATTAACCACCATTTTGAATTTCAACAAGAGTGTCAGTTATTCTTAAGGTGGGGGCACTTGGACGTGAGCTTGACAAGAGCAGGAAAGTAAATTAAATTAACCTTGGCTTCTCTTACTGTAACCCACACACAGGTACTGGAGTTACAATCTTGTTAACCGTGCAAGCAGGCCCAATAGGAAGGAATATGCGGTGGACTTTTAAGTCTGGACTTTCCAGTGCATATCTGATATTTGGCCTATATCACAGCAGTAAAGGTCCATATTTCCTCTTTCACTCACAGCTCACACAACCTAGCCTACAGCCTTCAGGCATAAGAACTGACTGGAGCCAAAGGACTACAAACACAGTCTGTTACATCTTGGTTGCCAGGATGCAGAGCATCAGGACAAAGGTTTGATTTATCCCCTCACTGGTATCTATACACTGTACATCCACATTTGGAGTCATATACTGTATAATTTAGCATCATGTTAGATTTTTTTTTTCTACATCACACGACCAACTGATCAACATTGAGATTTAATGTTTATCCTTAAATGTATTACATCATTTTCTTTTATAACCGTTTATACATTTTGTGGAGAGGATTCACGCCACCAGTATATCAATATTCATTTAAAAACTGTATATATAAAGATAAATATGGAAAATGGAAATGGAAATCTGTTTTAACATGATCAACATTAGGCCTACTGTTCAAGTTAGTATTTGTAAAATACTCGTCAAGCACATTACCCCTTCAATAAAGATGGTGGAGAATAATCATAAGGCAATGTATTAAAGTATAGCCTACATTTTCAACACATTTGTGACCCAGTAGTGGTACAAATAACCAGGCTGTTATTTAAACAGGCCTAAGAAAAATCACACCACATACAATGCAACTTAGTAAAACGATATATTATACTCTGTGAAATATCAAATAACTGCTATATGTTTCTTTATTATTATATTACACAGTAAACACATTATCAAACTATACCGTGTAAGTATGTGTTTAACCAGCTGAACTGTATGCATCTATTTTATCATTGTATTGATAACATGTATGGTGGTTGTTAATGTGTGACCCTAAACCAGCAGAGCATCGGAGGCTGGCATATTTCCTTACCCACAATGCACCGCAGTGCAGAGACTGCAGCAGGTCGAGGTTAGCATCGCTGCTGCTAAACATTAGCTTCGTGTTTTCGTTCACTTCCAAGTCTAAACACTACAAATTAATGCATCTTCAGTTTGACAAATAGGACATCTGTTTGGACCGCGTATCACGCCATGGCTGCGAACGGCCAAGGTATGGGCAGTTGTTTTTTATGACTTTGCATGAATGCGCGCTAGCACTGCTAAGCTCGCGGGATAACGCCAGGCTTTGTTGAGAACAGACAGCAAGGAGAACAGACAGCCTCACTTCCAATCATTTGTACATTTTTCTATCCTAACTGAATTGGAGAGATCCATTCATCCCTCGTCGTGTTTACGACAGAATAGTCCACATGTGCGCGTTGGAAGCGTTTCCGCACTCCGTAGCAGATAGCATGTATCATGCTATTTCCCCGCCGCTCCCGCAGCTCGTTATCTGTTCGTTATATTATATTTATCCACAGGGTCGACGTAAACGACCTCTATACATTCGTATTGGACTATGAAGAGGTAGTTCCCCTCTCAATTGTTGGTGTCGACCCCTGGTGAAATTGTAAACATGAAGCTGTATGTTTGTTAACCTACGTGGCGGAGGCCCCTTATGTAATGGTAAACATGAGAGCGTAGTAACCTCTTACTTAGTGATGTCGGCCCTTGATGTAAATATGAACGCTTATGTAAGGTCCTGCTCGTGCTGTCGGTCCCTGATGCATTACCACATACGAATGCGTAGTTCACCTCAACGTTACCTGGTGGTGTCCGGGCCCCTGATTTAGTACCAAATACAATGGTGTAGTAAACCGCCTAACGCGATGGGGCCGGACCCCCTCATGTGTGGAATATATACACATGCACACCTTCACCAGGTGCGCTATTTCCATGTTGCATAATATATTCGAGCTTAAACGTGACACCAAATTCGATTATGTCTTGTCTATTTTCATTCGTCCAGCTTTTTTTACAGACTAAATTCTTGAACTCAAGACGTGTCATTTTGGCATTGCTCTTCTTTGAGTGGAATGCCTAATCAATGTTTGCTCGGATTAGTCAGTGTTATCGTAAGAGTCAGAACCTCTGACCTAACGGATGAACACTGCAACTGAAGACAAAAACCCAATACATCAATTATTACAAACACAAAAAAATACCTACTGGTATTACACATCCATGAACGTCGTTGTTTCACACCTGTGTTGTATGTCACCGTGACATCCATTCGTACATTCTGCAGGGGAGGACCTGCAGTATCAAAAGCCTGGTGCAGAGAGGTCTCGCCGAAGGAGAGGGGAGGATGACGACCTGGACAGGTATGGGATGCTGGATGGATGGATGGGGGTGATATCAGATTTTGTATTGTTTATTAGAAGTGTATTAGGTTATGACGTCTTATAGTTAAATTAATTCATAAATACATTGGATATTTTGACAAAGGTATGGAGCATACACTTTTATTCAGTGGCTATATAAGGGTGAGATTGAGATTTTTCCTGCCTCACCTTTACGTGGGAAAGCAGACAAGGGGCTGTTAGGAACCATTTTGTTATGTGATGGTTTGAGTGAGTTTGTTTATTTTCAGTGAACGTTTTATATCAGTGGTTTGAAAGTAATAGGGCCTGTGGTGTGTGATTAACTTAACTAACTTGAGTTAATGAACTAAGTTGAATGTCAGCCATGATAAACTACTGAGGTCATCAACCGATAATCCAAACAGCAAATCAATACATACCCATTTGATTAATGCTTATTAGCTACTGTTTTATTTGTGGTTGTGAGGTATTTCATCTGATTTAAAGAACCACTTTTGTCTTTATTATATCCTCAGCACTGTCATAGTTTACTTTCCCTGACCTGATGTCAATCAGTGTGTTGAGTTTTGCAGTTCAAAATATTCCTCTACCATTAGACGGAGACGCTAGTTTAGAATTACAATAAGATACGCTTCTTTGTAAAACGTTTTGAACTCTTTAAAACTAAAAAAAAACACCAACAAAAGTTCTAGGTTTTTCATGCGATTTTCCTCAGAAATATGAAAAGTTATCTACACTTGACCGGGTCATCAAAGTGTGTGATCAAACTTTGATTTTCTAAATTTGGTTGCGTGCCAACAGGCAGCAGAGAACCGGCTGTAAGGTTACTCCTCTTCATTTCCCGCTCAGATTTCACTAAGTCATGATCCCGTTGAACTCCAATGCTGCCGTGCCAAAGGCAGTGTTGTGTGGGCTTCCAGGCCAGCGGAAAAAATCACAGGACGCTGCATTCAGCAACCCAGACGCGCATCTTACCCCAGGGGACTTATATTTTATAAACATCCAGCATACAAGTCCATTCCAAATACCTGTCATAGAAACTATGGAGATAATGGTCTGGAAGCCAGATCTCCCCCCCCCCCTTACAATCTAATAATTAAACCAAAATAATGTAATAGCCTGTGTTTTCTTCAGAAAACCAAGCGTTTTTTAAATGTGACAGACCTTGGGTTGAACTGTGTTGTGACCCGACAGTAAATGACATATGGGTCCAGCAGATGGTACAACACACGCCCAATTGTGAGACACTGTTATTGTGCTGTTAGGGAAGGACTTTATCTACACAAACTGACCAGCCTAGTTGCTTAAGGCATGAGAGAGATGATGTACAGGTCACACCCCATGTTTCTCAAAAGGCCCTATCACTGCGGTCTGGCAATCATGGATGTTGAAATCAGTCCCCCATATTTTGTACATTACATAAAAAATGTAATACGTTATAATAATGATGTAATATAATTGATACATTATGAATATAGTTTGATTACATCATGTAAATTTTATTTATTGATTTGTTCCGACGACTGTCCTGTAAATTCTTCTGTGACACCCCTATTTCCTTCCTGGGATTAATGAAGAAGCATTATATAGTCTTGCATCTAGATGTTGGTCAGCTGGTGTTGAGTAGAAGCTCTTTAAAACCTCTCTCTCTCTCTCTCTCTCTCTCTCTCTCTCTCTCTCTCTCTCTCTCTCTCTCTCTCTCTCTCTCTCTCT
>JAOPJJ010000098.1:4118931-4129895 GCA_027122795.1 Enchelyopus cimbrius | reverse complement strand
ACTGGACGGGAGAGGAAGTCCGCCACGGCCATCTGCGCCCCCTGTCTGTGCAAGACCTGAAACTTAAAGGGCTGCAACGCGAGGTACCACCGGGTGATCCTCGCGTTGATGCATGCGGTGGAGCCATTGTAGGGGGGCGTGGTCGGAGTAGAGGGTGAAGGCGCGACCCAGCAGGTAGTAGCGGAGGGCGCTGACCGCCCGTCGGTGGCCAGACACTCTTTCTCGACCGTGCTGTACCGGCCCTCACGATCTGACAGCTTACAGCTCAGGTACAGTACTGGCTAGTCTGCGCCCAACCCCCTCTCCGACGCGTCTGTCTGCAGAGAGAAAGGAGATCAAAGTTAGGTGCACACAGGACCGCTTCCCTGCAGAGGGCTGTTTTAATACCCTCAAATGACACTTGACATGGCCTCGACCACGCCTAGACGGTCCACAAGCTCGTCGATCCCAGGCATCAGGTAGGCATCGAACTTAGAAACCCCGTTCACCCGTCGGTAATCAACACAGAACCGGACAGACCCATCGGGCTTTCCCACAAGCACGATGGGGCTGCACCAATCACTGTCTGACTCCTCGACCACGCCCCATTTAAGCATAGCTGCGAATTTGCGCCTTACCACATCCTATTGATGAATGGGTAGCCTATAGGGGCGTGTCCACACCGTTAACCCTGGCTGCGGCTCGATGTTGTGAGTGATCAAAGGGGAGGGAAGAAAACACATCAGCAAACCGGCGCTGTAAGGCATCCACCTCCGCCGCCTGGCTCACAGAGAGGTGTTTGCTTACACTGACCGGAGGTGTGGGACCTGGAACAGGGACCTCCGGCCCGAACTCATCCCTCTCTGGCGATGTCGTTACCAGCGCGACAGGGACAACATCATTCCACCTCTTAAGGAGGTTGATGTGATAAATCTGCTTGCTTTCGCCCCTGTCCGACCGCAACACCTCGTAATCCACATCCCCGACTCGCCGTGTGACCACAAAGGGTCCTTGCCACTTGGCGAGTAATTTGGTGCTAGAGGTGGGCAATAGTACAAGGACCTTGTCCCCTGGTGAGAGATCGCGTAATCTAGTCCCTCTATCGTACAGGCGTCTCTGACTCTCCTGGGCTTGATGCAAATGCTCTCGTGACAATACCCCTAGTGAGTGAAGCTTTGCACGGAAGTCAAAGACATACTGTATTTAATTTTTGCTGTCACTGGACCCCTCCTCCCAGCTTTCTTTAATGAGGTCCAGGATGCCCCTGGGCTTGTGCCCATAGAGCAACTCAAATGGGGAAAACCCTGTGGGAGCCTGGGGTACTTCCCGCACTGCAAACAACAGAGGGTCTAGCCATTGATGCCAATTTTGAGCATCCTCGTGTACAAATGTACGGATCATTGACTCTAAGGTCCGATTGAACCACTCACACAAGCCGTCCGTGGCTGGGTGGTAAACACTTGTGCGGATGGCCTTAACAATCAACAATCCGTAAAGTTCCCTAAACGTGCGTGACATGAAATTGGTGCACTGGTCAGTGAAAATTTATTTTGGAATTCCCACCCGCGATATGACATGAAACAATGCCTGCGCAACGCTCTTCGCAGAGATGTTGCGCAAAGGGATTGCTTCTGGGTATCGGGTTGCGTAGTCGATCAGGACTAACACAAATCGATATCCCTGTGCGGAACGTTCTAATGGCCCGATAATGTCCATGCCAATGCGGTCGAAGGGGGCTTCTACCAGGGGGAGGGGGCGCAAGGGAGCCCTGGGGACGGCCGGGGGATTTACCAACTGACTTTCGGGACAAGAGGCACACCACCTGCGCACCTCCGCCCGAATCCCCGGCCAATAGAATCGAGCCATTATCCGGTTTAGTGTCTTAACATACCCCAAATGGCCCGCCATAGGGTTATAATGTGCCGCCTGGAAAATCAGTTCCCGGCGGCTCCTAGGCACCAACAACTGGGTGACATCTTCCTCACTCTGGGGTTCACGACACACCCGATACAACCTATCCCTAATCACAACAAAGTGTGGGTAAGTCAGCACTGCGTCTGGCTGTACCCGGTTACCATCAATAGACATCACTTGGTCGTAGGCTGAGCGTAGGGTAGCGTCACGAGACTGCTCGAGGGGGAAATCCCCCACCGGTGGGAACCTCGGCGCGGGGACCTCGGGTTGAGGCTCCCCCACCGCCCCCGGTCCCCGAGCAGCGTCGGACGCCCCCGCATCGGCACAGAACCCAGCACACGACTTGCATGTACCTACCTGTCGTGTACGCACCCCCGTAGTCCCCCTAACAGCCTGAGGAAACCCAGCCCAATCTAACCCTAGAATGAGGGGATGCGTGAGGCTCGGACTAACCGCCGCCATAACTCTATGCTTTTTACCCCCGTAATGAATTTCGATAGGGACCAAGGGGTACTCGTGAACATCCCCATGTATACACCTCACCGTGACACTAGATGCCTCTATCAATGCCTCGGATCGCACCAGGCGCTGATGGATCATGGTCTGCATGCAGCCCGAATCCAGAAGCGCCTGGTGCGTACCCCGCTGTATCCTGACCGGAATACGGTACGCCTCGCCTGGACCGCGGGGAGGAGACGGGGCACCGGTAACGCGGATGACCTGGCCCACCTCAATCAGCGGGCACTCCCTCCGAAAGTGGCCCAGCCGCCCGCATCGCCAGCACCCCTCCCCTGCCGTCTGAGTACCTCTCTGCGGGTTGGGGGGAGGTGACCCATGCGTCTGCTCTGTAAAGGCCGGGGCCCATCTCGTCCTTGGTGCTGGGCTCGGCTTCTCTCGCCTCGGGACAGATGGGCCCCCTGTGCTGGCTCGCGGGGCCGGGGTGGGCGGTACAAATTTCAGACAATTACAAACATCCAGGACAGTAGGTAGAGTATATTGTGCTCGACAGAGTCCTGCTATGAGTATGTGCTGAGGGTCCTAAGACTATATATACTGTATATATCTTACAGGTATAACCTTTTCATCGTCCTGTACCCGCTGGGGGTCATAGGAGAACTGCTAACCATCTACGCCGCGCTGCCGATTGTACGACGCACGGCCATGTACTCCCTCCGCCTCCCTAACAAGTACAACGTCTCCTTCGACTACTACTACTTCCTCATCATCGCCATGCTGTCCTACATCCCACGTAAGAACCGCTTTCCACACCACCATCGGCCCGAACGGAGCTATGAATGTAGCTAACGATATTGGCTAGCAGTAGCTAACATACTTGTGTACTTGTATGATTTCACTTTTAATGGATGTCTATAGATCTTCCTCTGAGAATGTGTGAGGCCCTGACTGTGTGTGGTTCTTCTGCAGTGTTCCCCCAATTGTACTTCCATATGCTGCGCCAAAGAAGGAAGGTTCTCCACGGGGAGGTCATTGTGGAGAAGGACGACTAGCCTCTTCCTCCCGCTGCTCCCCCCTGCCCATGGTCTGCAGAGCCTACCCACCTCCACCCTCACCCCCACCACTTGAACCCCACCTAACCTCTTCTACCAGAAGCCCCAGCTCAGTATCCACCCTCTTCCACCATCGTCCACGCTCAGCTCCTGCTCCGCTGCAACCTCCTCCAAACCCTGCCTCGTCCAGAGCAGCAACACTATGTCCATCCTCATCGCTACACACAAATCAAGGATACACTCAGCACTACCGAGAGGAAAACACCACTTCTGGAAGTGGTGTCCGTCCCTGAAGCTCACCCACCCCTGAAAACATCTCTCTGCCAAAACCCCTAAATCGGATTACGTTGTTTTCCTGGAAACAGGAGCAGTATGGTGTTAAGTACCGGCCGGACACAGGATCAGGAGCTCCGAACGAGACCCCCTCACTGCAGATCTGAAGCATTCAGAGACCTTGATGGTCTTCAGAACTCAGCCCTCACTGGACACCTGTAACATCCAGGAAGAACAAGTCAGACTCGTTCACACAACCCATCTGAGGTCGTCACACAGCTTTTGATGAACACAGCTTCATCCACAGCCTCAATGACATCCCAGACTCACTCAGCTCCCCTCACACCACAGCTACAGACGACAACCAATCACATCACAGCTGCAGTCAACCTCCCTCGCACCACAGCTACAGTCGACACCATCACACCACAGCTACAGTCGACAACCAATCACACCACAGCTACAGTCGACCACCGATCACACCGCAGCTACAGTTGACAACCAATCACACCGCAGCTAGTCAACACTCAATCATACCAGTTACAATCGACCCCACTCCCACCACAGCTACAGTCGATACCCAATCACATCACAGCTACAGCTTTGAACTTCCTGCCCAGGGACCACAGGTGCAAATTAGCTGATTAGCTAACCCTGGTATAGAACCTGTTCTATACATGATCCCTGTTAACAAAAAACAATAAACTAAACTACAGACGACACCCAATCACATCGCAGCTACAGTCGACACCCAATCACACCACAGCTACAGACGACACCCAATCACATCGCAGCTACAGTCGACAACCAATAACACCACAGCTACAGATGACACCCAATCACATCACAGCTACAGTTGACGCCCTCACACCATTTCTTCTGCTGGTGACAAACGGAGAGAATCAGAATGAAGAAGGGATCTAAAGAAAGGAAGAATAGCTGGTGGACTAGACCCTAACCTTACCCTTTAATTTCAAATTGGCTGATTTTTTAAAAGTGTTGTCAATCGAGTTATTTTATACATATGGCAACATGTACTAGACATAAAATTATAAAACGGCACATGGGAGATTGCTTTTTTGTGGCTGTTCAGTCACTGTCCTATCTGAAACAACAAACTTGCACAAGGTTTGTTTCATAAAAAAATACCTTGTTTTTTTTGTCACATATCACTTGGTTGGCAGTGGAGCAGAAAGTACTGAGGATTTGTTTAAAACAAATGCTGTCCAGGGAAGGTCAACATACAAGCTGCAACCGACCCTTACCTTCTCTTTGTGTGAATGTTTACCTCATCAAAATGTGCACATCTTAATCTGATGAGTAAGGAGTCTGCAGTCCGAAAAGCATGTGATGCAGAATGTGAGACAGTCGTACATGGAAGTACAATAGATAGATGCCCTCGATGCACAAGGATTTAAATCTGCATTGCAATTTCATGCTTGAACTTTTTCTGTCGTGGAATTTGGTTGTTAAAATACAATGTGCATTATTTGCTGGTAATATATGGTAACTCATTCTTTTTCAACATCACAAGTTCAGGTGCAGAAAATTGTATCTTGCATTGAGGACATCAAACACTATCATACTTGCATAGTCATAGCGGTCAGTACATTTGTGTAAGTGTTCAGTCTTCATTGGACTTTGTTGCTGGTCTGCAGTAGCTAGTTCCGACCAGTAGAGGTGCTATAGAGACGTCACTGTCTTCTTCTGTGCAGCTGAGAGTGACTTTAATCACAGTCAAACCTAAAGAGGGGAAACAGGATGTAAGCGAGAGAGCTGCTTTGGCCTTAAAAATGGTTGCCCAAAAGTTGAAGAAGAGTTGAAGTCGAGAAGATGCAGCCTTGATGGTGTAGTATGATAACAATGTGAGCAACAAGAGAAGAGAAAGAACATGTGAATCACAACTTTTCAACAATAAAAATGTGAAACCATTCATATGTGCCTATGAATGAATACAATTCTACATTACCTTTGAGTACATCTTTGTAAGATATGGGGATGACCACCTTGGCTGTGTAAGAGGAAGTGACACATTTTGCATGATGGGATTTCAACATTAATGCACTTGACGCAAAATAAGTTCTTGACGCAACACGTTTTGTTTGTGGTGTTTTTGTCTTTATTGGTGCAGTTCTAATCATGGCTTATTGTGTTGGTTGTTTTTTACTTTGGCTTTTTGAGGTTTCTTTACTGACATGGTGAGAAATCCTGAAATGCACTTCCTGCGTAGAGATAGTAAACACATGGCCACAAATTAACCCCCCAAAAAAATTACGTCTTTGGTTAAATCTAAAAATCTTTCTCTTGACATTTGATGTATGTGTAAATACAATCACAATAACACTGTTGCTTCATCCTACAGCACCAGTGCTGCTTACCAAGAGGGGCCCACTGTGTAGTAAGTACTTTATATTATAAAGGATTAAAATGTTTAGTCTGACATTCACGTGGTTAACATAACGAGAACGGCGGGTTGAGCATTTCTCAAAGAGGATTCATAATCGTAGTTTTCATTGTCATAGCAAATACATGTAGCTGTGTAGGGAACCATTAAGTGTCTTTGGCTGTATAGAAGTCATATAAAAAATATGCATAATAAAATATACATTCAGATACTCAGGTGTACATGGAATAACACAATATAAAAAACACTTTTAAAGGCCATCGTTAAAAAAATATCCATATAAATCCTGTTCTTGCACTTGTTTGAGGCAGACAGGATCAGGGGTCGTAGGTCGGAGTTCACGGCAGAGAAGCAGTGGTTTGGCGTCAAACCTCAAGTCTCAAACCAAAATTGTCCTTCTTCTGTCTCCATACGAGCTGCCAGTCGCCAGGCCAGTGGGCTGCTAACTGCTAACCATAGCCAAGTCATTTTTCCCGCTCTTTCAAGAGAGCAACGAGCCTGGGGATCCTGCTGAGGAAGAAGACAGGAAGGGGAATGAGACAAACATGGGGACACAAAAACCTCTGCACAAGACAACAGTTTATCAAGTGAACAGAAGACAAAGAAGTAGACAAAGATGCTAAATCCAAACTAAAGCATGCTAACCAGACATAAAAAAAGCCCTAGAGAGAGCTACATGCTAGCCACACAGGAAGGGAGACTTTCAGATAACTAAATGCTTGGGGAAGACAGTGAGTGACACCTACAGCTCTCCATCGGCTTCTCACAGATGTAGTTCATGAGGTCTTCACAGTAGAAGTCGTTCCATAAACCGTCATTCAGGATTCCGGCGCAGTCCTCCCCTTGCTGGTGGCCGTAGCTCCAGTTATCAGGCTGGCCCTGCTTCCACATCCTGCATGACACCAGCAGGGGGAGGAAGACCGTTCAGCATGATCTATGGTGGGTTACAGCATTTGAGGCTCAGCTGGTTTTACAGGGTCCCTATTTTAACCACCAGGTATTTTGTGTGTGATTGGCCATTTCCAGATCTTCCCCGCCCTGTGACAGAGTGAAATCCTGTGGTGTCACATGGCAGGGCATAAGTTTAGTGCTCGATGTTGTGTATTTTGAGAAGCGAAATCTACGACTTTATAATCGTCGTGTTTGAACCATCTATAATTTTTACAGTCTGTGGTTCTGTCCTGTTGCATTATGGGATGGATCTTATTCTTCCTATTTAATTATAACAAGGGGAAACTGGAAGTGGCGGGGATTGTTTCTGTCAGGCTGAAATAGTGGGTTGAACTGTGTTTTTGGTCAACTAACCCCTTAGCCCTCAAAAGTGCGAGGAACACCCCCCACAGGGAAAACACCATGGGGCAAATACTTTTATACTTACGTGAAATTTGGTTGTTTTCTGTCCAGCCAGTACCAAACGTTCTCCTCCAGGCGGTCGGTCAGACCCATCCAGAAGTAGCCCTTACCGACCATCTGCTCGCTCAGCCACTTCTGAGCAGGTTAAACACACACGCACCCGGGAACACATGAATAATCAAGCTGATCAAGTAATTATGGTTCAACCCATTACTTTGTGTGTGCACTCGAAGTGATGCACCTATGGTGAAAACGCTTTGGACAAAAGCCTCAGAAGTTTATATATATATATATAAACCTCACAGATAAATTAATCAAATGTATGCCTCCCGTGTACCCCAAGGTTGATAACTGTATCTGTGTGTGTCTATCTGCTGTCTATGCTGCATATGTCAAAATGTGTTAAATGTTTGTCAAATTAATGTATTTTCATGTTGCAATATATGATGTCATGTGTGTGAAAAAGTCTAGGTGTTTTTGGATTATGTATGTATCTTCTATCATGTTTGTCTGTCAGAAAAACCGGCGAAAAATGTATGAATGTATGAATGACTGTGAAGAAGAATTTCCCTAAGGGGACTAATAAACTAACTAACTCACTCACTCACTCACGCACTCACTCACTAACTAACATATGTAATGTCATGAATACACAGAATCAATGCTTGAGGAGAAGATATGTACGCTTATAATTGAACAACTTCCCATCAATACAAAGATATTGTCAACTATGATAACTCAAATGACGTTTTGTGTGTTCACCTGTTCTTCCAACTCCTCCAGGACCAGCAAGGAGCTGGATTTCTTCACGCAGATAGCTTCGGCGTCGTCGAAGCTCTGCATGTCCTTGGACAGATAGTAGCACGATTCTCTGTGGTTCAGCCAGTCCGGGGGACAACCTGTAGACACACCCAACAAACCTTAACGTCCAACAAGCAATCGACCTGAAAGAGCCTCCAACAGGAAGTTCTGTGTTCACCAATCAACTGATTCAGTCTCAAAGAAGACATGACGTCGACGGGTGAACTACTGAAGGTATTGTGTATATAAAAAATGCTTTTTAATAAACTATCTGTATACTTACAACGTTGTCAATGCCTCGTTTTATATGTCAAGGCCCTCATTATACTACTGAAGAAGTGTCAGGCTACTTCTGGCCTTGTAAGTGGTTTAATAAAGCGATCAGCTGCCCCCATGACTCAAAAGTTAAGCATTTTGGTAGAATCGGATAAAAACATCCAACTTAGCTTCGCGTCGTATAGGATTTATTTTGCTCTACACCAAACATTCGAACTCGTTATCACACTAAACATATCCCAAAACCATTTTACACCGGAGTTCTCCTTTAACGTGACTGTGCACCCGTGCTGTATGTCTCACCTGGGGCCCAGAGGGTGGGCACAGGGGCCTGGCCGTTCAGGGACATCAGCCCCTGGGGCATAGGTGGCGTGTATGCGGGAAGCCCTGGTAATCCCGGAGGTCCGGAGGCCCCCATGGGTCCAGTGGCACCCCGCTCCCCTGGGGGACCCATAGGGCCCCGGACCCCCGCCTGGCCCTGGGGCCCCTGAGGCCCCGGCTGTCCGTCTCTGCCGGGCAACCCTGCGCTGCCCGGCTCCCCCTTGGAGCCCGTGGGCCCAGCCCGGCCCCCCGATCCCCGGGAGCCCTTGGAGCCGGGGTTGCCGCGGGAACCCTGCTGACCTTTCAACCCCGGGAGTCCCGGGGGTCCAGGGGAGCCCTTGTCTCCCCTGGGCCCCTGCATGCCAGGGTTCCCCTTGTCCCCCTTCTCCCCCACGTGGCCGGACTGACCGGGCAGTCCCTGGGGGCCCTTGTCCCCTCTAGGGCCCCTGGGACCAGGCGGACCTGAGACACACAAATAAAGGAGTGTTAGAAAGGTCATGTCCCTGAACTGCCCACTACATCCAGAACCGTAGACTAGTGTGTGCAAGCATATAAGCAGGGCTTATTGAGTCTCAAAATCCTACACTAACGTCCCCGTCGTGAGAGGTGGAAACAGGTCAAGCTGGCCAATAGGGCAATAGTAAAACTGATGGGCCAATCACCCGTGAAGTGGATTTAAACGATTACAGAAACATTGATGAAGAAAAAGAAGCCCCACAGAGGAACGATTCATCAATGGCCTATGTTCCGAAAGGAATATAAAGGCCTAAAGAAAAAAGAAAGATATAGGCTTATTGCAGTATCTTATAGCCCCAATGCATACCTGGACCAGGCTTCAGACGTCAAGGAATGCAAACAATACTTATCCCTGTCAACAGCCCCACCCACCCCACCCACCTTGTGAAATGGTGAAGTTTGTGATGATCTGCGAGTGCTTGCTGTCCACCAGCTTCATCTCCTCCATGACGATGGACAGGTCGGTCACCTCCGTCTCCAGCCGCAACGCCAGCTCCTCCTGCTGCGCCCGCATGTCCGCCGTGAGCACCCGCATGTCCGCCACGCTGCCATTCAGGCCCAGCAGGGCGTCCGAGTGGCGGCCCACCGTCTCGGCGCAGCCCCGCAGGCCGTTGAGGTTGAGGTTGATGGAGCCCAGCATCTGCGTGGTGAAGCTGATGTTGCCCGTCACGCGGTCCACCCGCCGCTCCGACTCCTCCAGCCGTGCCTCCAGCTGCTCCAGGCGGCCCGCCGTGCGGTACTCCTGCTCCCTCTGCCGCTCTGTCAGCTCCCGGAGGCTCTGCTCGCGGCCCTCCGCCAGCCCGCTGGCGTTCTGCAGCTGGCCGGCCAGCGAGGTCACCTGGGCCCCCATGTCCTCCAGGCTGTCGTTGTTGGCCCGGGCCAGGGCGGACGCGTTGGACGCCAGCGCGTCCAGGTTCTCCACCTTGCTGCGGAGCCACTCCGAGTCCGAGCGGGTCTGGCGCATGCTCTGCTCCAGGCTCTGGAAGTCGTCACGGATCCTCCGGATGGCCTGGCTGGTGTCCTCCACCGAGCGCTGCAGGCCCGCCAGCAGGCCCCTCTGCTGGGCCTGGGTGAGGTTCAGGCCGCCAATGCGGAGCAGGGCCTGGCTCTGGAGCGTCCCCTGCTCCTGCAGCTCCGCCCGGAGGCGGGCCGTGTCCTCCTGGAGTCCCGCCACCGCGCCACCGTAGGCCCGAAGGGAGCCGTTGACGGAGTGCAGGGTGGCGGCGTTGCTGTCCAGCAGGCTCTGGATGGAGCCCTGACTGCTCTGGAGGTCCAGGCCAGAGTTCTGGAGCCGGCCCAGCACTGCCCGGTTGCTGCTGCTGCGCTCGGCCACCTCAGCCAGCTGCCTCTGCAGGGCCCGGAGGTTGCTCTTGAAGGACTGGATCTCCGAGGTGGCGTTGTCCGACGTCTCGCCCGCCTGGTCGTCTTCGGAGAAGTGTAAAAGCAAGGATTTAGCCTCGCGTATATTTTGTAGCTAGTAGGGGTGTGAATCTCTCATGTGAAAGACGATACGTTTTTTGGGGCCGATCACCGATCACCAAAAGCGTCAAATCCATAAATTCTTCAATATTGTTGTCTCATGTAACTTTCATATATTTAATTAATGATGACAATGTATT
>JAOPJJ010000098.1:4072650-4086186 GCA_027122795.1 Enchelyopus cimbrius | reverse complement strand
TTATTAACACCTAAAACTTAAAAACCAAAAAAAAATTTAACCATTTTTTTTTTTTGTACAAATTTTTACGGTTTATTTTTACCCCCCCCCCCCCCCCCCCCGTATTTGTAGTTTAATTAGTAATTATAAAATGCAGACGTATCAATATGCAAAAAGCCCTTCTTTAAAAGCTTGTTGGTTTAGAATAGGCCTGTTGATGAAAGTCTTTGAGGCTTAAATGGTTTTACCTGGCGTTATACGATAACCATTGTCAGTCTTTAACTTTTCAACAGCAGGTTATTTCGCCTCCGAGTTTATTGTCGCAGAAGGTCTCTTCTGGCAGGTGATTCCAGAGCTTCGCAGGTCCAACTGGCTGCTAACGGCTCGCTCTTGGTGATGCAGGTCCACGCGTGATCGAGGTTCTTTGCATTTTCAATTGGGATATATATATATCATGCATACCAGTTGTCCATTCACTCCTCCCATGGCTAGTGTCACTTACACGTCCAGGGGTACTGTAGGCATGTGGCAATACAAATGTCCTTTGTAGTGCAAGTTCAGAGGAAAGACACCATATAAACTGTAACGCAAAGTGATACCCAAACACACAACACGCCCCCTGCTGTTCTCTCATGACCTGTCACATAGGTGCCAAAACATTTGTAAATAATGAAATGTACATGGAACTCAGACAAAGTACTCATATCATGTTTCATGATCAAATGGTTTTGTTTCTGCGAATGCATCTCAAAACAAGATGGTGACCACGTCACAGCACTCAGATAAAACCGCTGTTCTCAGCTGAACTGTGAACTTGCAGTCCGCAAGTTGTAGAAAAAGGATTCTGACCTTATAACTGTCTTTTTTTAACATTTTATTCCAAGCTATATAAGAGATAGTATTTATATATTTATATATGTATATATTAAAGAGGGGGTATTACACCACCCTTTACTTGCAAAAGGACTCCATCAGCATTTTCTTCCATAACGTGTCCATTTCCACAGTATGTTGTGGAGAGAATGTAACGTACAACCTCTTCAGCAGACGCTATTTGAAAAAGTAAAATATTAAACAAGCAAGGTACCAAATAACGTGCAAAAAAATTCTAAATGACAAAGTAAAACAAACTGAAGAAAATGTATATCGATTAACTTGTAGTGGTTGATCAGTAGCCCCTTCTCTTGGATTTAACTTCCTGTTCTGCTTGGCGGAGGGTTACAGGACCAATTGGTGGTAATAGGGCTGGGCCCCAGGTGATAGAATGTGTTTTTATCTGGCAGAGTGATACATGCCTGCAATTGGTGTTGAGGGTGGGTGAAGGGACACCATAAAACTAAAAAGTCTTCATCAGGACTCCAGCGGAGGGATAAAGCCCAATAGGTTGTCACAATGTCAGAAGGATACTACAGGTTGTCGCCGGGCTGGTACTGCGGCTCTGTGGCGGTAAAGTAGTCCTCCAGGAAGGACTGGATGTACTCGAAGGTGGGCCTCTCGTCAGGCTCCTTCTTCCAGCAGAGCTGCATCATGTCGTGCAGGGACTCGGGGCAGCCCTGGGGGCACGGCATGCGGTAGCCCCGTTCCACCTGCTCCAGCACCTCGCGGTTCACCATCCCTGTGACCCGATTGGTACATTATGTTAGGGTGTTACATGGTAATACATGGTAATACATGTTGCTGTTTTCGGTTTTTAGCTAACACTATTATCCATGAAAATATGCGATAGTGATGTGGATACATGTTACTTGCAGTGTATCCACGTGATACACTGTACTTACAGATACAAGGACATTGTTTAGGTCAACTATAGCGGTTTGCTAGCTAGCTAGCTAACACTATTACTTGACGTTATATATAAACTGAATGTCTAGCTAGCTAGCTAGACATTACGTTTATGTATGAGGTCAATTAATAGAGTAAACCCTATACAAATATTATAAACACTGGCGGTAACACTTGTGAGTCACCTGGGTATGGAACTCTTCCTAAAGGTGTCCTTCACCCATAAACCGTTTTTACTTGCTCCTTTTGGGATACGGTAGGTCACTCCTAGTTGCATATGCATGCTGCACGTGAAAATGTTATTCTACCTCCATTGCATGCATTGGCCAATGTAAGAAAATAGAGGGATAAACGTGCGGATCAGAAAAGCCCTACATAGTGACGTAGGTTTGTGCTAGTATTCATGAGCTCGCCTACCTTGGCTTGCGACCGCTAACATCACTGTGACGGACAGTGCTGTTAGCCAATCAGGCAAGACATTTAAATGTAATAAATATTCATATATAATATTATATGAATATTAAGAGCCGAAAACGTGTCGTTCTCCCCCCCTCCACCAAACTAGAACAGCCTGAAACAGGCACACCGGAGCATTCTTTACACCAAAACTGGCTCAGAGGGCATTCATTAATACTAGAGACCACTGTAAAACTGATGAAAAAACAATGCAATGACACCATTAAAGGAGTATTCCGGTATTTTACACTTTAAGCCTTATTTCCAGTTTGTTTATGATTAAATAGAACGGTTCAGGTGTTCCATTTCGTCAATTCGTCATTTGTTTGGAGAAGTTTTGCTTTTTTTGTAGCCCCACTGTAGAGGTACTGTAGAGGTCATAGGACCAATCGTCATCGGTCCTAAAGCAACATTAAATGTTTGTTTGCAAAGCTGTGAAACTCACCGACTGGTCACTGGTGTTCATTGATGTTCGACCAAAAAAAATTCAGAGCAAAGTACGTTTTCCAGCAGAAGTTAGACGAACGTTACTATTTTTCAGAATGTAAACAATCCATTTTCCGGTTCCTGCCGGTGGCCTGGCTACAACAAAATGACTCGTACAGCCTGCTGGAAAGCATACTTTGCGCAGATTTTTTTTTGGTCGAACATCAACGAACATCAGTGACCACTCGGTGAGTTTCACAGCGTTGCAAACGAAACGTTTAATGTTGCTTTCGGACCGATGACGATTGGTCCTATTACCTCTACAGAACCTCTACAGTGGGGCTACAAAAAAAGCTAAACTTCTCAAAACAGCATTTCGGCAAAATGAACACCTGAACCGATCTATTTCACCATAAACAAACTGGAAATAAGGCTTAAAGTGTAAAATACCAGAATACTCCTTTAAGTGAAGAGTTCCATTAGAAGCTAGACATTCAGTTTATATATAACATCAGGTTATAGTTTTAACCCTATATAATAGCGTGAACACTGGCGGTAACACTTGTCACCTGGGTAGGGAACTCTTCCTTTAGTGACAAGCTCCGTCAGCAGGATGGCGAAAGACCAAACATCTGACTTGATGGTGAAGCGGCCGTAGAGAGCGGCCTCTGGGGCTGTCCACTTGATGGGGAACTTAGCTCCTGGGGGAGTAGGAGGAGAGGGAATGCAGAAGGAGGAGGACAGCAGGGTAGGTAGGAGGATGGAAGCGCAGAAAAGAGAGACGTGATGAGGCCACAACCGACTCAATGCTGGATTTAAATCAATGTTAACCAGATCAATTAACTGACAATCTCCTTTCCCCAAGTATCTTGTATCCCAGGATGTTACCGAGGAGAAAGGCTATTAGACCTTCTCCTGGAGGCCATTTTCGCTTTCTTAATCTCTCTTTAAAAGGTGAAAAGGTGAAATAGAATAGTCTAGGACAGTGATTCTCAACTGGTGGGTCCCGACCCAAAAGTGGATCGCAGGGCCGGTTGGAGTGTGCGGGTGCTGCACTTTTCTCTGCAAATGAATTTGGATGTTACAATTTGGATGTTAAAGTGTATCAGCACTTTTCTATGCAAATGAATTTGGATGTTAAAATTTGGATGTTAAAATATATACGAATTTGGGCCACGACTTCACGTCTAAGGCAGAAGGTGGGTCTTCAGGCTTGACCAGTTTAGAAACACTGGTCTAGGATGTGCCATAAAGAACAATACTTAGTGTATACACAATCTAACAATACAGTATATACACAAGTCTAAAAGGTAAAGCAATGGTATTAAAAGGTATTGAATAGTGGCAGTGAACACAGAAAACATACTGATACAGCAATATGAAATTTGGATTCTCTTGTTCGATTTACCTTGCCTGGCGGTGTACTCATTGTCCTCGATGAGCCGGGCCAGACCAAAGTCAGCGATCTTGCACACCAGATTGTCTCCCACCAGGATGTTGGCGGCACGCAGGTCCCTGTGGATGTAGTTCATCCTCTCAATGAAGGCCATCCCGTCAGCGATCTGGAGCACCACAGCAGAACGGGAAGATAGGTAAGTAACCTAATCACATAACTACATTGTGACCAGGGCATGAAATTGGCACCCGCCCACCCACCAAATGCGGTGAACTGGGTGAAACTGTCAATCTACCTGCCATGTTGGTGGGTAGCCAATAAGACAACACAACACTGAGCAAGTGTTTGCGTCAGGGCTCTACAGTGTGCCCATTTCACTCGCATTTGTAAGTGACTTCTCACTTACAAAGGCAGCCCACTTAATGAGGAGAGCACCGCACTGGCGCAGACCATGAATCGCAAAATGTATCAAACATAGCCGCCAAAACAACGTTCTGAAATGTATCAAACATCAAAGCACCGCGAAAAGCTCTATAACGTTCGAAAGCTAAAAAAATCTCCCCTAACAAGACATCAAAATATACTAAAAGGCAAAAAAATATTGTGTTCCCATTTTTTTCCGTGCTCCTAAATTATTTTGGCTTTAGGGGCACGAGTGCTCCTGAAAAAAAGGTCAGCGTATCCCTGGTTGGTGTTCAGTGAGATGATTGGCTGTTTGTATTTCTGTTCTTTTCTATTCTAAATGCCTGCCACACCAGGTCAGATCTTAGGTCTAGTCATTAATGAGATTAGGTTGGTTAATAACTCGACAGCACTTTAATGTGTATTCTGTATAAGTTCAAGAACCATTGTTATGCATTTTCTGAGTCATTCACCTTTATTTTAGGCACAAACAATTTTAGCTGGTAAAAAACCACTGTGGCCAAAAAAGTTAACTTCAGGCGCTGAAGTTGTGACTTAATACAAACATGACTGAACCACCAATAATAAAATACATGGTTAAACTACATCAACACAAAATATAAGACTGAACGACTTTACGCCCTACCTACATCATGACTAAATCAGGACGAAGTAACATTTTGGAGTGTGTGTGATGATGGCTGGTTTAAGCAGCCTCACCTGGCTTTACTATGTGATGACCTTACTATATCATGACTTAACTATAACCTCACTAAATCAATTCAAGACTTTACTGCAGGTTAACTCACCTGAGCGGCCATGTCCACCAGCATGGGCAGCTTCAGGAATTTCCCGTCACCCTCCTTGAGGAAGTCAAGCAAACTTCCTGAGAACAGACAGCAGACAGACGTGTTAGCAGCATACTAGCATCCACACACACACACATGCGCACAACGACACACACTCACACACACAAACTCACACACACACGCACAAAGAGAAAAGATTTGAAAGCTGCTGTGGTTTTTACTTAAACATCACTGCCTGAGGCCTCATAAACCACAAGGGGCTTGCAAGCATAGCGTTCAATTACCCCCACTGAGGTTCACCTGACACACGTTCGGACTGCACACGGCCTAGCTCATGCACAGTGGGTGATGACTGACACCGACTGCTTGACCAATCAAATGAACTGTCATTCTCCAAGCCTGGGCATGAGCTACAAAGACTCCATGTCAGGGGACAGACACCTGGTCAGGTGAGAGACACCTGGTCAGGTGATACTATGGAGCAGCAGGTGGGTTGATTAATGTATCACATGACCATATAAGGAGACAATTGGTGCGAGCAGGAAGCTGCTTCATCGGATCTGATGCTCCAGCCCTTATTCACAAGCTGTAGTTAACACAGTAATTAGCAATTCACTTAGTGGTTAGTAGTAGTAGTCGTAGTAGTAGTAGTAGTTATCACTGAGTGATAAGTAGTAGTTCACTAAGTGATGAGTAGTAGTTTACAGAGGGACTACACTTCACTCAGTGATTAAATAAGTAATAGTTCACCAAGTGATGTCATGTTATATAAAGGACCTTTGACCTCAACGAGTTTAATCAAACATCGGTGTTTAAACTCGTACTGTGACCCTGGTTTACAAGTGACAAGAGAACTAACTTTGAATGCGTTACACCCTTCTATGAGGGAATTAAAAGAGCTCCCTAACAAACTATATCTATTGGCGATTTCTCTCATCTCATAATAAACAATGGAATTGCTTTAGCATAAAAAAAAACAACCTTGAACTTGTACCTTTCTATCTGCTCTTCATTTTAAAGACACATTTAAAGTAAGGTGTATTATCAGTTGTTGTTTTTTTTAAGTGAAAGCCGTCCCTGACCTTTGGCCATGTACTCTGTGACGATGTAGATGGGCTCCTCGGAGACCACGGCGAACAGGGGCACCAGCTTGTCGTGCCGGAGCTTCTTCATGATCTGGGCCTCCTGGAGGAAGGCCTCCGGGGACATGGTGCCCGGCTTCAGCGTCTTGATGGCCACCTTGGTGGTCCCGTTCCATGTCCCTGTGTGGTGGTGGGGGTGGGAGGTAGGAGGGGAGGTAGGAGGGGAGGGGGAGAGAAGAGGGACAAAAAGAGAGCGGAGAGTTAGTTTCGATAATAGTCATATTACTAGCATAAGAGTAGCTCTCTCTCTCTCCGTCTCTCTTTCTCTCTCTCATAATAATATATATCATAACAAAGGACGAAGACATCAATGTCTCTCTCTCTATATATATATAAATGTATAAACAAATCAACAATCCCGTCATTATTATATATTCTCTTGTAGTACATTCATATTTATAGGTAAAACAATAAATGCAGCAATACAGATACATGATCCTGGTTACCCGCCAGTTATTCATATAGTAAATCTTATCTGACGCCACCTCATCGATCAACACCCGACAAATCTGTTCCAAACCGCACTCTGGGAGGAGAGGCTCCTTCCCGTCGGGATAGACACATCTCCCACAGGAAGTGCCGACAGGAAGTAGGACCAGAATAGCCTTGAACCCCAGCGCACACCCAAGAGAGTGTGCGGTGTTTGGCGGTGTTTCTGCTGAGATATCCTGATATCGTCTTTCCCTCCTTATCATGATAAACACCAGGGGGGACACTAGTGTCCCCCTCCTTCTTCTACCTCCCGCTCTCTCCAACCCTCCCTCTATCCATCTCTAAGTCTCTCTCCCCCTCAATCCATCTCTTTTTCTCCCTCCCCATGTCTCTCTCACACCCCACACATCTCCCCTTTCCCCTCCAGCCCCCACCGTATGACCACAGACCCTCCAAGCTGGATGTCTCCTACCCATCCAGACGTCTCCGAAGCAGCCCTGGCCCAGCCGAAGCTCCAGGCGGAGGGAGTCCCGCGGGATCTCCCAGGCATCCCGGGCCAGGCCCTGGGTCTGGGGCTTCACCGTGGGACACACCGCCGTCAGACGGTGGCACAGCCCGTCGGCGTGCTCTGCACCGCACAAGAACACACACAGCAAGCGTACGCACGCACAAGTACACACACACGACAGGTATGCAAAAACACATAACATGATTGGTTTCACAGTCAACCTTTTCACATATAACTGTTATTTGAGGTTTAATTGAGTTTACAATGCAAATGTTATATATATAGACAGAGAGAGAGAGACACACACAGACAGACAGAGTGTGTACCTGTGTAGTGCTTGACTAGTTTCTGCAGCGTGTGGAACTGGGCTCTGGTGGTGATGTAATACCCTCCACTGTCCAGCTTGCGGACCTTGTAGTGTTTCACGCTGTCACCTTTGACCTCGTCCCAGTCTCGGATCGACAGCGAGTACGCACCTGGCGGAGAGTTAAACAACATGATGCTAACATTAGCCTAGCAAGGTATATATTAACATGCTAACACTCACAACATGCTAGCACTGACAACATGCTAGCATATAACACATGCTAGTGTATGTAACGCATCATGCAGCCCAGGTGGGCCTTACCTTTGGTCGTCTCGCTCTCTCGGACCAGGAACGTTCCTCGATGGTTCCCCGGGTTCAGAATCAGCCGCTCTGCGTCTTTACGGCCCATCTTACCAAAATACCACCTTAACAACACATTAGGGTAATGTAATACCACCTTAACAAGACACTAAGGTTCTGTAATACCCCCTTAAAAAGACATACGGGTACTGTAATACCCAATTAACAAGACATTAATGTACTGTAAAACCGCTTTAACAAAACAGCAACATTACATTAATATGCTCAGATTTCACCTTAACACCATTAAGAATCTGGGATACTGCCTTTACAAGGCATGACCAAAATACCACCTTAAGAAATGACAAAAATACCACTTTAAGCGGAAATTCACAATTTCCTTCACATTATGTTGTTAAGGGTTATCAAGGCGAGCATTAAAGGAGTATTCCGGTAAATCTACACTTTAAGCCTTATTTCCAGTGTATTTATGATGAAATAGATTCAGGTGTTCGTGGAGGTACTGTAGAGGTAATAGAACCAATCGTTATTGGTCCTAAAGCAACATTAATCGTTTGTTTGCAAAGCTGTGAAACTCACCGACTGGTCACTGCTGGAAAGCATACTTTGCTCAGATTTTTTTTTTGGTCGAACATCAACGAACACCAGTGACCAGTCGGTGAGTTTCACAGCTTTGCAAACAAACGTTTAATGTTGCTTTAGGACCGACGACGATTGGTCCTATTACCTCTACAGTACCTCGACAGTGGAGCTACCAAAAAAGCTAAACTTCTCCAAACACAGCATTTCGGCGAAATTAACACCTGAACCGATTTATTTCATCATAAACAACCTAGAAATAAGGCTAAAAGTGTAAAATACCGGAATACTCCTTTAAGCATAGGAGAATTATGGTCTATTATATCTGCGTGTGTGTGTGTGTGTCTCTCTCTTACTCTTCTGCCTGGATGGAGTCAGCAGGGGCGACATAGTTACTTGGGATGTAGCCCTTTTGACCACTACTGATGGAGTGGGCCTCCCACCAGTCGCCCTCCCTAGAAGGAGGAGGAGGAGATGGGGAGGGTTAAAGAGAGTGAGAAGGAGGGAGGTTAAGGAGGGAAGAGAGAAAACAAACAAAGACATTTACTAAGAGCATAATATTGTAGTATAATATCCTATATTAATTATAGGATATACTGTTAGATGATCGTAATAATATAGCATAAATCTAGATACTACTCTGAAATACATTGACCACTGGAGCTGGCCGGGAGGAAAGATTTATCCTCAAATAATGTATCTCTAAATCCCCTCGCGCAGACCCTGACTCCGCCCCGTCTGTCTGCGTGACATTAAAGATCTAGCACATCCTCCATTTTGGAACCAGTCCTTCTAAAAAAGGGGGCTAAAGGATGACTCCGGGGCTTTGCATGTGACAGGAAGCAGGGTTGTCATGGTGGTCTGTGAGAGAGAATATGAATAGGTTATTAGGGAGAGAGATAGCGAGAGAGAGAGAGAGAGAGAGAGAGAGAGAGAGAGAGAGAGAATGAGAGAGAGAGAGCATTCATTAATATTAACAGAGCAACATACGTGTTGTTGATGATCTGGAAGCGGTCTCCTTTTTTAAATGAGAGGTCGTCTGACGTCCGCGCCTCGTAGTCGTACAGCGCCACGAAGAACGTCACACCCCCTACACACACACACATTGACAAGCTGCATCACAACCGCATCACAATGATGACCAATGACTAATGTATGGACACGCACAGCCACATACTAACATGCACCCCTGACACACGCACACTGGTCCGCACGCACACACACACACACACACACACACACACACACATACGCACACATACGCACACACACCCATGTCCCTTTCAACCCAACTATGACGGGAAGAGAAGAGAGTACAAAATGGCAGGTGTCTTTCTCCAGTGTTACAGGTAGAAAACCTGAAGAAGCTCATTGGACAATGAGACGCCCTACTACTTATATAAATGTATATACCCTAGAAAATACATCTTTCCATATTTGGTGGGATGACGGTTTATGTCAAGTATTCCTCCAAAGGCTGTTGAAGCGACAGCAGAGTCACACCTGAAGGGGTTAATGGGGTCAGCTGTTATCCTGTTAACCACCACAGAATCACCAGTCCTGCCACCACATTGCTAATCCTGGGGGAATGAGGATTACAGCCCTAATCCCACCTAAAAACGTTCTGATCTCCATGCCCAAACGGATTAGCAGCGGCTACAGGTGATAATGACCCTGCACCTGCAAACCGTCAGCAAGAACGATCACACATGAACTCCACTGTATTTCCAGGGCAAGGGTGAATCGAAACGTACGTTGACGAGCTGTATAATCTCAATATAATCTCAATTACAATCAAGCGCTAGCTATCACGCTAGCACTGATACAAAATAAAACCGATTCTAACTACTAATATTTTCTGGTTCCTATAACTGCAGAGCAGTTATAGGAAGGTCTGTCCATTTTAGAAATTGATGGTGGAGCTCAAACTGCTAACCGACGTCCTAAATGATCAATATATCAGAAAGCTCAAAATGGCGTGCAGCGAAGACGAGAACAGGAGCGGATAGGAGATACCGGAGATGGTTCCGGAGAAGGAGTTGGGTATGGAGGCGGAGAAGGCCGACGCTCCGCCGAACGGAGTCATTACGGAGGCGCCGCCGAACGGGGCCATGGTGTAGTTGAAGGCGCCGGCGGCCGCCCCAGAGGTGGAGGGCTGGGCGGGGGGGTTCTGCGTGGGGTCCGGTCCGTACGGGCCAGTCACGTGAGGGACGGCGGAGGCAGAGGTGGGGTCCGGCGGCTGTGGGGAGGCGTCTGGACGGCACTTGGCGTTGGCCTCCTTGTCCACCTTGCTCTCCACGCAGCCCATAGTCCTGGTGGGGTTCTGGTCCTGGTCTGGACCAGTCTGGTGTAGTGTAGTCCCGGTCTGGTCTGGACAGGTCTTGATCTGAGCTGGATCAGTAATGGGTCCTGCAAGCAAACTAGTTTCGAAGACAAACAAGTAATTCATTTAAAAAAAAACATGAATATGCAAAGAATCATTCAAAATGTTCAATAACCAAGCCTTCAATAACCTTTCAATATATATATATGTATATATATATATATAGGTTATTGAAAATAGGCAACATTTTGAATATATATACATGTATGATGTTGTTAAGATGTTCATATTGTTGGTGTTGCCTCATTGATGGAAGCAAGTGAACATTAATACTTAGTTAACGTTGTAGACATAATATGAAGTTATCGTTAACATTAATCCATCGTTGATATGTCACACGAAATGGACCGTATATGTCATTGATATATGGATACTATTACCTCAATTAATCATTGCTAATATGCAGACTTCAATATGGGAATCGTGTTAATATTTAAACAATATCAAGAGGTAAACATCAATGTGTAGCGTTGGGCATTATTGTGTCACTGTGAATATGTATTTAGCCTCAATAAATAGCAGACATTATGCAGCTCTAAAATGGCCCTATTACAACCCATCAGTAGGTAAACATCATTAATACGTACGTTCACACGGTAGATATTGTGGATAAAACATAGCCATGGCGCTGCGAACACAAGCAGGATTAAGAGAGGTTCATGCATATGGTCTCCATGGGCTTGGCCTGCCATGCGTGCACTTGTGTGTGTGTGTGTGTGTGTGTGTGTGTGTGTGTGTGTGTGTGTGTGTGCACCCTGACCCGATTTTGTCCTGGTGCCCAGTGTGTGGGTTGGCTATGACACAGATTATCATCATTGTGTATCTGGGCCATCGGGGCTAAGCCCTGGACCCTGAAGGGGCTGAAGAGGGTTCAGCACTTCACATCCAACTAGAGACACCTTCCTTTGGCCCTAAAAATCTGAGCAACTGAAAAATAGATTGTTTACATTCTGAACAAGAGTAACGATTGTCTAACTTCTGCTGGAAAGCTTACTTTTTTCAAACGTTTAATGTCGCTTTAGGACCAATAACGCTGGGTCCTATTTCCTCTACAGTAGCTCAACAATGGAGCTACAAAAAAAGCTAAACTTCTCCAAACACAACATTTCGGAGAAATTAACACCTGAACCGATCTATTTCATCATAAACTGGAAATATGGCTTAAAGTGTAAAATACCGGAATACTCCTTTAATGGACTGCATTTATATAGGGCTTTTATCCAAAGTGCTGTCCATACCATCCACATGCTAAGCAGGACACACATGCAGACATATCACACACACACACACAGCACGCACATACAGTACACACTCATGTACACATGCATGTACTAGCGCACACGGGGCAGCCGTGGCCTAATGGCTAGGGAGCCGGTCTTGTGCTCGGCGGGTTGCAGGTTCGGTTCCCAGGACAAGAGGGAGAAAAAAAAATGGGTGGGGAGGGTGACTGAACACTGCTTTCCCCCTCTCAACATCCACGGCTGAAGTGCCCTTGAGCAAGGCACCCAACCCCCAGCCGCGGCACCACTGCTGCCCACTGCTCCCTGCACTGTGCAGGTGATGGGTCAAATGCAGAGGTCAAATTTCACTGTACCTTGTATTTGTGTGACAAATAAAGCAACTTGACTTAGACAAATCCTGCACAGGACAGACACACTTAGCCCATCCTGCTCATTATTGACCTGTCTCTGCACTGTCCAAACCCTAAGTGTGCCCTTAATTACCGGTCTTTGAACAAGTCACTATTCACTAGATAATACATTTATCTTATATTCTGAGTATCCTCGGCTCAAAGCAACTGCTTGACCAAATTGTAGCCTACGTGGTAGTGTCCCGCTAGCAGGTATGCACTGAGGCGAATATGGCCGCCCGCAGCCTGCTGTTGGTTCCTGAACCCTGATTGGCCGCAGGGAGCAGGATGTGGCGATGTCATAAGGGAACCACAGCTTTGAAGTGCAGAAGTTAGGAAGAGGTTTTATTACTCCCTTCAATGGAGAGGGAGGTGGTGGTGATGTATGGGGTCACTGGGTTCTTCATGTGAAACTGGGACCAACAGAATCCTACAGCAGGGATCAGACGGAGTCCAACCAGACACAAGCACACGTACACACACCAGCATGTAATGGATGTCCCTCCCATAGAAAAGTAACCACATAACGTTTTACATGAACGTAACCATCTCTGGACTAAAACCTACACCTAACCATATTTGACCTAATACCTTAGGTTACCATATCTAACAACATACAGAAGCTAAACCATCAGCTATCTCAGTTAACACCTAAACCTATAATTGGACCAGGTTAAATTGCGGTTTCATGCCGTTTGTTAACCTATAAATTCAGTCACAGATGTTAACCCAAGCACTGACTGTTCTGCCAGACAGAAAATTGGCATGAAAACTCCTTTACGATCTGCAGGCAACCTCCCCTTTAAAGAGAAAAAAAAATATGATGTCATAGCAAGCAGCAGAATTCAGTTTGGCAATTTTGTATCCGATGAGTCTTGAGTAGAAGTTTAAATATACATTATACTCCATTGACACACACACACACACACACACACACACACACACACACACACACACACACACACACACACACACACACACACA
>JAOPJJ010000098.1:3991324-4005177 GCA_027122795.1 Enchelyopus cimbrius | reverse complement strand
AACCGGGCATAGCCACCAGGCTGTCTGGCAGTTCGAAATTTTCGAGCGCGCAAGGCAGCATGGGTATACCCAGGCTACTTCACAGCAACTATTTCAAGTTTCTTTAGCGGACAACAGAGGCATGAATCTCCAGGCCGACCTTGTCCCCATATGTAACTAGTAAGTACATTGAGTAATATCCAACAGCCGATGTTACACCCTTTTTATTAAGGCAACTATGATCCAACTATCAAATAGACAACTGGGCAACCACACGCATACAAAAATGCCACCTATATGAAAACATAAGTTAAGTTAACTTGATTATACCTGGTCAGTGACCACTTACCTAGAAGATATGAAGTGACGTATGTTTTCCCTTGGCATAGATGATTTAGCAACCATAAGTCATTGTCAATGTGTGCATAATGTTAACATACAATAATACGTCAAGTTAAATCCACACAATTCAAAACCTGATATACTGTGGGTATTGATTTGAAACACTAGTGTTGGGGAGAGATGAAACAGACACAGCTGGTAGCGCAACCAGCCTGACCTAATCCACAACCACAGCATTGCCTAACCCCCTCTAATCTGATAAAACATAACAAACTCAACCATGAAACTGACTTTAAACCAACCCTATACCAAACTTTGCCATTTCGAACCTAATCAAAATAATCACTGATCCTTTGGCCATTTATCTTTACAACTTTACCAGCCCTCATGATATACCTAAACCAGTCCTAAAATCTATTGCCAAGTCTCAACCGAACATGAAAGTATTGCATGGAGGCATCCCTGTTCAGGCACAATAAAGACCACCTTGAAAGACAAAGGCTGCTGAACTAATATTGTGAACCCGGCCAACGGTGTTGTTCCGCTAGTACATGCCCCTATTCTGCGGTTTTCTCATGTGACCCGGACGGCGATGCAGCCTCATCGCGGAGCTTTTTGTCTGGGGGTTGCGGTTGCTCCGGCGTGTTCTCGGTGGGCGGCACTTCGGCGGTGGCCTCCGTCACCTTCTTCCCCCTCTCCTTTCCCTGCTCCACTTTCTCTCCGGCCGCAACTTGTTTGGCAGCCGGTGGAGGGCTTTTTGTTACCGGCGTATCTACAGTGAACGACGGTAATGGATATTGGTGATAACAAACAGGTAATGGACCACCGACTTAAGTGGCTTTTTAAACTGAAGTGACATACATCTAAAGTGTCTCCACTAATAAGCCTCTATTTATTATTAATACCGTCCAAGGTTTTTTAGTTCCACGGTTTCAGATTCCTCCCGATGAGCCTCCTGATGTTCTGACCTAGGCCTCTGACCTCTGATCTCACCGTGTGGTTTCTGTTTGGTACCCGCTCTAGCTGGCGTCGTCTTCTTCCGATGCGGGGAGTCGGGACCAAATATCACGTTCCCATCCTCGTCCGTCAGGTAGCTCGCCCCTTCCAGGCCTCCGACCGCCCCCTCTGTCACCTGGATCTGAGGGAGAATGTGTTCTTCAAGTCAGAGAAAAACGCCTGGTGTTGTAGTCACCTTCTGCCAGGGTTGTATCGTCTGTTGAGTCACTATGGATCCGATGAATGAACTTACCAACAAAGACGGCTTACTGGGAGCAGTCAACACAAATTATGAACAAATGTGTTCAGTCAAGAAACTCTGGTTACAGTATGGAGATATGAGGAGTGGAGGAGAAGTTTGAAACCGTAGGAGATGGAGGAGGTGTAAACTACACGGATGGAGTAGGAGGAGGAAGAATACAGTATGGAGATGTGAGGAACAGTTTGAAACTCTCAACATCATGGTTATGAGTGGAGGAGCAGGTTTCAACTCTTGGGAGGAGAAGGAGGTCCAAACTGGACACGGAGAGACAATGTAAAGGATGAAGATAATAGTACAGTGAGAATAGGAGAAGGAGGAGGTGGAAGTGGTGGTTTACACCGTCTGGAGGGTCAAGGACTGTATGAGACTACCAAATGAGGAGGAGAGCAAGAGTGAAGAAATACTACCACGAAGGAAGAGGAGGAGGTGTAAACTCATTGACAGGCAAGGCGTGGAGGAGGACCAGGGCGGAGATAGGGAGGTGCATGAGGGTAGCAAGGGATTCAAAGACAGTGAGACGAGAGAGGAAGAGGAGGGTGCAGAATCATGCTCTTTTATTAGGTGGAGAACGGGAACAGGAAGTGATGGGGAAATCACCATCCACTGATAGACTAACAGTGATGTTGCGTTCATGTGAGCCAGGTTCATTGGATGTTTGACAGAACAACAAAAAAACAACTAAACAACAGGATCATGTTGACAGTGATGAGAGTTAATGATCGTGACAATGATGTAATAATTATGTCATAATTAAACCTTAATAATTGGAAGGGTTTGTGCTTTAGAAATAATGTCGGAAAGCGAAGGGGGTCATATTCACAAAGGCTAAAGGACAGGGAAGATGATGATGTCTTGATGAGAGAGAGAAAACTAAACGCAGGAAGTAGAATCTTGAACACCAAAACCCAGTCTTCAGCCAGGTTATAATTGGTATTCCTCTCTGGCTCTGCAGTTTCTAATACTATTAACAACCTTGTTGGATAATTAGTTTACTCTACTGCAGAAACTTCAAACAAATACTGAAGATATTTATCAAACTAACAGTTATCAAACTAACTGTACTCCGAATGAGATTTTTTTGGGTCGTAAATCAACACAAATACGTCGAGTTTTTCCCACCCCGGAACCTGTGTAACACACCCTGAACCGACTAGTTCTCCTGTTTATGCCTCATCTGTCATCGCTATCTTTCTCTACAGAATCCCTCCAGACGTCTACTTCTTTCCACCCTTCTCCTCCGGGTGTATGAACACACTTACGGTGAAGTCCCCGCTCTCTGTCCCGAACTTGTTCTTCACCAGGATGCTGTACTTGCCCGAGTCGTCCGTGTTCACCTTGGTGATGGTGAAGCTGGCGAACTTCCCTGATTCGAACTTGAGAATGAAGTGGTCGTCCGACACCATCTCCCGCTCATTCTTCAGCCAAGTCACCTCAGGCACAGGCTCACCGGAGATGTTGCAGGTCAAGTTGAGGGCCTGAGCGAGAGAGAGAGACAGAGAGAGAGAGAGAAAGAGAGAGAGAGAGACAGACAGACAGACAGACAGACAGACAGACAGACAGACAGAGAAGAGAGAGAGAGACAAAGAGACAGAGAGAGAGAGAGATCAGATATACATCCTGCAATAACACTGACCGGTAGCTGGAGAGGACAACTTGTTTTAGAGGAAGCAGTGAAGTTTAGAGTAGAGTAGCTTTACATGCTCAATGTTGGATTTTTGTGATGAAGCCTGGCTGTTGTCATGATTTGATTGGTTAGACTGTTTTATGATGACTTATGTGATGAAGGGGTTCATGGTGACCTACCTTCCCCTGCTGGATGGTGACCACATCAGGCAGACCTCCTTTCACACGGGCCCTGTCTGGAAGAAACACAAAATAACTAGAAGCCAACATCCACTAGGAACCCAGGTTTACTAGGTACTGTATGCAACAATTGAGGAAACTTTTACTAGGACCAGGTCTGAATGTGAACAAGCTGATTTACTTCTTTCCCTGATTTACTTCAAACAGACTTACTTCTTTCAGCGATGGCAGCGGCCCTGTGGAAAGAAATTCAACAAGAAAAAATTATAATTAGCAGAAATGTCTTACATGACAAAATTCGATCATGTCAAAGCCAATGTCCTGCTGAATGTGACGCCATTGTTGCAATCAAGTTACAACAACAACAAAAGTCTCTCACTTGAGTCTCTGGAATTCAGCGACAGCATCGTCGAACGCTTGAAGATGAAACAGAGAACATGTAAGCAAGTGGAGGGTAAAACTGCTGGACCCAGCACAGACTCAACAACCAGCAAGACTCAGGTATCGATATAGCCAAGTCCAATCGTAGATTGCACGTTGGTCTGGTAAGGGTGCCGTAATTTTCTCCTGCACAAGAGACAGGCGTAGTTCAAATGGCTGCAAGCAATTGGACAGTCCTTCAACCAATAAAGCAAACGGTAAAGCAAACACATCTTTTCTTTGGAGGAATTGCTCCAGGGCAAGTTTCTGCTCAGCTTTCAAAGAAAACTTGAGCCTGAAATCATTTAAAACAGCAGCGACAGCTGCATCAACGGGTAGCGGTTGCTGCGCTTCGGTGGCCGCCATGTTGAATGTAAATTGTAAACACAAAGCTGCTTGCGACGCTTCTCTGTCATCATCGTGTTTAACCAGCCAATAGCGTGCCAGGGGTCTCAATTATAAATGATGCGTACGCACTAAGGAATGCGTACGGCACATTCTACGCAAGCTTCGGTATCTATAAAAAGTAAACTTGACGGTAAAATGTGCGTACGCATGGTTTGGAGGAAAAGGGGAATCGGCGATACAGACGGTGTGGTGGTGAACTGAAGTCAGACTGAAGAAATGTAGTGAGAAGAAAGATAATGTTTTATCATCGCCCTTCATAAGTTTAATTTCAACCCGTATCATGCGTTCAATCTATGTAATCAGAGGGGCATGTACAGGGCGGGATGTGAAGCAGATTTAGCTGCGCACAAATGTAGGCACTCTGAGTTATAAAGCAAAGATTGCATGCAGGTGTGGGTACGCAGGGTTTTATCTGAATATATCTGAAGTCTGAATATTTTTTGCTGCACGCAAATCGTGGCTTTTGGGCGTACATACACTTTTAGTTACGATCCTATGCACAGTTTTATAAATGAGACCCCTGGTGAAAAAAGCCAGCTTGGTGATTGGTGCGAAACGGATTGGGATAGGAAACGGAAGGAGTAAACATGGTCCTTTCCTGACCCATGTTCAGGGCGAATTCAAATCGGTGGCAGATGGGGGTGGGGCTACCCAGTCTAGTATCGATACAGACTCGAATAGGGTGTGGGGTTCAGCTGACCTTGTCCGCCCAGCTCGACGGTGCGGCGCAGGCCTCCCTTGCCATCGTTGAACTCGATGGCGTACTTCCCCGTGTCTTTCTCCGTGGGCTCCTTGATCTGCAACCACAGCTGCTCGCCCACCACGCCGCTCTTGATGCGGTCCGAGAAGGAGATGGCTGAGTCTCTGGCAGAGGACACACAGAAGAAGAGGAGTGGTTAGACCAGGAATAATCTCGGACCAGCAGACAGAACTTCTCGGTGGAGATGGCACAGAGCCTGGGGCCTGAAACCACCAAAAAACATCTGTTCAATCTGATTCCTGGTTTAGCTGTAGAACCTCCCATCTGAACTCCATACTGGTGGATGTCTTGGGGTTAGGGTCTTTGACCCTTTCCTGAAAGGTTGGTATTGTAAGGAGTTTTGGAGATACAAGCATCCTTCGATGGCAAATATTACTCACTTGTAGTGCCATGTGACTTGGAGCAGGTCGTTATAATAGCTAACAAAGGTGTAGAGGCGGATTCCCTCTTCTGTGCTTGTGATCTTCAGGGGAGTGGAGGAGTTAGCTGGAGAAAAAAACAGCAGACAGGTGAGTTGATACGAACAACCAAGAGAAAGCGAAAGGGACGCACGGACGGCAAAAAATGCTACTCACCAATTACACTGAAAACTTCATTCATCAGATCCTTGAAACCTTGAAAAGAAATGGTTCACATTCATTATGCATACTAACGTTCATCTTCAGCCTTTTGACCGTGGCAAACTAACGAAATGGCGACTAACAATGTGAAATTACTCTTTAATGCAACGGCGCCGTTACCTTGATCTGACAAATTTAACATAGACGAGTCCTTCCCTCTATCATCCTGAAGAACGATCTCGTACACACCGGAGTCCTTCTTGGAGATCTGGTGGAGGAGGCCACAACACAAGGTTACCGCAAGGACGTGAGGAATCAGGCCTAATGTTCAGGAACAGCTAATGGAAAAGCAGGGCTTTTCCCTTCTGCTGTGGATGCTGCAGGACATGGATAGAGGATGCAAATGCAAAAAAGCCGACAAACAAACACGTAGATGAACGGATGGAACACAAAATTGATGCCAACTTTAAGTTGTCTCCAGGTAGCGTTGTCAACTTTATCCGCTACCGCTGAACCCGCGGCTGGTGGGGAGCCACGCTGAAACGGCACACAGGTGAGAGGTTTATGGATGCTAATGATTCTAGTGTTAGTGTGAAGCCCTTGAATCAGACAGCTAGCATGTCACTCTATGCCATGGGCTAAGGATACATTTAGCCCAAAAAATTAATGAAATACAAATACATACATTAACAACGAGTCCCTGAGTCGATTGAGCACAGAAGGACAGAACAGCATATTGATGTAATCTATAAGATATGCTTTTGCACGTTTTTCTTACTTAAACTGAACATTTCAACATCTCTCTCTATATATATATGTTTATGTTTGGTAAAGAAAAGGTAAATGTCAATTAACCACACAAACTGAATTGGCATCAGTGCTCTGCTCTTGAACACCAAGATTGTAAACCAAGGCTTAAAAAGCCATCAGTGCTGGATCGGGAGTCCGGATCGCGAATTTCCCGTGCAGGCCGATCCGATATCGCTATGCAGTTTTTGCTAATATCAGCGGTCGATCCGATCCAAATATCGGATCGGGACATCCCTGTCTTCCAATAACTTTTTTGTTTCACCGATTGAAATCAGGGATTTACAGTAACTGAACCTCGTTGCATCTCCCCCACAGTCTCTCACCTGAGCTATCTCCAGCTTCAGCACTCCCTCTGTGAAGCTCAGCTGCTGGTCTGACTTGATCTCTTGGCTGCCCTTCTTCCACAACGCCACAGTGTCCTTCTTGATGTTCCCAACCTTCAAGGGCACACGGCATTGTAGTTTATGAGGAGATTACACATACCTAAGTGAATCAATCAATATTAACTGAAACTTTTTAAAGAGTCCTTATTTTATCACCAGGTCTGATGTTGATTAGCCAAAGATCTTTTTCACCTATCTGCCAGATTGGAATCTTTCCGAATTTTTGGCGAAACCATGACTACTCAGGGGTAAGGCCCTTGTTATGCTACCTGGGTGAGGGAACTATTTCCAATCAAGCCATTGTAGTGAAATGTTTTATCCTTGCAACAAGTCATCAAAAATGTACATATTGTGACACCATGTGGCCAAATATCATATCATAGACGTGTTTGTCTCTTAAGGCTGAAGGTTGTGAGTGGTCAGATCATCAACGTTCATGTTGGTTCTGGAAAAAAAGAAATTGGTCCTTCATTGTGGAATTGCTGGTGCTCAAAGCCTGAGCAATCAAGCGAAAGAGGAAAAGATTTGGAATGCTGCCTTGGTGGTAAAATAGGTGACTTTTAACCCTCCGCCATTTAAGCCTCCTTCTTACCTTACACTTGAGGATCACACAGCATTCTGGAGTCACCTCGTATCCCAGGTACTCCACAAAGTGAGGACCTGTGAGAACACCAGGGAAACTTCAAAACATCCATCTCCTAGATGTTATGTGCTGAAACATGAAACATTATGTCATAATATACGGATGTGCTACAGTAGAGTAATAATTACCTTGTTTCCTGACCCACTCCTTCATCTGGAACTCAGACTCCTTCTGTAGCGCCTTGAACACTAAACAAAGAGTAAGAAAGCACTATTACTGAAGAGAAGATGTTTACACAACACATCCACATCTCTTCCATATCTAGTGTTGCAGCTTTGAGAGAGCAACTCTTTCAAATTCGAAAAATTTACTGACCCTTTCAGCATGTCCTGTAGTCTCTGCACTGATACCCTGAATTGATCTGGGTTTAATACAATAGTACAATATCTTTCGCTATATCTTTTCACATGCCAAGTTCCCCCTGAAGACCACAATATGTGTTCAACAGACTCCAGACCCGAGGAGAGGAGCATGTCCTCATCTCATAGTGAGGAACACTTCCAGGCAACTCTCAGGTCCCCCCCTCCCAGCAGGGGGCAAACTCACCATCTCCGATCAGCACCAGGCTGGACTGGTTGGTGGCCTTGCCGTCCTGCAGCTGAAAGGTGTAGGTCCCCTCGTCCAGGGGCGTCAGGGAGTCCAAGATCATCTCGATGATGCCCGTGTTCTTGTCAAAGTTCATCTTGTACTTCTGGAAGATGGAAACACACAGACAGGCCGGAGCCAATGTTACATGCTCGATGAATCACACACAATGAGACAAATGTCATAGGGTTGCAATGATCTCAAGTTGCAGCGAAGAACACAGTGCATGAAGATAAGATAGTAGTCCGATAAGGACTGACGATAGAGCGTAGATTGGGATCCACATAGTACCGGTTCTTAAAGAACCAATAGAAGACTTCCACAGTGTTTTGAACAATACAATTGGTGAGATAACGGTTGTCTATCTGTAATGTAAGCTGACCTCTCCTGCAGACACACTCTTCTCATTGAACACATAATCCACTTTTCCATTGGCCGATATCTTCTCTGCCTGCAGCCAGAAACGAACGCGTCCCTTCTCCTGTAGCTCTATGGCCAACTCAGACTTCAGAGGGATAACTGAAAGGAAATCACAGAAGACAATGTCATGAGGACAGGTAGGACCAACTCCCTTGACAGGATCATCTAGTGTTGGACACATTAACAGTAAGCACTGGGTTTGAACCCCGGTGTTGACTGACTAACCTGTAGACATCCCCTCACCCATACTACTAAACAACCTGTATCTGAACACACTCGTAACCTCACTTGACTTTGAATTAAATCCTCTGACAAATGACTGAACAATGATCTCATATTGTGATATTCTTTGTAGAGAGGGGCCATGCAATGGACACTCACTGGGGAACTTGTGGTCGTGACTGGTTTCCAGAAGCTTCTTCAGCTCTGTTGGTCAGGAAGAAGAACAAAAACTATGATGTATCGAAGCAAAAGCTCAGGACAAATCAAACATGCATTACATTGCTGTTTAAGGTTGAAACTGACATCACTTAAATGTTTTGTCATAAATTAGTAGGTTTGATTATTAAGTGATTTAGCTCTATGCAGGTTGGTTAAATAATTTATTGGGGAACACAATTATTGAAAGATTGATCAGTTACTTAGTAAATTGATTGGTTGATTTAGAATTGTATTAATTAACTGTGTAGCCCTCCACGCTCACCTTCAGCCGTGAGGTTGTAGCTAGCGGAGGCTCCGTCACTGTGCGTGACGTTACAGGAGTAGATACCAATGTCTTCCTCACCAGGGGCGAGGAAGGTGGCTTTGGCCCTGCGGGGAGGAGGAGGTGTGAGTGGGTGGGAAAGAGGATGGCGTTACAGTACAGAAATAAAAGTTCAGATAGCATCTCACTTGTTTCCCTTGGTTTCCACAGCGATGCGAGAGTCATCTGAGATCTCCTCGTAGTTCTTGGACCAGATGAATTTGGAGTCTCCAGTCTTCTCAGAGCACTCGAAGTTCAGGGAGATAACGCCGTCATCGTCCACCTCGACCACGATCTCCTTGGTACCTAAATCAAAGAGACATTCCCTCATAGGTTCATAAACTCAGAAGTTAATGTTGTGACATTGTTACCTGCTTCGGGTTGGAATGGTTCCTATCTGGGACAGGGTTAGTTCCTACCTGGTTTGGTACCAGGCTTAGTACCTACCAGGAGATGGGGACTCGAGTCTGAGACTCGGACTCGAGTCGCACTTAAGTCGCACAAACGGTGACCTCAGACTTGACTTGCGACTCCATCCAAAAGACTTCAGACTTGACTCGGACTCAAGCTTCAAGACTCGTCAAGTCATGCAATTATTGCTTTTCAAATCTAATCTATTTATTATGTATTATGTATTTCTATTTTCTTTTATTGGCGCAATCAAATTGTCTTATTTCAGTTTAAGTGGTAATTGTTCGATTTCAATTTCTATATTTTAATATTTTTGTTGTTGTTAAATAGCAATACCTCACATGTTTGCACCATGGTTTGTGCATTAACTTTCAGATAACTTACAGATGTTTCCCTCAAACTTTGAACACTGAACACTGTAATACATGATGAGGTTGGGCTTTACTGCCAGTTAGTCCTACCAGGTTTGGTCTGGGCCAGGGTGGGCTCTGTAACCTCCGAAGGGTTTCCAACACCAGCTTTGTTCTGAGCACGCACACGGAACACGTACTTCTCCCCTTCGTTCAGATTTTCAATCTGCAAAACAAAATATGCATCATGTGATCAGCTGTATTCCTAGGTCCTGGTGGCTGACTGGTTATCGCTAGAGGAAGTGATGTCATCTCACCTTGATGTACTTCCGGTCGGTTGCCGTCTTGTTGATGCCCCGCCACGCCTCGTTGGGGGCCTCTGCCTCCTTGATGTCCACGTAGAAGCCGTTGACCTCGTCGCGACCTTGGTACACCGGAGGTCTCCATAGCAACACCAGGGAGTTGCTGCGTACCTCGGTCACCTGGAGATCGTGAGGTGGTCCTGTGGCCCAATCAGGAGGGAGAAAGGAGGAGGGCTTAAGGTCAGACTGTATACTTATTTAATTCTTATTTTTTGTTTGGCCTTTTAATCCATAGCTATTGAATTCATCAAAATGCTTCCTCATCTACTGAGAGATGGGGATAGGTTTGGGTACCATAGTCCTCCTCACCTGGCACAGCAATTGTCCACTCCTCACAGAGGAAAGTGTCGCTAGGCAACGAGGGGATGCCAACCCCGGCCATGTTGGCCGCACGCACCTGGAACTGGTACTTCCTGTTTTCCTTGAGCTCACAAACCTGCAGAGATAAGATATAAGATATATAGATATAAACTTGTTTTTCAGCAACTAGGTTGTGTTGCACTATCTTGTTTGTATGTAGTTATTATCTACTGAGTATTTGTTTGGAAGCTAATTCAAAAGTTGCTTTAATACTAAAGGCAGCTGCTTTGATTAGTATTCAGCCCGTAATCGTTGAATAGATAGATATACAAGACCAGGTCTCACCCTGTAGGCTCTGTCGCTGATCGCCCTGACGTTGGCCTCGTGCCACTGGCCCGCCACGCCGTCGATGACCTCGCGGTAGTCCACGAAGTAGCCGATGATGTCTGCGCCGCCGGCGAAGGCGGGCTGCTTCCAGCCCAGCACCATGGAATCCCGGACACACTCCAGGACGCTGATGCCGAACGGGGGAGCGGGGGAGGCTGAGAGCAGGGGAGGACATCACATGACAGCGTTTCAACCGAGAGCTCGGGGTGCGGGAAGTCAGTGGAAACTGAAAGCTCTGGTCCTTGTTCCCAGTTGGGGGGCTGCAGACCCTGATAATGGAGCTAACAGAAAGGCTATACATAGATATGATGATTCAATGCTCTGTTCTGACCAATCGGAATCATCCTATTGGTCAGAACAGAGCGTCTTATCATCATATGTAGTTATTATGATTAAAAACGGTACAAAAAAATAACAAACCAATCTGAATGATCCGATTGGTCTGTTCTTGTTAAGTAGCGTTTTTAAGCTTCAGTTTCAAGCTACCGCCAACATAAACATTTAAAGTTTTAACTTATTAGTACAGTGTCCATAGCCAAAAACATACTACTTATATAACTGTAGAATGGCATTATTCCTCATTAAAGTTAATGAAATGTCATTATGTCGATATCCCATAAGCAATGGCCTCAAACATCAACAGAACTGTAGCTTTAACTTAAGCATGTTTCTGCTAGAGCTCATTTATCTTGTGGTCATCTAACAGCTACTGTTAGATGCATTTATTTTTAACAACAATTGATAGATAAGTACCCAATCTTTCTAGTAACAGAACTGCTTAATGGTACAGAATATATTAAAATGTAATATTTTGGCTGTCCCAAATAAGTACTTTATAAGTACTAGATAAAATCAGTCACTTTAAGTATACTGCGTATGTATTGGCTAGCTATCTCTCTATTTTTCATATGCATGATTTATCACTAGTGCTCAGTTTTAGTTGTGATTGCTTGAGCCATTTTTCCAGGGAAAGGCAGTGATTGGCTTGTTCCTGTGATAACATAGACTTATCAGCTATGTTATCGGCACTATGTTATGTGCAGTGACCACGTATAGGGGGCTCTGTTCTACACAGGAACCAGCCCTTAGCGGGAAAGTGACTAAGGGTTTAATTTTCTGTGACACAGTCACTATCTACAGTGCGGCGATGTGGAACCTCAGTTAGCTTCACAGTGACTTACCTTTGGAAGAACATTCTCACCTGAACAGACTTATAAACATTACTATTATTATTGAGCATTTTGTGATTCTTTCTCTAAATGGTTTACTGAGAGGCGACAAGCAAGAGATGAAAGAGAAATTTCCCCAAAAAAGACATATACAGCTTGGTGGTGGTGGGGCGTTGGGGGGAGGTTGTTGTAAGAGGAACCGTTTTTTGTGCCATGTGTGATGTCTCTCCATTTCTGACCAGGCCTCACCTGTGGAGTCTCTCCTGGGTCTCTGTGCCGATGCTTCCACAGAGAACTTACGCTTTTCTACCGGCTCTGCGCTGCCCCCTAGGACCCCATCATCCCCATTGCAGGCTGAGGCTAGGGCCGGGCTCAAGGAGGAGGCTAGCGGCGAGTCCGAGACCACATCCGATACGGAACCTGATCCCGACTCCAGTTCGGGAGCCCAAGTGACGCTGCCTCGCTTGCCGCCTTTGTTTGGACTCTTAGTGGCGGGATGTTGGGACTCTACTGAGTTAGCGTTAGCCTTAGCGTTAGCCTTAGCCACGACGCCTGCCTCGGCTTTAGCCGTGGCCGTGTCAGTCAGAGCGTTGCCCCTTAGCTTGGTAGTGTCAGCAGGGGGCCGGACGGTGTCATGCGTGCCCGTCCAGTGTGGCCCGTGCTGGGTTAGTCCAACCCCGGCCCCCCCGGGACCCATTTCCGGCAACACACCGTGAGGGATGCCGCCCCCTATAGGTGTTAGTGGAGAAGAGCAGAAGAGGCGATTTTAGTTAAGGAAAGGGTCTGTTGTGACCCCACACATTCGAATAGAAACTGAAACAGAACGGACATTCCTGTCTGTTCTGTTTCAGTTTCTATTCTGACTATACTGACAGAACAGAACAGGCATATACAACAGGCTTGTATAAAATGCGTTTCTATATTAACATTATTATAAACATGAATATTAATATAAATATTAACAACAATAGTTTAGATACAGTATTTGTTGTCTTCATCTGACTGACAGTCGGTCAATGAAGACAAGATGGCCGACAAGTGACATCTGTGTGTTAGGAGGAGGATGTTTGGCATGTTAAGTCCTATGCAGTATACACGTGCATGTGAGGTATAGCAGAGGTGCAGAGCAATGTGCACAGGCTTTGTGTTGCTTTGTGTGCCTTTTTATAGAGGAATCACACTTTGATTACTGAGTGTGTCTCATCAGTGGAAATGGTGGTCATCTCAGAGCTAGCAGGGACATGAGTGATAACAGAACCCTAATAAGGACACATAACTAAAATAAATTAAAGTTTCCTCTACAATGTGATGAGAAATAATATCTGATAAAGATAATATTTTGTAAGTGATGTTATGTATCATAGTTGTATCTTGATTATGTCATATATTATGACTGGAAATCATACAATAAAATACATTTTCTGTATGGAAATGTAAATAATGTAATGTACTTCTCCCTTTAAATGAATAATTATGTGAAATGATACAAGGTATGCTCAAATATGATGCGATAAAGTACGAATATATGGTGTTATCCAGAATATCTGTGTGTTGCAGAACAAGGAACAAGGCAAGAACAGGATAAAAAAGACTTGATAACACCATGCAGGGGCTGGTTGCGGTGGGGGTGTGCGTGGAGCGTGGGCGGAGGGTACCTGTAGCACCAGGTGAGGGGGTTGCCGACAAGGGTCGTGCCCAGGCAAGGTGGAGGAAAGTGGGGTGGAGTAAAGGGAGGAGGCTGGTGGATACAAAGGTGGGTGG
>JAOPJJ010000098.1:3941792-3956232 GCA_027122795.1 Enchelyopus cimbrius | reverse complement strand
TCCATCCATAATTTTCATCTTCTCCATCCATCACCTCCATCCCCCCCCCCCCCCCCAGCCCCAAGCCCACCCTGGACGATGCCCGCTCCTGGTCCATGTCCTTCGAGCGGCTGATGAAGAGCGCGGCAGGGCGTGGATGCTTCCGGCAGTTCCTGAGGACGGAGTTCAGCGAGGAGAACATGATGTTCTGGCTGGCGTGCGAGGAGCTGAAGAAGGAGACCAACAAGACGGTGGTGGAGGAGAAGGTGCGGCAGGTCTACGAAGACTTCATCTCCATCCTGTCCCCCAAGGAGGTGAGCTGGGAGACATCATCTTCTTCAACTCCCATTTAATCATCTCACTCTACTGTCCAGAAAGTGAGATGATTAAACCTGCACTCCGTGTGTTTCTTCCATTAGCAGCCTCTAGCAGGTTGTCTTGTAGCTACCGTTGTAGCGGGAAGATTCTCATAAGGTGGGGGTGGATAGATGGAGTAAATAGCTGCATTAGAAAAAGGTCAACATTTCTTTCCATGAGCAAATTACGGTGTCAAAACATTGTTTTTCTGAGTTTGTCCTCAGAAAACAGAGAATAATACCAATCTTGGAAATTGCTTTCCAAAAAAACTCTAAACCCAAAACAAAAATTGATCATGAAAATAAATGTTCTCAAATATCCATCTACATGTCTCCATAAGTATGTGCTTCCCCCTCAGGTGAGCCTGGACTCCCGGGTACGGGAGGTGATCAACCGCAACATGCTAGAGCCCACCTCCCACACCTTTGAGGACGCCCAGAAGCAGATCTACACCCTGATGCAGCGGGACTCGTACCCGCGCTTCATGAACTCCTCCGCCTACGCAGACCTGCTCAAGGACCTGGAGGAGCCCAAGACTGAGCCCTAGTAGGGGGGCCCCAGGTTAGGGCCCCTATTCCACCCCGCCCCCCCTTATCTTGTGAGTAGACGGGTAGAACTGTAGCTAGCACTCTAACTGGTGGTTAATCCCATGATGCACTAGAGATGGTTTCATTCAATAGATAAGGAGGTTCTTAAACCAGGGCTTCACAGAGAACGCTGCTTTGCTTCATCATCAATGCTCAGTGTGAACTTATGGTTAAATGTGCTCCACAGGGAGTGTTGGAATACAGAATGTGAAAAAATGTTGTTCATTGGAAACAATCCATGTACATCTAAGGAGACGAATGAGTTTGTTGCAAGTTGGCAATTGCTTTGCTTACAGGGAGCTATCAGACCACTGTTTCTGGTGGCTGTTTAGCACCTTCCAATGATTATTATAATCAGCCGCATATAAAGGTGACAAATCGCTCATAAGACACACGCATGAATGCTCTGAATAAGGGGCAGGAAAAACTGAAGGGAGGAAAGTCTACTGGTCAGGGTGTTTGACTCCCAGTCTCTACCTGTAGAGCAAGAAACCCCCTAACCCCTACTTGCTCCTTAATGACCTGTCTCTGCACTGTCTAACCCCTACCTCCTCCTAAATAGCATGGATCTGGAGTAGCTTTGGACAAGAGGCTGATCAATGACTAAAACATGGACTAGACATAAACATGCACCTGGTATATGATGCACAAAGGTTTGTAGTGTAAACTAACTAACTTTAGACTAATATTGTCTTCAGTTTGATGACAGGAGAAACTAAAGGATATCCAAGCTGTAGATATAAACATGATGGGTTGGAAAGTGATCACAAATAGGGCCACAAGAGATGAGTGTTTTAGAGCTATCAAGGTAAAATAGTTTTCAAGGTTGATATTAGTAAGGGTGAAGCAGAGGTTATTGAATGGGTATTGAAGGTTCAAGTCTGGGGGAGCAAAGCATCATGGGAGATTAACCACCAGTCTAGCCGGTACATCCAACCAGTTCAAACCCGTAACTAAAGAACCTCCTATATTTTTATATACACACACATATATATATATATATATATATATATATATGAGCGCTTGATATTGCACTTTTCCATGTTGTTCTATGAAGGACAGCATGCACCCTAGTGTTAGGACAAATCATACCACGTAACCTACTCCTGGTAGAAAATACAGTTTTTATTTATTTTTATTTGATTTAAGTGCCTTGGAACAAAGCTCTCTCACACGCCGCCGCGGGTCTGAACGTTGGTGACACTGACATCATACGTTTTGGTGCTCTGCTCTGGTCAGATGTTCCCCCGTAGAAAGGGAGAGGGGTGAATGGTGTGGGAGTGGAGAGGGGGAGGGTTGTGCATTGGGAATACTGTGAGGTTTAGCACTGGGCGCGGGGGGGGGGGGTGAGTCCATGACCATAACCACCGATATTATCTGTGTATTTATAATACGTTTTGTGTGAAACAGTGCCGACCTTTCTCACAACTTTGAAAAAAAGCACAGTTGTAATGTTTTACGTTTGAGCACACTTTGCCCTTGTTTTGCATGGATATTGACGGAATAGTCTATTCTTTCTAATATAATACTACATCTTCCTACAGATTTTGTATGTGGATTGTGTGCATGTATATCTGTATGCATATCAATCTGAATATTATAAAAAGACAATGCCAATTTGTAACCTGTTTTTTTTTGTCAATGCTGCATGGTGCACTTTACATCATTAAAAAATACATCGGTTGAAATGTTTCAAAGAATAATAATCCTAATAGCTTGTATATTTATATTAAGTAGTATATTACTACTAAGAATTAGTTAAAATAACTGGTAGCATCATCATAACTGTTATTATACTAGCAGTATTAGCAGTATGATTATACTAAGCAGTATTAATCAATTATAGCCCGAGGAATTCCAGAAAATAGCTTATGTCTCATCATTAGGCGTCTGCTGTGGTAATTCTACATCCTGTGTCCTAATGCTGGAGGTGGATGCTAACGCCCAGGCTAACGTTCTGGTTCATTGTCAGGCTAGTATGTAGAGAGGCAAATGTCCAAGCTAACATCCAGGCTACCAGTTAGTCCACAGTCCAGTCAGGCTAACTGTAGCAGTAGCATCAGAGGTTACCAGGTCTATGTCAGTGTTGCGTTCTTCACTTAGCGTCAGCAGGTTGGCTGAGCTGGTGGGGAGCTCAGCCAATCAGACACAGGCTCTGTTCAGATGGGCGGGAGCTGTTTCTCTATGAATCGCTTCACCTCCACCATTTCCTGCAGAGCGGAGACAGAGAGAGAGAGACAGAGTGAGTCTAAACATCTGTAGCAACATCCATCCATTTGTCCTCTATCACTGAGGGCTCCCCCCCCCCCCGGGGGGCTGACCTCGGGGCAGGCGTCGTGGGCCAGGCCGTGGTACGTCTTGAAGGTGATGTTGGCCGGGTTGATGAGGCTCTTCATCTTCTCCACACTCTGGCGCCCGAAATGCACGGGCACAATGCCGTCTGCATCGCCGTGGCACTGCAGGAGAGCCACGTCCGCATTTGCACCGGAGGCAGACGCCTGAGACAACACACAGGAGATTATGATTGAGATAGGCCCCGGATTACAATGTACAGTGCAACCCCAGGGGGTTCACCATAAACTGTCTTTTAAACTGTCTTTTGTCAGAATCAGAATCAGAAAAAGATTTATTGCCAAGAAGGGTTTCCCCCAACGAGGAATTTTACATGGAATGAAGGTGCATACATTAAGACAAAAAAACAACAATGTAGAAAATGTGGCTGTCGTATCTATGCAAAAAATATATATATGAGAAAGATAGAACAAATATAAAAATTGTATAACAGAAGAGGCATAAGTGTTGGGATAAATAGTAGACTGCAGATATTGGGAATCGAACCAAGAAGGTTTTGGCTGGGAGTCAAACACCCTAACCACTAGACGTCCCATGTCCAATGATATTGAGAGCGACCAGTTTATCATTGGAGAGAGTATGAACCGCAGGTACAGGTACAGGTATGGTCCTGGTGAGTGGGCGTGGCCTAACCTGAGGGAAGGAGTTCCGTAGCGGCAGCCAGCAACTCAGCGCGATCACGCCGGCTAGCTTGTGCTGCGACGTCAGAGCAGTGTAGAGAGAAAGGGCTCCACCCTGCCAACAACATAACACAGGCTGTGATTGGCTCACAGAGCTTCACATCCTCACAGCAACCCAACCAATAACAAAACGGCTGAGTCCTGGTCGGAGACCGAGTCCTTGCTCCCGCTACCACCAATCACAGCCTGATTGAGCAATCCCACTATTCCTAAATCATGTCCCGCAATCACTGATGTTAATGCTAACACTCTCAATGGCATTCCATGTTGTCTGTAAAAAGATGATCTAGATCCGGGGTCTCAAACTCAATTTACACGCTGGAGGTAGAGTCTGGATGGGGCAGGGCCGAATCAACATATTTCTTGTTGTGCTTTATAAAAATATAAAAAGCCTGCAACGACTCGCTCTGCGCAACAATTTTAATTTGCGTCGGCTAACATGTAGACAAACACCAGGGTAGCTGTTACAAGCCTGAGCTATGGTCGCCATAATGCTAGACGATAGTGTAAAACGGCCAGGGCAACGACTCGCGCAACGATTCTGCAAAAAGGTTTGTGGTAGAATTTGTTTTTTTTATGTCTTTATTTATTTTAACTTTGATATAGGGGGCCACAACAAAGCGACTTTGAGACCCCTGATCTACATAATTATATGATGGCATGGTCATAACTAAAGGTCCTCATACAATTTCTTAGAGTTTAAGATTGAAGTGTGACAAGGAAAGATGTGAGATCTTACCTGGGAGAACCCACCCAGCATTATCCTATGAGAGGGAATTCCATTTTTCACTTCATGGTCTATTAAGGCTTTTACTATGAAGGGGAGACAACTTTCAAACATTGCAACTACAAATGTATTTGTATTCAACTGAGAATGCTCTGTGAATTCAGATGAGACTCACTATTTTCTGACGCTCGTTTGATACCCGATGCGTCTTCTTCCGCGTCGTGGTTCAAGCTAAAGATGTCAAACCTGCAAACAGAAAAGGTTCAAATCATTTCAACACCAAGCCAACTGCATTCCTACTATTCAAAGATTCAATAAGACACAATAACACTTTATTCATGAACAAAGTGTTTAGTGACTTACCATGCGGGCATGGACATTCTCATGTTTAATGAAACTGGTATCGTTGGACTGCAGAAAAAGATAGTTAACAAAACCTGAAGGGTTAAGAACAACAAAGTTATGCCAAATATATAAATGATCCTGGGATACTCACGCATGAGGACAGATGTACTTCACATGGGGTGTTTTGATGCCTGTGAAGGCACTTGCCCACCCATGTCTGGTTGACAAAAAAGAATACATGTATTAAAAACAAATGTGCAAACATGCAAAAGGTATTTCAGGTTCATTATATCAATATGCAAATACCACAAGAACATACCCCGTATCACCGAGACCGTGTAGAAATATCACCTGTTATAATTGCATAATACACCGAGATATTATTGATCGTGCACAGTTGATTCATCAGACACCAACAAATAAACGATATGATCATGTAAACAAAGGCAAATTAGAACACCGCGACGCGTCTTACCGCAGCGGTAGCTTTCCGCGCGGCAGGCACAACGGCGGGCAGAGGCGCGGACATGCTGTTACCGCACATGCAGAGCTTGAGCTGCTGTCATGTGACGCTGTCCTACAGGGCGACAAGCTTCCAAAGTGACCTCAAAACGGCTCGGTTTGGCGGACAGGTGCACTAATGACGAATATCACAAGAAGATGCCGATAGGAAAGACTTGAATCCGTAAAACGGGCAGGATAATTACCGTTATTGTAATTGATACCTGAGAAAACAACAATCACCAGTTTGAGACTGGCCTTAAACCATACTTACGATTGGTTTAGCAAAACACTCTGTAGTCCCGCCCCTTTTACGACGTGATTGGAGTTCGTGCGCTTTCCTGTGTCGAGCGCAAAGCAGGCATTGGTTCCGGGGGTGCATCGATCATTCTGAGAATTGAATAGTTGAATAAATCTATTAATTTTATTTCATATCAATAAACATGAATTACATTATGTCTTATGTCTGATGTAAATTATTATAACATATTTTTTGTTTAAATAAAATCAAAACCCAAGGATTTCAATACGGGAGTTCTTTCTATAATAAACGATTGTCAGTATTTCGGATTATAAAATGTGTTTATATTAATTTCGAGTATGACGTAATTGCAATTTAGATGAACGAACTGCCATTACGAAAAAATGTTATCTTACAACATCTTTGGTTTTGTATACATTGCCGGTGGGTTTCCGGAAGCAATCGGCACGTGACCAATGTGTCCTTGGCTGCAGCTCTGTGACATGTGAGCAGCATAAACATGTCTCTTATCAAAAAACCTGGAGGAAAAGCTTTGGATGTTTTACAAAATTTGCCTCGCATCACATTAGCAAACCTGCGACCCGAGCCGGGTTCAAAGAAAAGGGTAATACATTGTTATTCGTTGTGTAAGGCGGCAGCATTCAGTCTGATCTAATGCTAGCCATGTCCCATGGATGTTAAAGGAGCGATGCTAACAGCAGCGATCGTCAGACCGAGTTGGTAACCTGTGTGTCTGTGTGTCTGTTGTTGTGAGTTCAGGAGAAGCAGCGAGGCAGGGGTCAGCATGGAGGCAACAGGAGCGGCCGCGGTCATAAGGGAGAGCGCCAGCGGGGCACCCGGCCTCGTCTGGGCTTCGAGGGAGGACAGACTCCCTTCTACCTTTTAATCCCGAAATATGGATACAACGAAGGGCACAGGTACTCAACGCTTTTCTTCTGTCTACCACATCTTGTCTACATCTTCATCTTGTCTACCACAACCAAAAAAAAACAAGTGATCACAACCAAACTGACCTCTTAAATACGAAATCCCTAATACATAACGAAAGAATGTGTGTTGTAAAAGCCTTAACTATTCATTCTGTATCCCGTGTCAGAGGTATAAACAGTATATCATACACGTTATTACAACTATTAGTAGTTGTGATGTTATGTGAGACCAACACATTAATATTTCATTGTTGTCTCTCCAAGCCACCGCCCTCAGTACCAGCCACTGTCTCTGAAGCGCCTGCAGTACCTGATTGACCTGGGCCGTCTGGACCCATCCAAGCCCATAGACCTGACCCAGCTGGTCAACGCCCGGGGAGTCACCATCCAGCCCCAGAAGAGGGACTTTGGGGTCCAGCTGGTAGACGAGGTGACTGCTGATCCAAACTAGAGAGAGAGACCTTGATTTCTGCTAACGCCACACACAGGGCTATTCAATGAGCAGTAAGCGTTCTTGTTCAGAGTGTTAAACAAGTCAACCATTACAACACGGTCCCTGTCTGTTGGCGTTGATTAAGATGGAGATGTTTTCCTCACAGCTTAAAGGTTTTGGTTTCAAACCCCATTGTTAACCATGTAGGCATTCTATCGGTTGTCTGTGTACAGAAGTCAAGGTTTTCTTTGGGTTAAACTGTTGGGGCTTATATGCTGTTAGCGCAATAAGATGTATGCTATATATTCTTTCTAAACATTCTGTTCTACAGTACGATTTGGTGTTGCGTGTCACTAGACTAGGTTCAGTTGCGCTGCCGTGCCACTAGATGTCACTGCAGCCTACGGTTCTGAATCCGCGTCGCCGGATGACCTATGCGTCGCCGGATGACCACTGACCTACTCATTGTGATCTCCTGTTATTTATGTTGTGTTCTTCCTGAGGTTCACCGGGTCGTTTGTTTGGCTTCCTCCTCAGGGCGCTGAGCTCTTCTCAGCCAAGATCAACATTGAGGTCCAGCGTGCCTCGGAGGCAGCGATCGCCGCCGTGGAGCGCAACGGCGGCGTCCTCACCAACAGCTTTTACGACCCCATCAGCCTTGGTAACTAGTCACCACTCACTCCTTTAGCTCCCATGTCAAAGAGACACGGGCGTCTCGCTCAAGGTTGTGGACGTTGAGGATCTTACCCAGAACCTTTCCTGCATCAAGTCTTCCTGACCACTCAATAGTAGTAGAAGGGGTCAAAGTTCACAGTGGGTAGTATTGCTGTAGTGGTCTATATGAGCGCAATTTTACTGCCTCTCAAAACTATTTGTGTACATTCTGAGATAATTTCATTGTTTTATAGACGTCAACCTGTGGGATCATTTGAGACCACTGACTTACCATTAACTGTCCGTGTATAGTGTTTTTTTTTTTTCCCATAACAGTACTTTCCATATATTATTAAAGTTTTTTGTTTATTTTTATTTGTTTTATAGTTACCGGTATGTTTTTTGTTGAATGAAATATATTTTTTATAGCCTTTCGTCGTGTAATAGAAGGTATTTTTCGTTGTACTTTGCGGTATAATAAATTGTATCTACGCATGGTTCGTCGTCTCACAAACAGTGTTTCAGTATGTATCGCCTGCTGTTTAAATCCCCTGCATTTCTGGTTCCCAGGCATCCTCATAAAGCCAGTGCCGTTCTTCCAACGGGGGCAGCCCATCCCCAGGCGCATGCTCCCGGGGGAGGAGATGGTCCGGTTCTACACAGACCCCGCGGCGCGCGGCTACCTCGCCCCCCCGGAGCAGGTCCAGGAGGCCCGGGTGGCGCTAGCTAAGAAGTACGGCTACGTCCTGCCTGACCTCTCCCAGGATGTGCTGTGCCACATGCTGGCCACCAGGAAGGACCCCAGGCAGATCTTCTTCGGCCTGGCCCCCGGCTGGGTGGTCAACATGGCCGACAGGATGATACTGAAACCCACCGACGAAAAACTGCTCCGGTACTACGGCTCCTAGGAAGTTGAGGGGGGGGCGGGAAATGTGAACATTTTGGCCGAACGACCGCTGTGAAGTTAAAACTTAGGACGTTATGGAGTGCTGTTGTAAACTTGTCACAGTTCGCTGAAATCTCCCTCAAGGAATAACTTTATTTTGCAAAGAACTGTTCTGCTCCGGTGAACGTCATTCTGCCTGGAAACAAAAAGTTGGTCAAAATAAATGAAGCACATGGACTACAATGTAAAGATCGTAATCCAGCTCATATCTACAGTTGTATTGTTGTTTAAATAAATCTCATTGTTATACATGCTTTCTTTTGTTATTTTTTGCTACAAGTGCAGAGCCCAAGTGGCAATAACCTCACTAAGCATTTTAGCCATCCTACCAATCAATGCTTACTGAGCTCCATAGAATTCCCGACAGTAGCCGGGATAGCTACTGTCGGTGAGTCACCGCTGTGTACGACCAGGCTGGAAGTAGCATCCAGTGCGACAGGTGAGCGGGAAATAAGCAGGAGAAGATAACTCAAAAGAATGAAAACAGGAAGCAGATGTGTGTTACGTGTGAGAAGGGCAGCTTGGTGTTAGTCACAGGCAGCTGTATCCTGGCTAGGAACCCCCCTCTCCACGACTCACCATATGCACACACACACACACACCTTGCTGTGTGCGTCTGAGGATGCACAGCGATAATATGTCATGAGGACCTTTTGATGGGCAATGAAAATAATTATGAGTAAACGTAATGACGTCTGCGTTGCCAGCATTTTTTCCCCCACACAAACGTTCACGACATTCCTAAAGGTCAGCCCACTTGTTTTTGTTTGGCAGATAACCCAGGTCAAAACCAAACAAGCCGACTGGGCATTCTTAAAAGCTGTGGGCCCAGCGGCCATGTTTACAAAGCGAGATGCTGCATTTGTACAGAACGACCACAATACCCAGTCCAGATAATGGGCCCGTTCTATTTCAATTTTCTCCTCCACGCTTGTGTTTATTTTCCCTAACTGGCACAGCCACTATAAATAACTTGGTATTTTACGCTGATATTGTCTTAAGCAATGCCGCTATAGAAATGCTGCAGATATCAAAACACTATCGTAGGAAGCATATGTTTGTGTGTATATGTGTCTGTGTGTGTTTTTTGTGTGTGTGTTTGTGCTATTTCTGTGACTTTTTCTGATGACTTTAAATTCAACATAAATTATACAGTTTAATGTGAATATTACATTGATTAACGAATGTTGAATTTCAATTGTGGTCAATTGTGACTACTTTCAATCTGTGTGTTTCAATGTTGAAGGACAGCATTTTGAAATACTTTGAAATAATTTGAAATAATCTGACCTTTATTTATCCAGGAAGGTATAAGATATAATATCTCATCTTCCAGGGAGTCCTGGCTTAGATAGCCGACACGCAGGGGCCAGGGGGGCCAGGGCCACCATTAGTCAGAGGCTGGCCCCCCCAGTCTGAGGGAACAACAATGTTTTAAAAAATGATCCTGGACAGAAACACTTATTTTTACCTCAATAAATGATTGCCTAAAATTACATTTTAGGCTTTCTGTCATTTGCACTAAAGACATCCCTGTGTCAATTTAAGGTCCCGAACCCCCCGACATAATCATGACACACGGCACAACATCTAAGCACCCATTCCAATAACCGATTAAAAATAAGACATTATTAGTGTTGTTTATTCAATCCATTGTTTATGGCCAGTTAGGCTGTGCGTGAGTTTTAAAATAGTTTAAAACTTTTTGACAATCAAGTGACTGGCCCGAGCTGGCCCCCCCCAGAAATAATGTCCTGGCTACGCCCCTGCTGACAAGCAAAGCACAAGCAAACAAACAAACACAAGCAAGAGTACAGAGAAGACATCATTTTATCTATTCATCCTGATAGGTCAATTTGTTTCCAGGAGTGGGAATTATTTTTCCATTAACTGGGCATCACTGCATTTTAAACTTCTAAAATATTACAAGCAAACCATCGAAGATCATTTCATTTCATCTTAATAAATGGATTAAAAAACGACAAACATTATGGATGTAGGTATGAGTTGGTAAATGTGGTACTTCAGCGTTGGGTGCATTTGCTGTTCTAGTGTCACTGGCACCTGTTGAGACAGTATTGGGGCTTCGCCTGGTCTCTAATCCTTACCCTCATGCCCTCACCTTTACCTACCTCTGACCACGAGCCTGGGAGCCTGCAGAAAAGCCCTGCCCGGTGCTATGTGGTCATGTAGCAGCCACTTAAACGCACAGTGTCCTCCAGTGAATTCAGTTCCAACGTCTTTAAGGAGCAGGTAGGGGTCAGGGGTCGTCTTGCTCAATGATGTCTGCAATTGGCCGACTATGGACATCGGGAAGCAAACCCAGAACCTTGCAGCCTGGATCGAACACCCGTACCACCGACAAAACAAATCCCACCCCCTATACATTGAATATGTTTAAAAACAAGAAAAGGGTTTTTCGTTATTATTAAGCATCTTTTCCAGTAACAAACTCCAATTCATTGTGCCAGCGTACGTTGCTCATGCGCTTAATTACGTAACCTGGATTCCCCAGAGTGCATCCCTTACATCGTATCCAGCCCATAACAAGCAGCAACGGATAGTTCACCCACCAGGCCCGCTCAGGAAAGACCAGCCGCAGATCCCTTACGCGTAATACTTAAAATAAATCAGGGCACAGGAAAAGCACCAGCAACAGTGATTGTTTGAGGGCTACAGAGCAGGGCCCTTATCTTCAAAGAAACAGATCCTTTTGTACGGGGACGCAGGTCCCATGAACACTAAGGGGAACGTGCAGCCCAACGCCGCCCGGTGCCCGCGTAGGATACGCCACTGCAGCCGACACCGCTGCTTATTATGGTGTGTATGCACAGGACCTCAGAGGGGCCGGTATTAGTGTGATAAGGCGAGGCGTTCCAGGGGGGTTTGTTCGAAACCCCTAACGTCCGCAACATGTAAGATGAGGTCGACGCCCTTAGCCCCCCCGGGGGGGGGCGCCCCCCCCCCCGCGGGGGGGGGGGGGGGGGGGGGGGGGGGGGGGGGGCGGGGGTAGGGTCCCAGCAGGCTCGCGAGGACCAGAGGGTGTCCCGCTGACCCCGGCGTCGGCTTTGATCACCGGAGCCTGGTGACAGCCCTCCGCTCCGTGCCAAATTGCCATGTCAAAACATGGCGGATCATCTATCACTCTTACGATCCCCCAAAACGAGAAGAACTGGAGGGGACTCTGCAGGGAGAGATAGCGTCAGTTCATGAGTAACAATACAGACCCCATTGAATGTGATCTGAATGTGATCCCCCACATGATCTGGAAAGGTTAGTTTAACTTGAGTATTTTAGTTGCCCCTTCCTTTTCTGCAGAGAACCCCACACCAGGTCTCTCAAAGTGCTTAACGTGTGTGTACAGCTAAGTGCCTGCGTGGATGCAATTTTCAATTGGTATTTGTGAAGAGCCTTTGGATTAACCAATGCATAAGGATTCACTGGTTGTATTCATGAGAACACCAAGCCCAAATTATCCTGCTACGTTTTGTATGGTTCTTCAGAAAATTGCATTTATTGAGAATATAAAGGAATATATATATATATATCTGCTCTATGGCCACCAAGAAGGTATTATAGGGCTAAACACATTTGTACTGGGATCTTTTTGTTGTAATTGCAAATCCAATCCATCCATGATTCAAATCCACCCTTTACATATTTTTATAATGTCCCACTCCAGGTTGATTGCCTCGCAACATTAAATCAGATGCCAAGTGAATAATTACACAATGCGTTTAAGAGGGCTAGATAAACAGGGGAAATGTGATTCTGCCCACCTTCTGTAGCCAACATGTCGCTAGCCGTGCCTCACCAGGAAACCCTGTGATGTTTAATCGGACTCTACAAAAGTCCTCAAAACCCGGGTTAAATCGAAAGCAACAGCTAATATACCGCTACAACGTTGACTCTTGGTTTTTCGCCCTTTTTGAAAGCTGAAAGCGCGTGCGACAGGGTGGCGCATGTGAGGAATGTGCCGACTGCTGAAATGTCACCTCCTAAAGACGGCGTATTGCGTTACATACAAACATGTCATTTGTGGCACTCTCTGCTGGAAATGTCTCTCCTGGGAGTCATCAGAGAGCTCTCCAGCTCTTTAAAAAAAACACCCTCCCACCCTCGTACTCTCTCTCCCTCCCTCCCTCTCTCACTCTATCCATCTCCCCTCATTATTTCTATTCCTACAATTAGTTGAAACCCAAGCCTTTCTTTTGTTATTATTTGTTTTTACGTGGTCTTCCCCTCTCACTTACATTGATGAGGTATCAATGAGCGTTTTCCTGTCGGGAAAGAGCTAGCTTTGTAATTCAACTCGGAAGTTAGTTTGACTGGCCCCCGGGTTAGCTTCCCAGAAGGGCTGTCTAATAATGAAGTTAATTTGCCAGGGGGTTTGTCAATGTTTAATACATTTCAGGAAGTTCCTAAGAAGTGCCAATAAGTATTTATAAGCAATTATGTAATGACAATTATCTGATAATTTAATATTTGAGTGAATACATTGGGTTTTACTTGGTTGGTATTAGACATGGTCTGTATTAGAAAATGGAAGACTCTTTAAAGAAACAATGATGTACTCAAAACTATCATTGCTTATTGCTTCACATTTTTAGGATTAAAGTCATGTTCAGCATCGCAGAGCCTACTTACTCGTGGAGTCCTGCAGATACGCTAGGGACGCTGCAAATCAAAACCTACACCTTCTGACTGAGTGTCCTGCTGGGTAGCTTTTACATTTAGGGTAGCTTATATATATATAGCTTGTACAACATAATACATGTTGTACAATTCCTTAGAGGTGTGTTTATTTTCATGATCATTCGCTAAAAGTAGATGTCCCTGCTGAAAGACCAGATGCTAGCTTGCCAGGTGCTGTGTATGGTATTCATGTTAGCAGTATTAAAGGTCATTCACACTACTGTGATATCTATGTGAACTATTTACACAGATAATACAATAAAGATTGATTTCATGTGTTCCTATGGAGCTATACGCTCACCAGAGTGGGACTTTCATGCAGCAAGACAAAAAATTGCCCAGCGTTAACTTTGGTGGATTTCCATCCATGGAAACAGACACTTGAGCGCCTACATTCTTTGCTACTTTCTCTTCCACCAACATCCTAATATATTGGGGGACCTTGCCGTGGTATTGGTGATAGGGTTGTGGTATAGGTGAGGGGGCCGTGGTACTTCCTCGAGCCTGTAGACCACCTTCCATCTCTCCTGCGCTGGATTTTTCGATTGAGCAAATATCATCCTCTGTGGTCATTTTTCACCGTCATAATCAAAAGACAGCATTGCTGGTTGAACTCGGATCCATCCCCTATGATCAGAAGCAATGGCGTGTAACTTCTGAAGGATTGCCGCTTATTGTCACACTGGTTTGCTTAATCTCCCCCCCCCCCCCACCGTGTTGAATTGAACTCATCAGATCCTGGTGTCCCTTGGCATAAGGTGTCTTACTGTCCTTTGGGCAAGAGCTGGTTATCTCCCTGAGCGCGTGCGTGTGTGTGTGTCGTGTGTGTGTGTGTGTGTGTGTGTGTGTGTGTATGTATGTGGAAAAGCGACGTGGCTACGTAATTACACTCGGCGATTATAACGCAGACGGAGGCCTTGTCTGGGGGCCGTCTCCGCTCACCCCTCACTGTTTTCCCAGCGACACCACAGCAGCATCTCTGCTGAGGGGGGG
>JAOPJJ010000098.1:3888452-3902926 GCA_027122795.1 Enchelyopus cimbrius | reverse complement strand
AAGAAGCTATTGGCAAATCTCAAAAAGACGACCTTGGTGACAACTTAAACCAACACAGATTTATGTTGGTTTTTAAGCTAGCATTGCATATTTCATGAAAATATGTTAAACTTGTTTGCATTGGTTATTATAGGCTACCTCTTATACCTCGGATGTTTTCGTGTGTGTGTGTAGCCTACGATTTTGATCAAATAAAATACACCTGGCTATGCGGTGCCGGAATTGAACAGTTTAAACTACAAGCCTACAAGCAGCAACTGATTTCAGCCAATACACGCAGTGTTTGAAATGTCCAATCGAGTGCGCAATTTTGTTTTAATTGCAGTCATTGCCGAAAACCCGCCCTCCCATAGGTATGTGGTGGGAAATGGTAGCGACGTTTTCAGCGCTTTTACGGCTATCTCGGGATATTCCGCTTTGGTTTTCCCGCCAGAGAGGTTTGGTCAAACACAGATTTAAGACCACCGACATTTGCTATTTCGATCAATTGATCATCCTGCACTGACAAGTGATTCGGGATATTGACAAATGGGTTGCGGATCCACTCATTCATTCGCCGTGGATCTTTGGAGGATGGGAAGTAATGTTCGTGTGACACTACCGTTGGCCAGGAACTGATCAAGTGAAGTGATTGAGCTGAGGCTGCGCTGCCGCTGAAGCCAATACGTGTTGAGGGCGGGACAGACATGCCTAAGAAAATAAGATAAGACCTTGCCATTTTTTACTCATGTTGCCTACTGCCCGATTAGGAATGCCCAGCGGACTGGTACCGGGCCGTGGCCCAGTGGTTGGGGACCGCTGATCTAGGGTATAATTAACGCAACAACCAATGAAAACGTTATGCTGTAATTGTTCACGTCATTCTGCTACAACCTTCAAGTCACTTAGAGCACAGAGCGTCATCTCCTGTTTTAAGGGGTAGTTTGGAATTTTGGACATTGGACCTCATTTCCAAGTGAGCCAGTGTGTTATTTATTATTGGAGATGTTTTCAACACCTTTCATTAAGTTGTTCTAGATGGGTTAGTTTGCTTGTGCTAGGCTAGCGCAAGTCGATGGAAAGGGCTAGCCTGCCAATAAAAACAGTCTTACCCACTCCACAGTAGACTATTGCAAATCAATTATGACACCAGACTTTCAATGTAAATGTCTGGTGTTATAATTGTGAGTTGATAGAATGTTAGAAATGAAACAAACCTTGCATGGCGATGCATTTTGAGGGACTTTTGAGTGTCTCAGCAGCAGTGTTATTCTTCCTGATAGTAGGCTACGGCAGCGGCGGACTGTTATTACCTAGGTTACCATGTTAAAATTCCACTGCTGCTGAGAAACTAGTCCCTCAAACTGCGATGATTCATGCAATGCAAGGTTAGTTTTATTTCTAACAATATCGCACTTCTAAGAATAAACTATAGTTTTGTTTCCCAATGCCTGCTTAAATTTGAAATATCAAAGGCCCCAATCGTGCTACTAGTTGATCATAATGGAATGGAAACCAATACTAATGTGATGTATGATGTAATACCATGAAGCACATCTCAATGTGAGTGAGTTCATGGAATTTTTCCATGAACCAAATACCAAAAATGGAAAAACATCCAAAAATATCACATTCTCTTACAACACCAAGCAAATCTCGGGAACATTTTGATCAAGTCAACCCTTTGCACGAAAGGCAGGGTGTGGTAACCGTGGAGATATGAAGCAGTAGAGGAAGAGAGATGATGGGCTGTACGTAGAGAGTGAGGGATTGCTCCTCCTTCAGCTATCGCATTGCTGCTGAGGGTCCAGAGGATAAAAGGCCACTAATCCTTCACGATCCAAAGACCTTCTCAGCGGGATTACGCACCACAGTGGAGACCTCGCCCTCCACACACGCAAACCATTTGGTGAGGCTGCTCAACCAAACCAAATCAGACTACACCAAAACCAGACAAAACCAAACCACACCAAACTGAACCACACCAGACTAAACTAAACCAAACCAAACCAAATCAAATCAAACAACACACAACTAACCAAAACAGTGAATTCAGAACCAGGTCAGGGGGGAGCAGGTAGGGGTTAGGGGTCTTCCAGCTCAAGGATGTCTACAGGCAGACTTTAAACATTGGGAATTGAACCCCAAACAGAATAACAACAATGTCTGCTCTGCCACCTCCAACTGAGATATGCGACAGTGGGATTTGAAACAACAGCCTTCTGGCTGTGCAGTTGTAGACCCAAAGCATGAAATGATCCTGACAATATTGTTGCTTTGGTGAATTAAACCAGGTTTACATGTATTTCACAGAATTCTGAGGGGCAATCAGTACATTTTAAAGGGCCACGATGAGACCACACTTTAAATACATGGGACAACTCTCCTTAGGTGAACAGCACACAATCCACACAGAGGTATTAATGCAGATTAGCTCTGACTAAAAGATTAAGCAAATTAGCCACTAGCTCCACAAATAGCCTGTTGCCGTGTGCTCCCATCCATCTCGTCCAACATGCACAGCACATAAAACACCTCATGGATTCCTGGGGGCCTGCAACATTCACATAGGTGAGTTCTCTATTTTATTTGTAAAGTGTACCATCTTTCTTTTGCATTCCGAAGTGTCTTAATAGTTCTTTGGTATACCGGTTATCCAGTAAATTCTGGTTTAGTCAACTGAGCTGGTGGTGTGTTGTTGTGGTAACCACAGACATGCAGAAATACTGTTAACATTGTGGTATAATGTTTTAATTGTCTCACCTGAATATGAACATTTGATTTTAAATACATAATCGCGTTCTGTTTAACCTGAACATAAGATACCATTTTGGATTAAATAATGAATTGGATAGAATACATTAATAGAATAATTAATGCTACATGACATTCAAATCCAAATGTCTTTAGAACCAGTTTTGTAATAATTTTAATGTTTGCCCTCCTAGTTTGATGTAATCACTGCTATGAACTGCTTTTGTATTTACATCTGAGTGATTATTGTATATGACTGAAAGTTACACAGTAGGGTTTTTATTTCTTTGATTATAATATTAAAGACAACATAATTATTAAGCTTTGAAGAACCAATGTTCTTGGCCAATGGGAGCCCTTCTCTACAGTTACGGCCAATCAGGTGGTTGGAAGGAATCACCTGACCAAGTGGTGAGCTCCCTGCTTATTTAACCTGGTATAGCGAGGTTTCCACAGTAAACAACATATGTTGACCTCAAGACCCTAAGCGTTTGTTTACCAACTACTCACCAACTTATCCGACATATAGAACCACAGTAATCTCTCGGTGGTGTTCCTCCAGCAGACCAGTGATGACGTCAGGGGCCCCAGGCTCTCGCAGGGCCCTGGCCATGGACCAGTCCTGCTCCGGGGGGAGCGTCCACACCCTGACCGCCTCCCGGCAGCCCGGCCATGCCCTGGAACCCCTGCCCTCCAAGAGGATCTGCTTCTACAAGAGCGGAGACGCCCAGTTCGGCGGGCTGCGCATGGTCATCAACCAGCGCACCTTCAAGCACTTTGAGGCGCTTCTGGACAGCCTGTCCACGAAGGTGCCGCTGCCCTTCGGCGTGAGGAACATCACCACCCCGCGGGGGGTCCACGCTGTGCGCACGCTGGACCAGCTGGAAGACGGGAAGTCCTACATCTGTTCCGACACCCGCAAGGTGAAGCCGGTCAACCTGGCGCTGGCCAGGAAGAAGCTCCCCCCCTGGTACCACGCCCGGCCCGGTACCGGGCGGCGCAGGGCGGTGCAGGTGGCCAGGATGTTTGCCGGTGGGGGGAAACGCCGGCCAATTGGGCCGGTGGTCGTACACACGCCACGGAGGCTAACAGTGTTCCGTAACGGGGATCCCACTGTTAGCCAATTGGTGATGCTGAAGAAGAAGAGCACACAGAGCTTTGAGGTTCTGATGGAGAGCCTCTCAGAGCTGATGCAGTTCCCCGTGGTCAAACTACACAGCACAGACGGACGCAGGGTGAGTGTTTGCTGGCTAAACACTGTGATATATTTGGAACAATTCAGACCAATTCATGGACAGTGTTGTGTATTTGTTTGAGACAGGGCCATGCATCATTTGAACACTTTGAACACTTCTTAGTTTATAACCTAAAACATAATTTAAGAAAACCCCAGTTGTCTTCCCCCTGTTAAAACTGTAATGATGACAAATGTGTCACCTGTTGAGGATTTTTGCACACAATGGAAAAAAATTATAAGACCATAAAAATGAATTCAGAACACCTGTTTAAAGATTTTAACACATATCTCAGTTTTCATGAATGGACATTTCTTTGGGTTGAGTTTAGCATCATCTAAACCTCTCAACCACCTGATTTAGCCCCTGGCCTGTAAATACCCACAACTGGGGAGCGGGAGCGAGAGAGAGAGATAAGCTGCTTTAACTCCTAATACCTGGCAAGGGATTCTGGGATACTGCAGGTGAGAGAGGGACTTAAAAGAATGAGAACCAGAGAGAAAGGACTCTCAGGTTAATATATCTCAATATATATCAATATATAAGATGTATCAATAATAAAGTTACTTAATTAAGGGTTTACATGTTACTTATACTATGATTAATTTGCTTTAACTGGCTATATTCCCACGGTCTATCATTGTCTAGCTATCTGTTTAAGTGTATATTTGAATCAGGTTCTAGGGGTTGAAAGGACGTCTACTGTGTGTTTGTGGCAGGTGGATGGAATCCCAGCCCTCATCCTGTGCTCCGGGATGGTCGTAGCTGCAGGCAAGGAGGCCTTCAAGCCAGGAAACTATGACATCCAGAGATCCCCCGCTCCAGCAAAATGGCCGCCTGCTCAACGAGTGGGGCCAAGGAAAATAAGACAGAGTGAGAGAATATTACAATCATGCATATTTTATGTTTATCATCAATTTGAATACAGAAGTCAGTTCTATATTGGTGGGAAATGTCTCAGTTACACTGGGGACACAGCTCCACAACTTTTAGTATTTTTTTATACCTGTAGTAGCCTAGGCTTCACCCTTTAAAGTCGCTGTTATGTAAGTATTATTATACAAGTAGTTCTGACCGAGAAATCTGATTGGTCAACGAGACATTTAGTCCGTGCTCAAATCAGCATGACAGCACGCCTGACTCATTACCGTACATAAAATATTACTCCACCAACTCTGTTCTTTATAATTCGATAATAATAAGATGAAAATTAAGTCTGAGCTGAGTATTGTATTATTTTTAGAAATGTTATTTATTACTCGTGAAAATCCCAAACCACCTGTCAGCTGACAGGTGACATTTACAGAATAAAGTGTCCCGTTTTAGCCGAGAGGGTGGCCTATTCCCTAGCCTGGTGATACCAGCTACGTACTTCCGCCCAATTCGATTTTGCTCCGTAAGGTAGTCTGGCAAAGCGCTCGCTTCTTTCGAGATCCAGTGTCTCAATTTTTGGTGGGCCAATCAGCGATGGGGGGTGGTGTTGAGAACGATGACGTCTAAGTTGCCCGCCGAGTTTCACTTTCAACTGTAGTTCAACAGTTGAAAGTGCACTACAGTTGACAGTGTATATAATTCACCAAAGCAAACACTGTTCTTGTTTTCAAATAAGAGTTTGGAATGCCGTATTTCCCCTTTTACTCTCAGGATAACTTTACAATATCGCCATATGTTGGTAACATCCATGGTCTTGAGTCTTCATTGCCGCTACGATCTGAGAACAGGTAGCTAGAGATCTGTTTACTACTGTGAAAGCGGAGGCTTCCTACCTCCGGCACATAACTTATGTCATTACCAAACATTGCTGACTGGTTAAGGGAACTCCAATGATTTTAAACCCCACACAAGCCTCCGCCCATTACAGAAATCTAAATCTAATGATGGTGTCCCAGACTGAATGACAGGAGAGAATCGATGTCAAAGGCTGGTAATGGCCAGGCTACCTATTCCCTTCTGTGTGAGAGACACTATTGTGACCGTGGTGAAAAAGTTTTATAACAAAATATAAAAGAAAAAAAATCTACATCTTTGTTATAACTTGGGTGATTAAAAAATAAGCATTTTCTGTTAATCTGTGCAGTATTGAGTTAGTTCAGGAAATTCCTAGATGGAGATAAAACATTAACGTCAGCTCAGAGTTCACTCATCTGGGACTAGAAAATCCTTTCTGTTGCTATGTCGTTACTAAGGGTTGGATTAGTTGCTAGAGTGGTCCATTACACGTATGAGTCTACTGGAATAACTGATGTTTCAGTTATTAGTCAGACCCCATGTGTTTCCATGGAACCGCGACCCACACTTGCAAAAACCTTTAAAATTTGCGAGCAAATTGTCCATTAACATGGATATATTTTAATTATACATTATATTTGGTTGGTATTAGTTGTATAATCGCAATACTACCCTCGAGGGTGTGCTTCAACGTAATTTGAGCACTTCAGTGCTGCTTGCATTACTGTCTTGCTCAAATGATGTTAAAGCACACCCTCACCCGGGTAATATTTCACCCTGTGGGTATACTGTATGTACAACATTTCACTTGCTGTCATTCATTCCTCATTTCTAACAGTTTCCCCTTTTTCTTCCTTTTTCATGCTCTGTGGATTATCTGTGGAAAACAAACAATTGGGATTGTACACATCTCATTGATCAACCTTCCTCAATGAAAACATTAATCAACATCTTCAACTGAAACAAAAGGCAAAAGAAAGTCTACGAATTACTCAGAGTCCTCCCAGAGATACTTCCTGAATCAACTCCACAACTCAATCTCAGAGAGTATGTGGGATTATCCCAGTAATCGAACAGACTCTGTAGAGCTGGAGAGCAGCCACATGCTAGGGTCTGTCGTTGAAACAGACACAGATCCCTGCCCCGACCATGGAACCCATGAGCAAGGCAGCTGCCTGCCAACGGAGGACGACATTGAGAAATCGTTTCGGGTGAACCAGGACGGCAGCATGACGGTGGAGATGAAGGTGCGCCTGACCCTAAAGGAAGAGGAGACCATCCATTGGACGACGACTCTTACCCGTTCCAGCGTGGCCAATGAGCTCCCGCTCCCGGATTGTTCCCCAGAGCCAGAGCTGGAAGCCGGATCTGGGCTGGAACAGGAGCAGTCCCACCCGGCTGTACCTTCAGAAACATCAAGGGGCTACAAACCCATGAGGGGGGGGGATGACGATGATAACAATGGACCCCCGCCCGAGAGTGGCACCCCGAGAGAGGAAGGGGAGATGGATGATGATGACGGGGTGACAGGGAAGACCAGTGATCTGACAACACCCCGGAGGGCTCCCACACCAGGCGTCAGGAGGGTCCGGGTCTTGACAGAGAGCATGAGACCAGATACGACCGGGTCGGTTGGGGAAGGCATCGTGCAGTCCTACTCCTACAGAGCAGAGACCGAGCAGTACTGCATGGTTCAGCAGAGCAGTGCGAGGCCGGTGCCCAAACCCCGGAGGCGAGCCTCCACGGACGCCAACTTCGGATGCGATCAGGCAGAGTTCAACTCGTCAGTGGTGTCTGAGGTCCTGCAAATCGAGAACAATGGAGGGGAGGTCACGGAAACCGTGTTACACGTGTACGAGCAGCAGACCTGCCAGGAGAACTTTTACGCTAACACTCACTACCGGGCTCAAGATGTCTCCACATGCAGCGCCGGTAATGGTAGACCCTCCACCTCTGACACGACGTGGGGCATGGATGCTGAGGTCAAACCCTACTTTGGTAGACCTTCCACAGCCTCAGAGTCCATCCACACCATGAGAGCTGCCTGTAAAAGCCTGGTGATAAAACCCCCTAAAAAAGTGTACACTACAGACAAATATTCTTGTCAGTCATCAGAAGAATCAGGGAAAGGCTATCACTGTCAAAATGTGGATAAAGATAATAAAACATCATCAAATACCAAAGCCGTCAAGAAACATGTCCGGTGGATAAAGTCGCCTGGCAACAGACGGAAGCAAAGCCCCACAGAGGCCTATAAGAAACGCATAAAAGTGAAACCGTTTTCCAGCACAGGGTTTCTGAAGAAAATCTATGGTGGTCAACCAGTTAAAACCACAATGAGGAGAAAGAAGCCCTCAACAGAGATGGAAAAGGCGAGGCCAGCAACAGAAAGCTTGGATGTTAACATGAAATTTAACATGAAAGATCCAAACGCGCTATCATCAGGGGATGATATGAAGCGGGAGACTGTCCCATTTGGAAGTAACATGTTGGAGCTATCTTCTAAAACACGGGCAACACTGACAAATCAGAAATCCATTCACGAGGAGAAACAGACCCACAAGGCATCCAATGAGGTCAACAGAAAAATGGCACTTGCTGTGTCCAACTCCTCAAGCTCAGTAAACAATGAGTATGTTGAGCAATGGCTGGACAACTCTCCTTCCCAGCATGCACTCTGCCGGAGTGACCAAACTCAGGCCCTGAAAATTATTAAAGGGGTGGGACGAGAGGGTGGGATTTCTGAAGGGTCAGGGGTTAATCGTTTGAACAACCACTCAGAAGACAAGACAGAGAAATCATACACCAAACATGCGAGTAAAAACACATCTGTACCCAATAGTGCAATGCCTCACACTGTGCCATCCACAATCAGCCAAACATCGGCAGTCAGACCCCTATCTGTTAGTCCTGCGACTGACCAAGCACCTTCACCCACTGATCACCCAAAAACAACATCAATCCCAAGTCTCTCTGCTGGGTGCGAAGAGCCATTATCCAGAAACTCATCAGTTAAGAGAGCACAGCTGGTCAGTAATCTCTCCTTCAAAAGAAAAATGTCTCAGGGGAAGGCTTCTGTGGAGAACTCAACCATCCAGGCGGCTGACGGCGAAACGCTAGAATTGAACAGTTTCACGTCAATGAAGGAAAAAGAACCAACTGCGATTCCATTGGAGAGGTCCCCGCACACGGTCTGCATCTCAGATCAAACCTCATTGGCTGGCAAATCGTCATACTGTGCGTCTGAGGCACCGGTCAGTACATCTCCTGCCAAGAAAGTATCTTTATCCAGCCTTGCATCAAGTGATACATCCTACGTAGCTAAACCTCCCGCTATAGAGAATGTTTCAACAAAAACACTATATCATAGTTCCACTCAAACTGAAACTATAGTCTCTAAACCCTTAACTACAAAGTCGAAGGACATTGATCTCCCTCTGGAGAGGAAACTCTCCAACAGGAAAGCAAGGTTTGAGGACTCTACTACCTCAAATGAACTTCCAGGGGGAGAGATCCCCGTATCAATCAGTCCCTCTCTCAAAAGAACCCAGCTACCGAGAAAGCAATCTTTAAATTTGGCATCCTCCCATAAACCTTCTGTGGATTTGTCAAAAGTCAAAACATTAAACGGTAGCCCTACCAGTGAAAGCCCTTCATCCCTGCATAAAACATACTCACAGAAGACTACTTCTCCTTATTCTCAGTCACTGGATCTGGTGTCATCACCTGTTCAACAAAGGACCAAAAAGAATTTGGTTCAAAAAAATCTCTCTCCAGGTAAGAAATCAGAGCAGACAAACCCGACACCAGAAGAACCAGAGATTCCTCAGAGAAGCCGTCAGCCAAATGACCTAGAAGTTGGACAGGAGGTTGATTTAATCAACACAATTGAAACAGGGATATCTACTACCATTTTAAGCACTGGTCTGAATGAAAGGGAGAGAGACACACAGTCACCACAACTGACAAACCAAACAAAGCTTCAACTTGTACTGGAGAAGATTTGCTTTTCCATTAAATCCATTAGACAAATAACAGAAAACAAGAGGCAATCTTGTCTAGAGAAGTCAAATAGCCCGTCTGATTTCTTAGGTCATGTGGTTACAACATTTGGCTCGTCTTCCAAAGCTCTGCTAGCATTCCTAGCAGTCATGACATTAAAGGAAGTCCAGACTCAAGAAAAAAAGGGTGAGATGGCTGTGCTCAACTCAAGTTGTGCTGAATCTTTGAAACTCATAGATTCTCTCAGGGAAATAGCCAGCATTGAAGACTCTGACCAGTTGAAAATTAGCCTGTCAGAACTACACAAGTCTTCCTCATCACAACTCCTCCAGAGCTGGAAGGGCTTCCAGGAGCTCAGCAAAAGTCGCAGATCGCCAAATCAGTGTGAGGAAGGGTTGAGGACTGTCAGATGTTCTGTGGAATACAGTGGCACCGAGGAGGGTGCTATCGATGAACTGATGGAAGAACTTCACCTACCGGAAAAACTGAAAGAAGAACTGGACGCTTTTCCTTTTTGTATACGGACTGCAAGAGTTGACAGTGGGATGGTTGAGGCAAATGCAACTGAAAAACCATCTTATGACACTGTCACAACCAACTCAGGAGAAGAAACTGTGAATGCCAGGGACCAAACCCGCAGAGCAATTGTTGGCGTCGGGGCCCTTGTTGACGTGAAAGCGATTGCTAAACGATTCACAGACACGGGAAAACCTCAAGCATCCCACGTGAAGCCAGCTAATCTTAAACATCCAAACTTATCAGATGATCAAAAGGCAGTTAATACTCAGCAGAAGACACACAACACAGAAGATGCAACAACTGACTGCAAAGACACAGCGTTGTTACAAGAGGATCGGCATCCGATTTCAGTCCCACATGTGCCTATTGAAGACAACAAGGAGGTGGATTCAAGGAATCATGGGGAAAAAGTGGAAGAAGAAGGAGAAGAGCAGGGCAGCCTCAATGAAAACCAAACAATCAAATCAGACGTCCCATATATGGACTTGGAGAAAAACACAGAGGAGAAACATGAAGAGAACAGGTGCAAGACAACAGACTCGAAGGAGCTTGACGGGAGCAGTGACGACAGTATGTTCAGCCCTGAAGAGGTGTCCAGCTCCGATGAGGAACAGAGGCACATACTAGGTACAGAAGGTCGCTATAGAAACATATGTCATCCAAAAACAAAGCCAAAACAATCTTCACCTGAGGAGCAACAAGATGTGGAATTAAGGCAGCTGAAACAAGTGAGAAACAACAACATGTCTGACTACAAGAGTCTCTCCAGCTCAGAGGAAGAGGAGCACAAGCTGCAATGCTGCAACAGGTTTAAACGACTGGCCGTGACATCAGGCCAGGATGTTGAGGATCGGACAAGTTCAGAAGATGAGCAACATCTCAACGTCCAACAGAGCAGGACCATCACCAGATCTGTCCACATCTTCCCCTGTGTAGATAAACAGATTCTGCAAAAACTGACCAAAATTGAGAGTTTGAGTGAAAAGAGTGAAAAAAATGTGTCAACAACAGATTCAGAAGAGCGGCTTAACTTAGAAAAAGACCAACCACATGTCCACAAACATGATCACCAGCAACAGCTGGGCTATACAGAGGCAATGACTATCCCTGAGGGTAAAGCTGTAAATCAGAAGCAGCATGATTATGGGAAACAATCTCCAGAAGCTACTCCACGTCAAAGACCTAGTCCACAACAGAAAGCTGAACCATCCCAAATCATATCTCGATCTGTTGCAGAAAGAATAGACCTTCTGAATAAACAGATGGCTGATACACAGTGTAAGAGCAAAACAGCAAGGGGTGGTGCCGGCACCCCGATTCTAGCAGATGAAGGTCCCTTAAATGTGGAGACTTGCACCCCTGATCCGAAGAAGACCCGTGCTTTACCGGGCTCCAGGTCAGCACCTCAGACCTCGTTGTCCTTCAGTTATGACTCTGGTGGCATCATCAACAGACAACCTGAGGGTGCAACTGTGCGGTCTATAAAGGAGGTGTTCATGGCAAAAAGTGTCCAGGATGTTCTGCGTGAGGGCGGAGATGTCACTGGACCAATCAGATCCGGGCCCAACCCCGCCAGCCGATCACAAGTTCCGGAGGAGCTGTCTGAGGCAGCCGCCATCGCCAAGGGCTTCGTGAGAAGGACGATTGAGAGGCTGTACGGCAGGAAGGATCCCACTTCCGACCACACGCCGGGCAAAAGAGCCACGCCTTCGCCAAAGCAGACGAAAGAAAGCTCCAGCATATTCTCGTCCCTCCACTCTGCCCGGGCCACACAGCAGTCCGATAAGCCTTATTTTAATTCTACCAACACACTCAACACGATGAGCGGAGCCGCGTGCCGCATAGCTTTTAACACGCAGGTCGGGCCTCGTGACGGCCTGCAGATCGACCATGAAAGGACACTGAACCGCAAGTCCGTCTCGGACCTGGTGGAGATCAATAAAGCGACGGAAACACCAACCCTTGACACTGATCCGTCAGAGGACTTCAAACGGAAGGTCCCCGTTTCCCTTTTTAGCACAAACCCGGAACCCGAAGATACGATGGCGCTGTCAAAGTGCACCTACTTCTCGCTGCCATGCGCCAGCGACTCCGAGCTTGCCCCTGAAGACCCCGGTGCCGCAGGCAAGAACGTAGAGAGCAGCAGCGTTGATGCAAAGGAGGATCAAGAGGAGGCCAAAGGCTGCGCGGGGAACAACGGCACACTGCCTTGCTTAAGTTTGCATGGCAACAAGGTACACCCGCTGACCCCGAGTGCCCCCGGTGGTCCGGTTGTCGTGCAGCCTGCAAGAGGTCAAAGGGTTGTACAGAGGCCGGTGGAACTCGACGCTCTGGATGCGTTGTACACGTTTTGTGGACAGCACTGTCCCATCCTATGATGAGCTATCTTAAATATGGACTACTCCAAATACAGTAACTCTGAACATTGTGACGAGATGGTTTAATACATTTTCATGGTGCCTACATTTTACTGTTGCCATAGTTTGGATTTGTTGATAAGCTGTGTTTTTTAACCAACTAACCAAGTAAATGGTAAACACCATTTCCCTAGCCAACGTATTGACCATTATAATAAAACAAAAACAATAAGAACCAACTTTTTAAGTTCACTGTTCACTGTTAAAACTATACATATGTTGAATGTACCCATTAGTGTACAGCATTAATACAAACGTGTCTGTGTTCCAATTAACCACCTAAGCAGCTTGATCTTCCATGTGGCCTGTTCACTGAGCAACCAAGTATTCATGTAACCATGTTCTAAACACCTCAGCAGATCAAGACACACAATTAGGCAGCCAGATGTTGGGCCCAAGAGCTTTGGTCTAGATGCCCAACAATGCTCACAGAGAAACGGATTTCTAGACAAAATAATGTATCGTAGATGATAGCATCAGCCTCTTGCCACTTGTATTTTGGTTGTTTGATGTGTAAATAAGTTTAAAAAAAATATATGAGTTGAGTTTTATATAGTTCATGTTTATTGATCTTCTGGCAGCTGACTATTTTGTCTTGTTTTTTTGGAAATAAAGTGTATTATTATCGTCTGTTGGCTGAAGTTAATCTTCCATACTTTTTCTACTTTAAATGCACACAGAATTGTGTGCAACTCAAACATTTAGGACAGCTGTGAGGCTATATGGGTTGCTTTTTATTGTTAATCTTTTTTATTTTTTTAAGTATGTGTTATAATAATACAGCAAAAGTATGATTTTGAAAACGTTTCTTAAACTTCACAGCTGTTCAATCAGCCTCCCCAAGACTCCAGAACTCCATTTCCCTGAAAACATGCTAATCCCGAGGGAGCTCGAAACATCCTTCATGTACCGGTAAACAAGGCTAAATTAACACCGGGCTTAAAATACCCAATCATTGCTTTCTTTGGGTGATTGGTCTGAAAGCAGAGGTGCTTTCTTAGTGCTGGACCTGAGGAAGTCAACCTGTTTTTCTAAGGTGGCGCAGCTCTTGTTTTGCGTCTTTTGCCACCAGGCTGGCGAGTGTTGTGACAGGAGAAAACAGGAATGCCTGACATGTGGACCTCTTATCAGTGTGAAAACACAAAACAGACTGCTATCACCCAACATGTTAACACAACAGATCGCACAGCACGTATACAGACACCATAAACAAACGCATAACAAGATACAACTAGTATCCCATAACGTGGACATACAACTCACAACTAGTACAATAAAGGCATGCCTTTATGCCAAGGACACTTTTATCCGAGGTATCTTACATCACTGAAAGTGAGGGGGTGGCCCCGGTGGGAGTTGAACCCCTAACCACAGCAGTGTTTACGCCCTTCTCAAGCAGTTGAGTAAGGCAAGGCCACTACTGTCCATCACAGGTTAACACAAGTAGCAGTAGTGGTCTTGCATGGACCATTTATAAATCTGACTTGCTGAAACGTGGGGGAGTCAGTAACATGGAGTATCACAGAACTAGAGATCAAGTGAACAATTGATCCTTAATGACCTTTATCCAAAACTGACCAATAAGTTTACTATGAGGATCTACGTGATGGACTTTGACGGACTGAGAGTTCATCCAATCGCCTGCCTAGTGCCCTGCCACTCTTTCAAAACAATGAACAGATGTTTTTTAAATTGTTTATTACTTAAATAAATATTTACATCAACAGCTTCGTATAAATCAAATGTTTTCATAAACCAGACATTGTTCTAAAAGCGACAGTTCGAACGGGGGGGGGGAGGGGGGGGAAGCAGAACGATTACACCGGTGGGGTCGCTAGAC
>JAOPJJ010000098.1:3868994-3881891 GCA_027122795.1 Enchelyopus cimbrius | reverse complement strand
GCGTCAATCAGTACAGGACCCACAAACTTTATGGGTTTATGGGTCCTGTACTGATTGACGCACCAAACACGAGCAGAGCATTCCTCTGTTGACAGTAGTCATAGCGACCTCATGCTTCTACTGGCAACGTGCTACCCATCCCATCCCCATATAGGGCTGTGCGATACATCGAATATGCTCGATATATCTCCGAAATAGATGAGATATGTGTGAGATATGGGTGTATTAAATTATTATATCGTATAACTGGGAGATCTACCTCTATTTTTAAAATAATTTGATGAAAGCACTTTTGTTATTTAAATGTATTTCTCAGGATTTTCACTCGAGTTTGCACATCATTGCAGTTTGTGCTTTGTTTGAATAAAAAAATAGTCTTATTTCAACTCAATTGTGATTAATCACTATGAAAATATTAAATGTTTTGATGGAAACCACCTGTGTTTCCAAGTTATACCATGAATGGTATAACTATAATATAATCTGCAGGGATTGTAATGAAAACAGTAAAGGGTAAAGCGTGATTTCATAGGGTCCTTTCAAAATAAGGACATTTCAAAATATCGAGATATATATTGTATATCGTGAAATGGAGAAAATGTTATCGGCTGTCGGTGCGAACCTATGTTTGATATTGTTAACCTCTCTTGCACAGTATAAGATTGGTCCTATTTAGCACACGCGGCGGTCGTGTTTTCATAATGCATGTCACAAACCTGTAGGGCTTTTCTGATCCGCACGTTTATCCCTCTATTTTCTTACATTGGCTTATGCATGCGATGGGGGTAGAATAACATTTTCACGTGCAGCATGCATATGCATCTAGCAGTGATCCATCGTATCCCAAGAGGAGCAAGTCAATACAGTTTATTGGACACCTTTAAAAATATTTATGTTTATATAGGGTTCCCTTCCGTATGCAGTTGGCGAGCAAATGACTCGCACCGTAATTTGGTTCCAACGATTTCCCACATCTTTACATTTAGATAATAAAGAAATGTATATACTCCGGTCACGACTGCACGTCCTTGCTCTCGCATACGGTGCTTCAGCTTAAAGGGCCAGCCCCCAATTCTACAACACCATGATGTGATTATGCACATTTGTTATACCGTAATTAAAAATTGTTCTGAAAAAAAGAAATGTTTTTAAGACAAATATTTTGAAGTATGGCCAGCTCTGCCTCCTCTGAGTAATAGAGAGTAATAGTAATATAATCAGCACTAGTTTGTAATGTGGGCTACTCTATAGAATGAATCAATCAATCTTATAGATGCTGTGCAAGAAGAGGTTTACAAAGGAAAATGCTCCGTCAGCGGTGTGGTCTCACACATTAACTTGCTTAGTCTAGTAACTTTACACCAGGGCTAGCAACTTTTGAAAGTTATTAGCCCTGTGGTCAAGCTCCTATTTTGGCCGAATTTCAGACACTGCCACACCCATATTTGGATGTGTGCAATATTAAATTATATCAAGCTTTGCTTGTTCCATATTGAATTTTTTAAATATTTTGGCCCAATGTATATTTGAGTTTGACACCCCTGCTGTAGGTGCAACATATGAATATAACAGAGGGGCCGGTAGTTTAGGCACAACGTATGGATATAACAGAGGGGCCGGTAGTTTACATGGAATATATGGATTGAGCAGAGGGGCCAGCATTAGAACACAGGTGCTTCTGGTTAAGGGCTGTTTAGGGAGTTTAGTTCTCACTGTTCAGAAGGCTGGGCTGGGGTCTTCTCTGCAGGTGTGGACACCTCGGCCTGCTCTTCGGGAGGGGAGGCTTTCAGGGGTGAAGGCGGTTGCAATTTGACTGAAAAATACACCGTTTTAGCATAATTGTTATTCAGAGTATGTTGTATTTCACATTCTTGTTCTAATACATCAGGTTGTTCATACAGTATGATACCACAGAAAAATGCTTGTATGATACCAGTATGATACCAAAGAAAAATGCGCTTAACCAATTTTTCCACTAAAAATTTGCCATGGCAGTTAGCCCTGTTGTTTTATTCATTAAAGATTTGATACAAGACCTAATAGCTATTTTCAACTGATAAGCTATGCTAGGCTTAAGTCTGCCTTTGATTAGATGTAGTTGTAGTCGCATTTCTGAATCTCTTTTTCCTGCAATAATGAACAAAGATTACAACACCACAAACCCATTTAGTCTACAGCAGGTTCACGGCAAACAAAGAACATGTGTGTATGGTGGCATGAAGGTGTTCAAAGTCACCTTCAGGCTTCTCTTCTTTCAGCACTGTCCTGTCTGAAGATGTCTGCTTCTCCTCTGGTGGAAGTGAAGAGGATGGAGGAGGCAGAGAGACCTCACCAGTGGATTGCTGGAGAAGGAGAGGAGTAAATATGAATTAAAAACCGTGTAAGACATTTGGTTGTAATAATATCAAAGCCACGTCTTTATTGTGGATTTAATGAGACATTTTTATGTGAGAGTAGTTACCTGGCATTCAACGTTGTGTGGTGGGTTGTCTTCTTTGAGGGCTTCTTCTTCAATTTCCCTTCCTTGCATGTGTTCTACGGTTGGCTCTGGCTGGGGTTGGACACTCAGTGTCTCCATGGAAACATCTGGCTGTGGATCAGCAGGTATCAGAACAAGGGTCTCTCCAGCAGGTTTCACCTTCAGCTGTTCTTGAAGAGAGCCAGGCTGAGGCTTGGGCACCTGGTCAGCCTTGGGATGTGATGTAGTGGTACCAACAGGAGTGATTTGGGGCGTAAGGAGACTAGAGGGAAGGTCCTTGCCTGGTACCGAACCAATGGTGGCGGATTCCTGTTTTTTCATTGTCAGATTTGATTGAACAGGGGAGATGGGGGGAGCTGTTGCGGCGATAGCGGTCTTGGGCTGCGGGGCAGCTGCTATGGGTGGCTTGGACTGAGAAATGCTTGAAGTGACAGGGTTTGATAGGGGAACCTCAGCTGCGACAGACTTTGACTGAACTGGCTTGGACTCGGTTGTATTTGTGGTGGCAGGCTTCAGCTGACCAGTAGCAGACGTTGCGGGCTTTGACTGTGAAATGGTGAGGGCAACAGGCTTCGATTGGGAAGCCATGGTGGTAACAGGCTTTGACTGAAGTGTAGACGAATTTGCAGGCTTTGACTGAACTGAAGTTGAAGTCGCAGGCTTAAACATAACTGGAGTTGAGATGGCAGGCTTTGACTGGCTTGAGACTTGTCCAGCAGGTGTACCCTGTAGTTTCAGTTTAGTCTGGCTAGCAAGCTGTGAAGACACCATGGGTTTAGATGGAGGGGTCGATCTAGATTGAGCTGTGGACTGAAACGCTGGCCGAACTTGAGTGATGGAGATGGACTGCTGGCTTGTGCCTGGATGCTGTGCAGGCCTTGGTTGAGGCATGGCTCTTCTCTGGACTACTGGAGGTGGGTCATCATCTAGTTCAAAGTCCTCAATGGAGTACTTGGGCCGGGGTCTGTATGGTTTATACTCCACCTCAGATTTTGCCTTCTGAGAATTCATACCGTTGGGCATGGGGGGAGGCTTGGCTGGAAGGGTCTTTCTGGTGGACGAGCGAGTCACTTTAGCGGTTGGTCCCTTAGCCGAAGTAACTTTGGGTGGTACAACTTTGGAACCAACAACCTTGGGAGGATCACCTTTTGGTGTCGCTGCCTCCCGCCGTGGTCTCCCTGGCCTAGGAGTCACCTTTTGGTCTGGTTTGGTTGTCACCACATTTGAAGGGTCAGGTGTTGCCTCCACCACCTTAGATGGGTCCGGTGTCTCAACCACCTTAGATGAGTCAGGTGTGGTCACTGCCTTAGATGGGTCAGTTGTGGTCACTGCCTTGGATGGGTCTGGTGTCTTGGATTGATCTGGTTTGGAAACGGCAGCTTCAGGGACCTGAGGTGTCGATGGCAGGGCACTGGTTGTTGATATGCTGGCTGAGGCTAAACTTGTGTCAGCTGCGCTTGGCTTATTGACAACGGGAGTCGAAGGTGTCGCCACAGGAGGCATTAGGAACGGATTAGACAAATCAAAATCAATGTCCGAAAACAACATCTGATGGGCTTGATCGGTTTTGAGTTTTTTCACCCGAGTCCAGGACATCTTTTCTCGCTGAAGCTCTACCTGTCGTAGGCGCTGGTACCTCGTCAGCTTCTTCTTCTCGTGAGCTTTGAGGGGAACGACAATCTGGCTGACGAAGAACCTTCTTTTCGGTGGTTCTGGAGCCACAGGTTTGGCCTGAACTGGCTCTGCGGTGGTGGTGATGGTGGTGGTAGTGGTGGGGGGCTTTATGGATGCGACCTGGTCGGTGGTGTCTACAGTTGGGGAAGGTGCTTGGGGTCCAGAGGGAGTAGGAGGAACACTGGTGACTGCCTGTACATCAATAGATGAGCTTTCCTTCTTCAAGGCGTCCATCTTGGCGGCAGCAGCGGCGGCAACGGCCATCTTTTCCTCCTCAATCCTCTTCAATAGCATGCTGTCCGTGGCGATGTCTTCTGCGATCTCCTCACACAGCGCCAGGAGGTTGAGCTGCTGTCGCTGCGCAGCCCTCTTTGAAGCAGCAGCCTTCTGCTCAGCAAGTGCAGCCAGGCGGGCTTTGGTCCGGGCCTGCGTGTTCATCTGTTGTTTCTTGGGTTTCTCTACGGTCACTTCTGCTTTTGGATCAGGAGTGACACTCAGTGTGCTGGTTTTGTTTGTGGTCTCCTGCGCCATCTTGCTGCTGGTGTCTGCAGTAGTTGTGGTGGTGCTATTTGTGGGGCTCTTCGCGTCGCCATTTTCTACTTCAGCAGGAGGCACGTCCACAGCTAATTGGGACTTTTCTATGATTACAAGATCTGGGTCATCCATTTCACTCTCATCCTGTACCTCAACCTGCTGGCCGAGCTCGATGTCAACCAGAATCTGCATATCTCCCTCTACATTCTCCGAGCTCGCGTCTACACCCTTAGAAAGGTCAACACTTGTGTTTTCGTAGACTGGCATTTGTGGTAAACTTACAGCAGGGTTTTCCATGTCATGATCGTTGGACTCTAGGTGTTTCTCAGCAGATTGCTCGTCTTGCTGATCAGCATCTGGAACTGGAGGAATATAATTCTCCAGCAGTGATCCTGGCACTGCATCTGTTGCAGACTTGACCACCATATTGCCTCTTGCTTCTCCTTCCTTGGAAGCAAAGCTCTGTGAGTTTCCGTTTACATTCAAAACATGGTCAGCCTCTACCATTTGGCCGTCTGAGTTCAAGTGATCCGGCAAGGAAGTTGTAAGGCCAGAGGCTGCTGCTGCCTGGGTGATGATGTCCATGTGATCAGTATTCTCTGGGTCAGTGAGCGCATCCCCGACCTCCTCCTGCAAAATGTCAGGCATTTCACTTGAGGCCATCGCATTGGATATCTGGGTCACCTGCGAAAGCTCTTGAAGTGCGTAGCCCTTCTGCATTTCTACGGACTCTGCTGGTGCGATGTCTTCTTTGACGGCTTCTTCTTCATCTTCCATTCTTTCCATCTGTTGTACGAATGGCGCTGGCTTATTGTCACAGGGGGTAACAACCAAAACATCTCCCATCCCTTCAGCCTGGCGCATGTTCAGCTCAGGCATATTGTAACATGTGGTCACTCCCAATACATCTCCTATCTCCTCTGTCTTTTGGGTGGGACGCTCTGCTATAGTTTCATTAGTGGCAACCACTGGAGCCTCTGCCATCATTATGGATGTTTGGATGCTCTGCTCCGGGATGTGGTTGCTAGTGGTCGGGGACAAAACATCTGCAACCTCTGCTGTGTGTTGGATGTTCTGCTCTGGGACTTCGCTGCTGGTGGTTGTTACCATGGGAACTTCTTCCATCTGTTCAGCCTTTTCGATGTTTTGCTCTGCGATGTGGCCAATGGTGGCAACCACCAGAACCTTTGCCATCCCTTTATTCTTTTGGATTTCCAGCTCCAGGACTTCAGCTCTGGTGGTCACCACTAGAGCCTCTTTACTCTCTTCTGTGTTTTGGGTGTTCTGCTTTGGGAGTTCATTGCTGGCGGTCAGCACTAGTTCCTCTGTCGTCTGTTCTCTGTTTTGTACATCTGGCTCTATGATATCATAACTGTTTGTCTCCTCCAAAACATCTGCCATCTCTCTTGTCTTTTCAATGATAGACTCTGTGACGTCGTCGCTGGTGACTTCTTCTAGAATATCTGCCATTACCTCTGTTTTTGGGATGCTAGGCTCTGGGACTTCACTTGCGATCATGAAAGCATCTCCCATGTTTACAGCCCCATTGGTGTGCTCAATTGGCAACACATCAGATCTCTCTGCAGTTAATGCACAGGTCATCGTTTCAACTTCCATGTCTGAGTGGCTGTCTGGGGGACATGCTGGTGTACTTCCATTGATTTGCTCATCTGCCTCTTGAGTGGGAACTACCAGTGCTTTTACCTTGCTTGTTGAGGAAATCGCTGCTGAATCGCATTCGACAACTTCATTCTTTGGTTCGTTGGGTAACATAATGCTTCCTGGCATAACACTCAGCTCCTCATCTATGGTGCTCTCTGGGCTGCTAATGGCTTCATACACAACCTGAAAATTCTTGGCCTCTTCTTCTGATGGAATCACAGTCTCCATCTGCTCAGGAACATCCTCAACAAATACAGTTTCCTCTAGTTGACTAGAGACAGCTACATTATCTGAAGTGGAATGGAGTGATGCATTAGCCTCAACCTCATCAATGACAAGTCCGGCCTCTTCTTGTTTATCAGATTGGGATTTCCCCTCCATTGATGTTATTTCATCCACATTTCTCTGGTCCTCCGATGTCACGTAGACTACCGTTTCCTTGGTCATTTCTTTATCCATCAGTTCAGCATTGGAGAGCAAACATCCTTCTTTTATGTCATTAACCCCAGCGATGTGTTCTTCACGAATCACCTGGATTTGCTGTTTGGTTGCAGGTATGAAGTTAGGAACACCATCAGATGTTGCTGAAGGCATATCTGCTGCCAGCGTATCAAATCTATCTTCTTCCTTTGCGTCATGCTGAGTGGGGGCGTATTGAACACCACCACTATGGTTTCCTTGATCGCCTCCATCTTCTTTTTCTCCTTGCTCATGCGCTTCCACTGGTGTGCAAGTAGTGTGCATGTTTTTGTCTGACTCAGCCACATATTCAGAGGAAATCACGTCTTCATTCACTGCCCTTTCTGAAGTGATAATCAAAGGCTGCGTTGAAATCTCATGCGATAGATTGGTACGGTTTGTCACCTTCGCTTCATACATCACCTCTGACGTTGTGAATATCTGAGCTATTACGTCAGTTTGACCGCCATGCACAGTGTGACCTTCATAACCTATGCATTGACTTTCATCTGTTGGAGAACTTGCAATCAATACATGTTTGTCCATAACCATTGCTTCATTTTGGGGTTGGAACTCCTTGTGGGCAACTTCAGTAGAAGCTTGTTGTAATGGCACCGTCATACTCATTGATGCTATCTGAGGGGGTTTTACAGAAATACTTTGAGAAACCACAGGTTCAAGATTTTTAGTCATCAGATGGCTAGCTCCAATTTCCGATATGCCTTTAACGTTTTGCTCCTGGTCTGGATCTTCGTTTTCCCGGGCTTGGTTGGACAGGTCTGGTTTAGTTTCAGTCATCTCCATGTATGGAGCAGTATTTTGGTCTCCGACACAATCAGAGGTTGAGATGGTCAGATGTTTTGGAACCCCGCTAGACATACTGGTGTTATCATCCTTAGCCACCTGGATCTCCTTGTCTTCCAAGATGTCAGGAGAAACGGAGGGGTTGGTTGCAGACGTGGTTGCGTACCCGTCAATCATTTGTTCATATACGTATTCAGAGATGACAGTTTCTCCTTCCTTACCACCAGCATCTGTCATAACATGTTGTGAAACTCTAGTGTCTACATATATAATGCCACTATCATCTGATGGGGTTTCTCGGTGTCCAACACAATCCATTATTACCAGTGCTTGTTCGGGTATTTGCTCATCAGTTGCCGTAGAAACCATAGTTAGTGATGATTCAGCTACAGATTCATAGACAACCTCATTGTTTTCAACATTGGCAGCTGGTTCAGGTATAGAAATTGATAAATCCATACTGGCACCCTCATAATGTATCATACTCTCTGTTGGCATGGTGCTAGACACCACCAATGCTGCTGTAGATTCCACATTTGCATTGTCTTGTTCCTCACTAATCAATGGCCTAACCACCATAAGGTCCAGACCATGAGAAGATAGTCCTGGAAAAACATTGTCATTGTCAACGTTCAGGCTCACCTCCTCCTCCATCGTAGCCTCAGTAATAACCAGGTCTGGCTTATCCTCCAGGAATGGTGTGGCAGAACTGAGGTTGACCTGTGGCTGAACCTCTTCCTCAGCCACACAGTCTGATATAATCTCACTGTGAGTGTCAGGAAGAAGGTCTGGACCGTCACGCGGCGTGTCTGGTGTGACATCAAGGTGCTGGGTCCCATCAGGTTCTGTTTTCTCTGTAGGTAGTGGGTCAGTTGTCGTAGAAACCAGGTTTGGGGTTTCTTGTGTAGTTTCGCATTGAGATACAGACTCATATTCCGTTTGTCTACTGTCAGGATTTGTTATGCTTAACTGTGGTGAAACACTACTATAAGAACTTGTGGATGTGTGTACATTCTGCATTACCTCAGGCTGTGTATCCTCAGCAGGGACCATGTCAAACATCAACTGGGATGAAGTTGTACAATCAAGGTTGGAGGTGATTTCTGGCTCTTGTACAGTAACACATACATGCACTGTTCTTCCCACATGTTCTTCACTGTTGGTCACTACAACCTCAGTAGAGCTGGACACCGTGCGGTCATCGGGATCCTGGATGACATGGACCTGCTGTACCTCATCGGAGCTCTCTGGAGTAGCAATGGATTCTTCAGCCAGTGATACCGCCCTGTTCCCATCACTTAGTGCCGCCTGGAGGCCGGACGGACACCCAGGACTCTCGGCCTCTGGATGAACAACATAAAAGTTAGCTACGGTCTCTTCCCTTCCAGGCTCCACTGGGTCAGACTGTGCTGGCTTAGCGGCTGATGTCTTCGCTACAGTTACCAATATTTTAACCTGGGCTTCATCCGCCCTCTCTGGTGGGCCACATGTCTTGGCGAGTGACACACTCTCTTCACTGGGACCTGGCATCACCAGTTCCTGGTCATAGTTAGGAGGAGTAGTAGTTGTGGTAGTTTGATTAGATGCTGGACTGGATTCTATCACCGCCTTTCTTGGAGCCGCTGTTACACCAGTTGTCTCAGTAACGTCTTGCTTAATCCACTCCTCTGCTTTGCATGTATGCAGCATGTCAGGCGTCCGCTCCCCTGTTGCCAGGTCGTAGTTCTCATCTGCTCGTGGTTCTGTGCCTGAATGCGTGATAGCAACTGGCTCCGCTAAACCACCACTTTCTGATTGACTGGCTGACAGATCCACATCAGCTCTAAGGTTGAGTGTTCCGTCACTGGAGCTGGGATTGGATGTTTCTGCTGGTGGTGGTGGTGGTGGTTCTTTCTTCCCATCATTGTGGTTCTGGCTGTCTGGTTCTCTGCTGGTTCTCTCTGAGGAAACCTCTGTTTCATGTTCTTCACTGTTGTCACTTGGTCTGTTATTTACATGTTCTGTGATGCGCCCAGGTTCAGTATTGGACCTTGTGGGTTCCTCCTCTCCATGTCCCCTGGCTTCTGCTGCTGGGTGTGTGCTTTGTATAACAGATGTTTCCGTTGCCTGGAATGATGGTTGCAAAGTGTTATCGATGCACTCATGAGTGCAAAGCGTTATCAAGCTCATGTTTACTTCCTTGGTCTCTTTGACGGCGGTCTCCTCCACAACACTGCCGTCGGTGGAGCCCTCTGAGGCCCTGCCGTAGTTGTGGTCCATTTCTAACGGGTCAGGAAGCTTGCCATCTTCCAACGTCTGGATGGCAATTGACTGATCCACGAGGGATTCTGTGGCGGCGCGGTTGGCTCGGTGGTGGTGTTTTGTGACACAACGGGACATGCCTGCAGCATCGGTCTGCATTAAGAGGCTCGTCTTGCAGTCATCACTGCTCAGCTCGCCGTCTGATTCAGAGGACACAGTTCTGGAAAGTTCTGTGCTAGCCGGTCTCTTCTGAGAGGCCTTGGACTGCGAGCTCTGTGCAGACACCGTTCCAGAGGAGGCACTTGTGGCGATAAAGAGCTTGGCTTTTTTAAGAGGGGGGTCAGAGTCACACTGGCCAGTGCTCTGTTTGGATTTGTGTAGAATAGATGCAACCTCCTCGTCTTCCTCTTTTGTTGTTGGAGGATCTTTCTTCTTGGTCCATGGAGGTACTGTCCTCTCATGTGCGTCTTCTGTTTTATGTGAGCTGTTATTGGCACCTGGAGTAGTCTCTTCATCCTCCTCCAGCCTCATCATCTTAGCCTGGGGGCTGTGTGACTCTGAGCTCCTCTTGGAAGCTGGCATTTCTAGGGAAATATTAGTAAAATGTTCATAAGTATGTTTTTATCCCTACAGTTGGTGGGAATAGTATGGTGTTTTAATCAGTCTTCAATCTGAGTAATGATGTATTGCCTATCCTATCCTAGGCTATAAAACACACCTGAATTGTTTAGGACAAATAACAACCATTTTCACAAACTAAAAGAATGTCCCGTAACCCACGATAGATTATACTTTTAATATCAACACTCTGCCGACATTTATAAACTTTGTTTTTTAACAACCAATAAGATATCCATACACCTGACGGCAAAACGCATATATCGCATTTAACCAGGACTAACAGGCTGCGTTACTACGATGTGATGTTAACACTAATAATGCGCACACTGTGGATGATACATTCTTAAAACAGTGGCTCCATTTGGAATACATGTTATATCTGTTCGGGGGGACAGCAGGAGTCATAACGAAAAGTACAGATGTAGTAATAGTGATGGCTAAGTACTTAGCGAGCTTATTGTGGCTAAAGTGCTAGCATGGAAGTCAACAGTGATGGGAGCTAACGCTAGCCCCTGCTAGCCCGCAACAAAACAATCTAAATGAGATTCAAGTGAATACGAGCCCAGTATGCGTCTTAAGCAATGGATCTGGGGATTTTCCACATCAATATAAACATTAGTGGAAGAAACAATGGTGCGCATGAATTTAACTCACTTGGATGTTTTCTTTTCCAACAACAGCTGAGTGTTTTTTTTCCCTGTGAATAAAAATTAACTCTACTTCCGGTGGCGAATAGCGGACATGACGTGACTTTCCTTGAGATAATGCAATAGGGGAACCAAACTGCTTCACTTCAGATTGGAAACTCCCTTTTCCATTCAGCTAAATAATGAGCATAACAATATTTATAAAATATATCGTTTAATATGTTAACTCCTGACTAACAAGGTCAAGTAGTGTACAACAGGCCGTTTTCAATGACATTACCATAGATAATAATCTGTTAGAATCAATGAGGGATTTTAATCAACATTTAAACGTGAGATTAAAATGTAATGCAACATTATGCATGCATGCACGCAACACACACATACTACTCCCACAATGAAGTTTTGCATTTGTCCATTTTTATTATGCAGCTTGCAGTCATTGCTTACATACATAATGTTAAGGCAAGCAGAAAGAATAGGCATCACATTGTACAATGGTTTAGTAACAATACAACCTAATAAAAAAGAATGTAATAGTATAAGTTAATAGCAGAGATAATATGGTGTTTATTCATGAAGGGTTGCAGTGTGTGGAGGAAAGGTAATAGTATTTACAATAGGAGCAGTGCTGTTGGTAGGGATATCTTTAGAATAAGCCTTAGCAAAAGCCATGGCATCCGCATGTGCTTGAGAAACGGTCACTTCTTAATGTCCAGTATGCCGCTCCCAGGACCCCTCTTCTTGGCACTGCAGATGTTGCAGAACTGGACTGTTGGAATCTGTCAACACACGGTTGCCATTGTTACAGAATCAGATAATGCTCAATAATAATAATGAATAATAAATAAATAAAATCTCAAGGAATACTAGGACTTTATTGAATATCTGTTACATAAGATGGTGTTTTGTTGATTTTAGAAGAGAAAATTTGGTGCCACCTCTAAATGAACGCTCCCATCTGGTAGGAAGGGCTTCTAAGTTGGTGCAAGGGGATGTCACGTGTGGCTAGATACATCACCCGGCACCAATTTGACCAAACTATTTCAGCTAACCAGCCACTGATTTTAAACCAGGGCTTGGTGAGTGTTAAGCCATTGCCCACTGGATAATGAGGGGGCTAGTGTAGTGTGATAATCAGTGTTGGGCAACACTGAAAGTAATTAGTTAAAGTAATAGTTACTTCTCCCAGAAAGTAACTAAAGTAGTAACTGAGTTAAAAACTCGTTACTAGTTACTTTGGAAAGTAACTATTGCGCTACTTTCAAATATTTTTTAAATGCTGATGTGTCAAATAATTTGGACTCCATCCCTCTTCGAAATAACTTAAAATAAATGTGTGTTCAATTATTTATGATGAATCTGAGTATTATAATGAAATGAATACTCAATACATTACAAACAGAAATCCACAGTGCACAAATCTAAAACATTTTAACGTTGCTGAGGGAATGTGAGACTACGGTACACAATATATCTTTTGGAACTTGATATTTATTGAACCTCAACAGGTCACAACTAAGCAAAAATAAATTATGCTTGCAAAAGCAATGTACCAAAAATAAATAATACATATATTTACTCTTTGTAGTGTGAATTAGGGAGAAAAAAAAACTGTAGACATACTGTACGTATGGTTTTACTCAATGTAAGTGATTTCTTCCTCGAAGAAATAGAGCAGTCAACTATGTGTCGACATCGACGTACAGGGCATAATGTGCATTTCACGCTTACACTTGTCCCCTTAATATCTTGGAGGGAAAAGTAATGGCTATA
>JAOPJJ010000098.1:3727494-3737661 GCA_027122795.1 Enchelyopus cimbrius | reverse complement strand
AACGCAAAGGTAAACAAAGGTTCCCCCCCACCCCACCACCACCACCACCACCACATCATCATAACAGCCATTCCTACATTTAACGGAAAACACGACGAAATATGACACACGAAATACAATGATCTCATGAGAAGACTGCGGCGTGTGCTGCTTCTGCCCCCCCTCAGCCGCACGGTTACCTGCTCGCCCACGTCGATGGCCACATTGGTAATCGCTAGCGGCACCAGAAAGCGCATGAGAGGCAAGTAGGGACTGAGGGATGGGAAGTCCATCATGGTGACGCCGCCGGGTGGTCAGGACGAGGGGCATCTGCCAAGGATGGTGGTTTTAAAGAATTTCGGATCGCAGCAGGCCAGAAAAACGGTATCAACACCTGTATTCTGGCGGGTTTGACCAGAGCCCCCCGGTCACCGATTCAGACGACACACCGCGTCGAGTGGACCTCACACCGGCAGCCCCTCGGAGCTGAATGTGTGGTTGAATGGAGGCGAAGGTCACCAGAAACCGCCACTGAGCGCATCATTTTCCTCCAGAAACATGGTCTGAAATATCGCCGCGGGACGCCCGGGATGAGTCCAAACACAATTTAAATTAAAAAAAAACCTCAGACCGACGAACCCGGGGACATAGTTTGGAGTCAGGGGTTCTGAATTGAAACTATGGAAGTGTCGTCCACTGACGACGCTGCTGCTGTTTTGAAGCCTTGCGTTTTATGTGCTGCGTTTGAATGTTCCTGGGTCGGCCTGTCGTCCTCCTCCCTCCCCGATGCTCGACCAACTGAAGTCACCGCACGTGGGCTGGCGTTGCGTGACGTCACGCAGCGATCTGAAACCTGTTATTTATTGCGTGTGTGAACCGGTTGATTGACAAAATAGAACAACGGCATTTCAATGGAATCTATTACCACGGCTTTCCCACGTCTTTTGTCACCTTTTCACATTTGAATGAATCCTGTATCTAAACAGATCCACACAAATAGGAAAGACATCAGAATTACAATTTAAAAAATGTTGTATGTCTATGAGGGGGGGGGGGGGTGAACAGAAGCTTGCGGAAAGGTAGTATGAACATGTACGGTTTTATATGGAAATCACTTGACCTACTTGTGCGTAAAGTGATCTGTAAGTGATGGTTGAGCGGCGCCATCTAGTGGACAGAGCTTTCCATTGCAACGTTCACAGTAAACGTGGTTTAGTAATCTAGTGAAATTGAAAATCAAAGCGTTACAATTCCGATTAATCGATTACACAATTGGGTTAGTTTAGGTTATTTTCAAAGTTTTGTCATGATCAGCATGTGGCATATAGAAAATATGCTTAGGATTTTTTTCAAAACCTTAAAAGGGCGATCTAGGCCTATATTTAATTTAAGAAATGTGTTATACCCTCCAACGTCTGATTTTGCAAACGTGTCTGTTAGAGACGGGGGACGAACACTACAGGTGTGTACCCTTCTACAAAGTCCTGATGATACACACCCTATAGATTGTGGCATGCACCTTTGTCGTTGGTAACACCACCAGTAAATCCAAAGGAGTATAAAACGTACATAGTGAACTTTCAATGTGCAGAATAAAATAATTGAGAGATTCAGAAAGGGGGTTGGAGGGTAACAATATTGGTAGAAATAACGTAACAATATTGGTAGAAATGGCCTGCTAAAATAGCCCCGCCCTCTGGTATCTCACCACTCAAACTAGTCTATCATACCAGACTTTATAAATCAGTAATGAACTACAAACTCCTCCAATGAAACCTATTGTTCACATTGCACAATGTGGTCAATATGATTATATTTACACAATTATTAAGAAAATATAGGCCTACATTAATGATAAAGCAAATATGCACCTACAATGCTATGGATAAGGTTGGACAACAAAAAGGGGCATGTGCAATACAATTCAGTTGCAAAATTCCCAAACACTAGAATGTGGAAATAGTGCACGTGTTCACGTGGCGGAGAGAGGGATAGGGTTGTTAAAAACACACTGCAAGAACGAAATACATGAACTCGTTAGAAGAAGATTACATAATAAAATATATATATTTTGTACACTCTTCAAATGTATTATTGCTGCCTTATAACTGCGTGTGTTGAGGATATTTTGTGGAAAACGAGGCTCAGGTGAGAATGAACCACAAAATATGAAGAAAATAGCTGAAAATGAACACAAGAAGACCTACGTTAAAGGGAAATAGGCCTTTGGTTACATGAAGATAGGCCTGCCTGACATGGAGGTAGGCCTCCGTTACATAGAGATATAGCTACGTAAAATGGAGATTCATTTCTTAGAGATGGGCCTGCTTGACATGGAGGCAGACCTACGCTACATGAAGATACATTACATCGAGATAGGCCTACCTTACATGGAGGTAGGGCTATGTTCAATGAAGATGCATTGCATGGAGATAGGAATACGCTACATGGACGTAAGCCTACCTTAGAATGAGTTAGTCTTCGATACATGCAGGTAGGATTATGTTACATGAAGGTAGGCCTACCTTACATGAGGATAGGCCTCCCTTCCATGGAGATAGGCCTCCCTTCCATGGAGCTTTGCGGTGCACACACCGCAAAGCTGGGGTGTGTTCGAGATATAAATAAATTATTGCAGGATATCTTTCAAATATTCATATCCCTTCAGACTTATTCCTACACTTTCCAACATTTGTTTTATTCAATCATTTGCCATTTACGAGTAGTTATATTCATCCCAGCCAATTGTGATGTTGTGAGGTTACTTGATGTAATGTGGCTGTTGCCTTAGCCAACGGGGCAACAGAGGAGGCAGATGCAGCTGATTCAGTTTTCTGTCTATTAATATGCGTGATTCACAGATTCATCGCTTCCCTTGGCCGTCTAGACGTCTCCTCTTATAGCCCTGCAAGCCTGAGGTGTCTGTGACATGTCAAGAGTGACGTGTAGGCCTACTGGCCCTGTAGCTGTGAGAGTGGAGTGCGAACGACAACTATAAGTTCCCTTTTCTGGGTAGAACATTTTGTATTTACATTTGAAGACACAAATACACACTTCCCTTTTGAAGCTGATTCACAGTGACCAAATAACGCAAACATGAGTACAAGAAAACCTTTCACATAGAAGACAGCAAACGGTAATTCCCCATACACCACAATCACACCTGAACCACAATAATCTCTGAGGTTTGATCCCCAATCTTTGTCTACCTGTTATTGACTCAACGCCTACCTAGCTTGATAATGACTGTTCTCTTTTAAACAAAGCTACCTCATTATTTAGTTATGTTAATGCAGTATAATCCACCCAGACTTAGACTGGAATCAGACTTAATGTGTGTGTGTGTGTTTTAATGTAAGACACTGTTAAGCCTTAGCAAGAGCATGCACTGACCTCTGCAGAGAAAGAGCTGATGTCCATAGAGACACTTTAAGACGTTTTAACTCTAGGAAACATCACAAACAGTTGGATAACAGTGGAACACTTCAATAAAGCGGAGAAAAAAACATACATTTGAGTAATTTGACTTGGGTAGTGTTTTGCATTCAAATAAAAATACTGTTTCAGTTATACACTGTCCATAGATGTACACCGGCCGTCTGAAGTTGAGCGCCTGCCAGTGTGTGGTCCTACCAGCAGAGGGCGCAGGCGGACCGTCTAACAGGACAGGAGGGCGGCTCGTCTAGCCAACGTCCATCCTACTGTCTGCTCACATTGTGAGTGTTGTTATTCTGTAATTCGTTGAGTCCAGCCGGAGTTTATCATAACAGGGGTTTAAGGTATATGCATTCGGACTGTTCGCGTTTTTCCTTTAACCACAGGCTACAATAAATCATACAGTTAACGCAATCATTTTGCGTCAGGGACAGGGTTCAATCTAGACCCCAAAAACATCACCTGTCGTACGGAACGTATCATTCCGTATTGCATTGCAGCCCAGTTACATAGCCTTTATTAATATACCATAGGCCTATAGCCGTTTACACCAAATACCAAATATGTGTATTCCAACGATGTTTATTTATGAATTAATGTGTCTGCATTAACTATGGAACTGGCATATTGAATAGCAATTAAATAGCTCTAATAATAAAAATAGAATATGGAGTCAAAACATTTTTTATTGGGCGTCGAGGTACTATCTTTGTGTTGTTGTGTCTGTGCGTAAGGCGGAGGTGTCTTTGTCGAGAACTCCAAGTGAAAGGCAAAGTCTTGTTATCGCCGTGGATGTATAATGAGCGGTTACCATCCCACCGTACTACAGTATTATTATTACCACCCACTTTACTACAGCACTACTTTGCCTGTCATTCGATTCAATGGACTCCTTCACCACAGCTAACCCCTCCCACATTGTCTCCCTCCACGACAAGTAGACCGCCATTTCAATGACAACTTCTACACACTTAATATACAGAAAAACAATCATGTTCGATTGGAGTCTTCATTTATATCACAATCTCTGGATAACGTGTGTGTTTTCATTACGACATAAACCCTTAGCTTATTTAGCGGGAAAGCACGCGCGGAGGGATACCAGCCACACAGAGTAACGCGACCTTCTTATTGCAGCCGGTCTGTCCTCAGCTGTGATTTCCATGCAGCTCGTGAACGGCTTCAGTCCGCCGCGTCTGTGCGTCCAGCTTCTTTACTACACACAGATACGCACGCCTACTCCGGCTCCACTGACAGTACCAGCGAGATTTAACTGTCTCACGCCGGACCTGGATTAACGTTTCTTTCTTGGTGGAATACTTGCACTTTTTGCGCATTTTGAGTCCGGGTTTAAACCCCCGCTTCTCTCACCCACACCGGGTGTCAACCGTTTCACGTTTACGGTAAGGGGAGATATTGAGCAGGGTGCGGCTCACATGGCGTGTGGTCAGGTTCACCCTTATGCTTTAACCCGTTTATACTATAGCGTCACATTGGTGCTGCAGCTTGGCGTGTGCTGCATGTGTATGACCTGCAGCATGTGTGTGCACTGCAGCGTGTGTGAGAGAGGGAGTGTGTGTGCGTGTGTACTGCAGCATGTGTGTACTGCATGTTTTAGTTAGTTTCAGCAATGCACCGCGCACCTGCTGCTACAGCAGGGAATGCATGACAGTAGCGCATGCCTGCTCGCTGTTTTGAACTGTCTGCCTGTGAACACTGCTGCACTTGGGTTCATGCCCAACACACCTTGTCGCAGCGCACACACACACACACACACACACACACACACACACACACACACACACACACACACACACACACACACACACAGCACCTCGACGTGACCGGTTAAAACTAACTACTACCTCTCTCGTCTCCTTTTTAGTTCCGCGACGTTAGGGGCAGCCATGCCGCTGAACTCTAATTCAGGGGCTTCCGCGACGAGTAAAAACTATGACTACGACTACGACTCCCTCCAGCCCTACTTCTACTACGACAACGAGGAGGAGGACTTCTACCACCACAACCAGCAGCCCCAGCCGCCAGCCCCCAGCGAGGACATCTGGAAGAAGTTCGAGCTGCTGCCCACCCCACCCCTCTCCCCCAGCCGCAGACCCTCTCTCTCCAGCCTCTTCCCATCCACGGCCGACCAGCTGGAGATGGTCACGGAGTTCCTCGGGGACGACGCGGTGAACCAGAGCATCATCTGTGACTCCGACTACTCCCAGACCTTCCTCAAGTCCATCATCATCCAGGACTGCATGTGGAGCGGTTTCTCGGCCGCGGCCAAGCTGGAGAAGGTGGTGTCGGACCGCCTGGCGTCACTACACGCCGCCCGGCGGGACTCCTCGTCCTCCTCCACCTCCTCCTCGGCCTCCTCCACGGAGGGGAGCAGCCCCTCATCCGAATGCCCGTCCGCGAGACTCAACACAAACTACCTGCAAGACCTCAACACGTCTGCCGAGGAATGCATTGACCCCTCGGTGGTCTTCCCCTACCCCATAGCCGAGACGCCCAAGCCCAGTGTGTCGCTATCGCAGACCCCTGCCGCCGCTGCTGCCCCCACCGCACACACCGGCACCACCACCACCACCACCACCGGCACCACCACCACCACCACCAGCTGCAACGCCTCCCCCCGGGACCTGTCACTGGATACCCCCCCCAACAGTAGCGGCAGCAGCTGCAGCGACTCAGGTAGGCGTCAGCGCTAGCTAGCAGTTCTCCCCTTGATCCCATGTTTACTCATGCAGATGAATGGGAGGGTGGGGGGGTGTCAGGGTGGGGGTGGGGCCTGCGCTAAGGGCGGGGTCATCCCCGAAAGCGCTCCGGTTGTGTGTGTTTTTTAAGACGGGCGTCTTCTGTCCCAGCTGGGGGTACTGTTGACTGTGGTTCTGTACTGTAGTGTCCCAGCATGCATTGAGGCTTCGTCTGGGCGGTGGGGTGGGGGGGTGTCTGGAAACAGCTGATGCTACGGAAAAATCCCAAGCTTTCCTTGCTTTTTATTCAGTTGTATTTTTGAATGGGATGTTTACCTTTTTTCTTTGCTGTCAATCTCTTTCAGAGGATGAAGGCGATGATGAGGATGATGAGGAGGAAGATGAGGAGGATGACGAGGAGGAAGAGGAGGAGATCGACGTGGTGACAGTGGAGAAGCGGCAGTCGCTGAAGCGCGTGGAGTCCCCGCCGTCGGACTCGCCGCGACCCGGCCCGCTGGTGCTGAAGCGCTGCCATGTCTCCACCCACCAGCACAACTACGCCGCCCACCCCTCCACCCGCCACGCCCCAGCCCCGCCCACCAGCGCCGTCAAGCGCCTCAAGCTGGACGGCAGCACCTCCTCCTCAGCACACCACCACCACCACCACCACCACCACCACCACCGCCACCACCACCAGCACAACAACCACCACCACCAACACCGCCGCGTCCTCAAGCAGATCAGCGGCAACAACAGGAAGTGCGCCAGCCCGCGCACCTCGGACACGGAGGACTGCGACAAGCGGCGGACTCACAACGTGCTGGAGCGCCAGCGGCGCAACGAGCTCAAGCTGAGCTTCTTCGCGCTGCGTGACGAGATCCCCGAGGTGGCCAACAATGAGAAGGCAGCCAAGGTGGTGATCCTGAAGAAGGCCACGGAGTGCATCTACGGCATGCAGGCGGACGAGGAGAGGCTGCTGTCGGTCAAGGAGCAGCTCCAGAGAAGGAGCGACGCGCTGAGACAGCGGCTAGGCCTCCTCCAGACCCCCCGGCCCTGAGGAGAAGAGGAGGGGGCGGGGGTCCAAAGACTTTATTTGGCGCTCGTGTTTTTTTTTTTATGCAAGTCAGGTTGAGTGTGTACAGTTTCTAATGTTGCATGCGAATGCAAGACGGGATTATAAAGTTGTGTAGTTTCTGGTTGGAACTTCACCGTTTTTTCAATACTGCCTCAGACGTTATGGTTGAATTACAATATTTAAAGTTTATTTTTATTAATAAAATATAAAATGAAAAAATTGGCCGCTGTACAGTTTGAGCGCCCAACATAAATAGAATTTTTTTTAATGTTTTTTTGTTTTTTTGTAAATAAAATTTCCTAAGAAATGTATTTTTGGATCAATTTGACTGGAAGATCTCGCCCAGTTGTTTTCCGTGTTCGCTTTTCCATTTTGTTCCTCGATTCAAATATAAAAAGAATGTTTCCTGAAAACTGTCTCTCTTTGCCTTTCTTTGGTGAGACACTCATCACACATTAACCAATATTATGAGTTTAGCTTACATCACTGTTGGCTACTACTAGGAAACACAGCTCTGTTTGTTTACATTTCTACCGTGCGATGCGCCAGGATCAAAGGGTTCCTGGAAGAACCAACAATAGTCTGGCTCAGATCCCTTCCACTCCTGGCTCCCACTCTGCTTCATGGTGACCAATGAAAGGTCCTGCCAAAGGTTAACTGTTAAAGACAAACTAGACTGCTCTTGCCAATAGGTACGGGGCATTGAGATGTCCATTAAAAACTAATTTGAACATGTAGAACTTAATATATTCATGTACACTATAAGGATATATAACGTTTGAGCATCTAAACCATCTCCATTTTGGAAGCATATGAAGATTATATTGCTAGTTAGGTTACTAATATATTTTGGCAATTTATAAATGAATTGAAGTGATTTTTCATTATGGAGAAACGTAGCTGTTTTCGCAGCGTTTCTCATAGGATACGTGAAACATTACCCACAACTCTCTTGGGTCCTCTCAAAATGGTGGACTTTTGCCAATAAAAAATTATATGATGCTTTCTAATGTACAAGGCCTTCTTTATAACATATGGGACTTTTTGCTTTGGTACAGGGTCTCCGGGAATTAATTTCGTAAAGGTTTTCCGGGAAGACAGAGTCTACTGTGCTTTGTAGCATATAATTAACCACGTGTCCAGAGATTAACTAGATTTACAAGCAGCAGAACCCCGACAGTGACACATTCGAATGACGTAACTGCGTGATTCATATTTTAAATAAATATAATTGTTGTCATGCTTTCAGAAAATAAAGAAACAAGTCGTCGGTATTTCACACAGCCTTTACACGGCAGAGCGGGTTTGTGTCCCCACCGCGGGCCATTTAATTGTAGTCTCGCCGTGACGTCACGGCCCGTGTCTGACGGGTTCCTCCGCTGCGGAGCGCGTGGTCGCGAGCACATGGAAATGAGGTGGAGATCTGCGTTTGAAAGACGCGCAAGTGATCATCCGAAAATGGAATATAAAATATATATAGGAACCGAACTCAACACTAAATGATCCGGTAAGAAACCAATCGATGATCTATAAGCATGTGTGTCGATACAGTGCTGTTCAACAACAAGGAGTAAGATGGTGTTATTACAATCTTAACACTTGCGCACTGTACTGCTCCATTGTCGAGCACTAATGCGCACCAATGTAGAAAACATTGTCATATACTACTTCGAAGTGTATCATACACAACTTACGGAGTAACAAATTACTTAATCGCATCACATGCCTCTACCTTTTCCCAACTGTTACTGTATAACAACAGGCCTATTATTAACTGCGGGTTGTTATTCTAGCGCTCTATCATTTTAGAGTGTATTATATCTCAAATAAATGCAATTTTTTGTTCTATTGTTCACGTCGATGAAATGTTTTCGTCCCCTTGAAACTGTCCAAGAATGCCTTTTATCTCTGTGTTATGCTGGTTTACACCTCAAGCATATGACCTAACCTCATATCTATTACATGCATTCAGTCGGTGCAACAGTGCAGAGCTTTAAATCACAACAGATAGTTGAAGCTGCATGTGTTGGCACGAGGGCATTTGTTTCAGTTTCAACCTATATAGCAACGTTTATAGCTCTTATCAGTCATCATCTTATCAGTACAGTAGGTTAAGGATAAACGGTGCAATGAAATGTGTTTATACGAGAACAAACAGCTCAGCTGTTTGGCACTAGCACCAATAACAGCACTAGTTGTATGTTGTTGTAGAGGAAAACATGCTTAAAGCCACTCGTATGTTAATGTATGTCCATGTCAAAGTGACATGTCACAAGTGTATACAGGAGAATTGCGAGTTAGTTATGGATTGGTTCCTGGCACAATGGCAACAGTCATGGTTGTTGCAGACAGCAGCAACTCGGATGTGGGATATAATATTTAGGTCACTGAGTTGAGAAGCTTGTATCGTCTGCCAGAGCCCTCGGGCTGTCTCTGTGTCTGTGGTCCATAAGGACGCTGTATGCCCTCACAGCGTCAGACAGTCTCAGATATCGTGAATGGCGTGGGATGTTGCCCCACCGCTTCCACACCTCACAGTAGTGATTTTTTTTGCGGCTGCGGGCGAAACAGCTCCTCGGACCAGACCGCGATGCAGCCCGTGTCTCCAGTGCACCTGTACATGTATGTCTTCTCGGGAGTTTTAAGAAGCCCTGGTGAGCTTCCGTACATTGTACCATACAATGTAATAGCCAAGCTCAAGAATGATCAGCTAAACAACATGATTCAGTGTGGTTACATGCACTGATGTAGAAGATGTACTTTATCATGCTCCTTGAGCATCTGTACCTGTACTCGCTAACCCCTACCTGCTCCTTAATTGCCCCTCTCTGTACTGTCTAACCCTAGCCTCGGTATACCCATGCTGCCTTGCGCGCTCTAAAATTTCGAACTGCCAGACAGCCTGGTGGCTATGCCCGGTTGCTTTCGCAAGAATTAGCGATTCTTTGATATCCAATCACAGAACGAGGAGGGACGGAA
>JAOPJJ010000098.1:3609245-3626345 GCA_027122795.1 Enchelyopus cimbrius | reverse complement strand
ATGTTGTTTTTATTCCTTTTCAAACACCCCCCCCCCCCCTCTCTCTCTCCCTCTCCCCAGGCCTCTCTTGCTGGTGTCAGATAAGATCAGGAAAATGGCCGCTTCTCCAACCGATGTCTACGGCAGATATCATAATACTGTTATGACCGATGCAATACCAGACGATGGAAAAACATTGAGGATGATATATCTCCTTGCGGTCAAAACAGTGTTGGAAGGGTGGGGGGGGAGCATGCTAGCGAGTTAGCATGTGAAAAAACCACACACACGAGGCACCCCACTGGGTCTCCATCTGTGGTCACATGCCCCTCCTCCACTGCTCACCTGGCACCCACCAGAGGAGGGAGGCAGCGACACTTGGAACAACATCCCATAATAGCAAGACAAACGCCACTTGGGTTGTGGGAGTGACTGGAAGGGGCACGACGGCCCGGGCTGACTCACAGAAAAACTGTTCAGGGTTTGAACCACAATGTCCAGTCTACCTGAACGCATCCTATGAGGCCCAACCTCTATACGGTCTAACCCTGACCTACTTCTTGATGATCAGTCTCTGTACTGTCTAACCCCTACCTGCTCCTTAATGACCTGTCTCTGTACTGTCTGTCTAACCTAGGGTTTCTCAACGCCCTGGGGGGGCGTTCGTACAACCTTGGGGGGGGCTGGGAACGTAAGAGGGTTTTTGGTGTTTTTTCACATTTTAAACTTTCATTGTTTCAAATATTTTTGGTGCAAAAAAGGCTACCTGAAATAAATAGGCTATTTTCATTGATGGGTTTCTAACCCCTCTACCGTCTCAGCTACATTTGACTGTTTATCTCTATGCTCAGTGGTCATACAGCGCAGTTGGGACCTGCATACGCTCGGACTAAAGCCTGTTTTATACTTCTGTGTCGAATCGACGGCAAAGCCCCGCAGACCCCTACGCGTCGCCGCGGACCCCTACACCGTAGGTCGACGTGCACCTTAAAAAAATGGAACTACGCGTCGAGGCTACGCAGACCGCAAGGGCTGTGATTGGTCTTTGTAACTTCGCGTCAAGCCTATGCCTGGGGGTTATGTCAGCCATGGATGTTGAGATGGGGGAAAGCACTGTTCAGTGACCATCCCCACCCACATTTTCTTCTCCCTAAGGTCAGGGGGTGTTTGCTCCAAAAAGGTTGAGAACCACTGGTCTAACCCCTACCTGTTCCTGGATAAACAGTCTATGCCAGTCCAACCCATACCCAATCTCAAGTCCAACCAGGGAGTAGTTATGTGAAGAGGACACATGGAGGGGGGCTCTGCCTGGGGCAGCACATACCTGGCCAGGTGTCTGTGTTATCTCCCTCACTGTAGTTTACTGAATGGGTGTTAGAGCTCGGCACATTTTGTGCGTGCGTGCGTGCTCTCTTATCTGTGACAGCGGGGGTTCTTTATAACCATGGCAACGCTTCCTCCATGAGCCATACATCTGTGCTATAGGCTTCCCACTGGATTTTCTATCTGCAGGCGGATATGCAAATACACCTCTGTGAAACTGGACGAGGATTCCACAGCCTGATTGCGGTTCAGTTTTGCACATGGATTGAAATGGGCCCCACTGCCTTCACACTGAGGTGTCTTCAATGGATTGGTTGGGATATTGTTCGGATGGCGATATCGATATGTGATTGTGATGCATTGAGGATCACATTCATATCAAAACTGTGCTTGAAATCCCCAATTCTCCGTTCCCGGGCAACTGCAGATTCACACGCACTGCAGTTCTACAGACGCAGGTTTGAGCTTTCAGCGTTAGCTCTCAAAATGGAAAGTGTAGGGTTGGGCAAGGATTCAGAGCGCTACAGCCATTAATTTTTTAAAACACAGATCTAGCCTTCAGCTCAAACGGCGCTCCTCATCGGGGTTTGAACTTGGGTAACTAACACGGTCCGCAGCAGTGGCCGTGTTGCAGCGTGCTGCGAGGGATGCCAGTAGACACGCTGCAACACGACGACAGAAATGTACGTCCATCCATAACCGACTGGAGTCTTTACTGCAGGCTCTTACAACACGACATAACTGATCTTGTCGGATACGCCAGAAAGACTGCCTTAGGGCAGAAGATTGAGAAATGAGTTTTGAATCTGAAAGGAGGTAGACTCAGAGTATAGTACCATAACAGAGTAGGTTCTACCAGTAAGACGACAGACTCTCTGTCGTGCTCTATGAGAACTAACTTTGAATAATACAAGGCCTTGAACATACTCAGAAGAATAGCGGTTGTAATTGTATACGTTCACAGTCATTTTTACATCAAGGCCAACACATGCATAACTGGCGCTATTAGCTAATGTTAGGAGAATGTACAACTTCAAGAACTTCTGCACAAAGAAATCATAACACAGGGAAATACTCAAATGGGAAGGCATGGCAGGTCTGTGTCTATTGTGGTCTACCTGAAAGAAGAGAAAATTAAATATGGACTGAACATATACAACAACGCACCCATTCTCTCTTCTGCCACTGTCAATTTGACTATCTTTAGTCAATAACCTAATAACCAGTCCACACTGTATATTCACCCATCCAAACTATACTTTAACCACTATATCCACCTCTAAATTAACAATCACTCTTTGTTTAACCCATTCCATCTTACTCTCACCAGCAGTTGTGTGTATTTTTAGAAAGCAAAGTTAGTAAAAGATAGTAGAGCTCTTGCTCTAAGACAGGTCCACTACACTTCTGAGTGACTGGCACTGCCCTTGTTGGGCAACAATAAAATTCCGTGTGCGGTAAGACTAGACGGTTGCCATAGCGACATGCCTGTTGTTCATCACCAAGAGTTCATCATCAACCGTTAGACTTTGGTCCCTCCAAAGCATCCGTAGAACCATAAATGTGGTCGACAATACGTGTATTATTACCATATCAATGCTCAAGGCTCATAACCGTAACACACACATAAGAGGTATGGCCGCTTGAAGACCACACACACACACACACACACCCCAACCCTGTTATTCAAGAGACGTGCTTCACTTCCTGCTTTCAGTCCCCCCCCCCGTCCCCCCGTCCCCCCGTCCCCCCAAATCCTCAGTGTTTCAATTGGTACCTGAAAGTGGAAGTGACATCATGGTTGTTCCAAGCAATGAGAACATATTTACAGAGAAATAAGAACTCTGCAGGCAAAGGCCAATGGAGGGAGGGGGGCTGGGGTCAAAGTTCAGCATTCTTTAATTTCCACCATTTGTTCCGCGGAGACAACATGGCCGACGTCCAGCAAGAAGTGCTTTGCCAGCCGTTTGGGCGACACTGCAGAGGTGAAGGCCGTTTCATCTGCAGCGTGCTGGCTGGACAACCAACCACCCCCCCCCAAAAAAACAAAAAACAGCCAATATCTATAATACCGCACAGCATCAGACCCAGTGGGTCATTTCCATAACGTCATGCCATCTAATTTCACTATGCTAATCACAGGGGCTGCCATAACAGTGTGTGCTACGGGCCATAGAGTAGTACTTACTTCCCCTGTTCTCCAGTCTGCATGCAAGGGGTACGGTAATAAAAAAAACATGCGTTATCTGGGTTCAAGATGAAACTGAGCGAATGGATGACCTTTGAGTAACACCTTACCCACTATACCAGTCAGTTGAGCAATACACTCCTACCTCTGTTTGGAGAACACGCAATATGTTGAGAAAGGGGTTTGATCCTATAAAAAGAATAGAGGCTTATGTAGATTAAGTCCCGTCAGTTGTGTTTAGTATATAGCACCTCATCAACAGTCACAATGTCCTTCACATGCCCCACATGATTCCCAACACCCAGAGGGGCAAAACCTCAAGGTGGAACAGAGAAGACGGAGTAAAGCAAGTAGACTATGGTTAGGTAGCAATGAAATATTAAATGATCATAATGAATTATAAATTAATAGATTAGAAACATTCATCGTTCAACCTCCATCAGGACACCTACCTCATATGCCCTGAGGCTCTCGTCGAGAGGCTGTCAGGTCACAAGGGCCCAGCACAGGACTAAACTGTCTCCTCTCCTTCCGAGATGGACTAACCCACCCCCCCACCCCCACCCACCCCCCAAACAGGGTCGCTGGCTGGGATGAGCTGGTCTGAACCGTAATGGTCCACTTAGTAATATAATCCTGTTCTACATGAAGGCTTCCTGCTAGTGAATGGCGTCTGTCAGGCACATGGCACATTAAAAGTAACCAGGTTCATTTGAATGGACATAATAAGGGAATCATTCGTTCAAAGCAAATGGGTCACAAAGGCAGAAAGATGTGTCTTTTAAGAGATAGCGGACACCGGTTTTGGACATGTATCATATCGTAAAAGATGTAAGGCAGAAATGAGTCTCCACACAGATTGACTAGTTAGACATAATGAAGCCTTGGCATCTTCAATAGAAACGAGAAAACTTGTAGTGGACGCTTTGATTTCGCCGGACACGTTTGTGGTTCATAGCGCATTGAGACTAGAAAAAGACGCACACAGATACACTGTTCTACAATGAACCCGGATGAATGACAACTGATTAAAAGTTTAGTTCCGGTGGTTTTGAAGACATCGAGAAGATCAAAATTATATGTTTTTCTTACCGTGATGATTGCAGACAACGAGAGGACTCGACTCGATGGCTCAAGAAAAAGCGGTTTGCTCCTTTGGTGTAGGTCTCTCGTGCCCAAGTTCCGAACGTACCATTCGCAGCTGCAAACCGAGTCGCCGATTGGTTGAAAGTGGAGTGATGCGCTGCCCCACTGTGCGTTCTAATGAGGGAATGGTTGGTGAAGGACGGAGTCCCCGCCTACCGTACGTTCAATTCGTGGGAGGGAATATTTCCGGGTTAGATCGTTGGCGTCACGTCTCCGTTCCACAACGGGGGTCCCGACTCCTCCCACGTTGTTGTTATGGGGTACCTTTTACCCATTTAAAACGTTGAAAAAAAACAAAGTATTTTTCCTTTATACATGAGACACAGTGTGTCTCTATTGACCTACCTGGTATAGGCCTACCACAACACAGTTTCTAGATTTATTCAGATATATTTAATTAAAAGGAGCCTATATTAGTATTATTAGTAGACACTAACTTTATTATTACCCAGAAACTGTTCAGATAAAGAGAAGAGATATACAATTAATTAACTGTTATTACAAAAATCGGGCTCGCAGTACTTAAAGTACTCGTATGGTAAAAAAGTAAAAGCATATGGCGATTGGTATGGTGGTTATTTCATGTTAATGCTTTTAATGCTCTATATGTATGTTAAGCACATTGAATTGTTGCTGTTGCTGTTGAAATTTGCTTTACAAATAAACTTGCCTTGCCTAGTATTTATATTATATTATTATTTTATATATTTATATAAATATTAGCCTAGTATTTTTATGTTATTCCTAAGCCTAACATTTTCAATTGCAAACTGTTGCTATTAAGTCCTTGGTAGTGATCAATTAAAGTAGGTGCAATAGCAGGTGAATACGAATAAAAGCACAACACCTGACTTTAATTCCCTTTAATTGTCAGGCGCGGTTAATTCTCCACGTATAAAAACCGTAATCACCCAAACCAGAAACACACCAGCAAGGCAGTCGTAGGTAAAACATTGGTATTCGATTCCAAACTCAAGTCTACGGCTACTTTACGAAGAAAACCTCCAGCATGGGTAAGGAGAAGACCCACATTAACGTGGTCATTATCGGCCATGTGGACAGCGGCAAGTCGACAACCACCGGCCACCTGGTCTACAAATGCGGGGGCATCGACCCCAGAAGGATCGAGAAGTTTGAGAAAATGGCAGCTCAGGTGAGTTTCGTACTTTTACCGTCGTGTACCTTTTTTTTAAACTGGATTATAAAACAAATATCCTACCCCCCCCCCCCCCCAGATTGGAAAGAGCTCCTTCAAGTACGCCTGGGTGCTGGACAAGCTTAAGGCCGAGCGGGAGCGGGGTATCACCATCGACATCTCGTTACTGAAGTTCAGCACACAAAAGTACAGCATCACCATCATCGACGCCCCGGGCCACCGGGATTTCATCAAGAATATGATCACCGGCACGTCGCAGGTGTGCTGGGCGGGGTCCAGTCTTCATCCAGTGCGCCTGGTTTATTTAAGACTGCACTATGCAACATTTCCATTGCAGCTATGTTCTATTGTGACAACACATTGCTGGAGAATGTAATGCTCAAGTAAATCAATACTTGCTCCATTTCTTATGAATGTGAATATTCTGCTCCACTTCTCTTGCCCCCGCTAGAGGCTGTTGGTGTGGAAGTTGCATAGTGTATCTTTAACTTTTCCCTCGACTACCGTACGTGCATCTTTGTTCTCGTCCTAGGCCGACGTAGCGCTCCTCGTGGTCTCTGCTGCTAAAGGGGAGTTTGAGTCGGGCGTCTCTCGGAGCGGGCAGACCAGGGAACATGCTCTGTTGGCCTACACCCTCGGCGTGAAGCAGATGATCGTGTGCGTGAACAAGATGGACCTGACGGAGCCAGCGTACTGCCAGAAGCGGTACGACGAGGTGGCCCGCGGGGTCAACACCTTCCTGAAGAAGATCGGCTACGACACCTCCACCGTGCCCTTCGTACCGATCTCTGGCTGGACGGGCGAGAACATGATAACTCCCACACAGAAGGTAACCATCGCAATGTAACCATGTGAGAGTGACTGATCAATGTTGAGGGGTGTGTGACGGTGGTTCTGGGTCCAGATGTCGTGGTTCCAGGGCTGGAAGGTGAAGCGCAAGGAGGGTCACTCAAGCGGCAAAACCCTTCTGGAGGTGCTTGACTCCATCCAGCCACCCGTTCGCACAATCAACAAGCCACTACGTCTCCCCCTGCAGGATGTCTACAAAATCGGAGGTTTGTCTACGACCTCTCCATAAAGAATCCATAGATAAAATGTTTTTTTTTTTTTTTTACCATCGCTTGCCCGGACTGTATTCCAGCTCCACTACAGCCAGCAGTAGTTCCAGGGCTTTGGTATACATTTTCAATAGTTTTAACAATGTATTAAAAATTACTAAATAGTCGGAGCACAGTTGTAAATCATAAGATCTTTCCTTCACCCTGAATGCCATTGGACCACTGAACACACTGTCCTGTTGATTAAGTTTTGAATGTAACTGCCACTGCTGTCCTGCTTTTTGCCCTGAAGAAGTTTGTGCAAGTGTTGCTGTTGCCCTCCTTCTTTTCATGAGACAAGACGCATTTCTACATTGTGGACGATGAATGAAACTAACTAAAGCTACCACTGCTAGCAAGTGGCAGTTTTTCTTTAACCCTAGCCCTCTGACTGTTTCCCCCACCCCAGGTGTCGGGACGGTCCCGGTGGGTAAGGTGGAGACGGGGGTCCTGAAACCCGGCATGACTTTGGTCTTCTCGCCAGCCAAGCTGACAGCGGAGGTGAAGTCCATCGAGATGCACCACCAGGGCCTCCAGACGGCGCTGCCAGGCCACAACGTGGGCTTCAACATAAAGAACGTCTCTGTGAAGAACCTGCGGCGAGGGGATGTGGCGGGCAACGCCCAACAGGACCCGCCCACTGACGTGGAGAGCTTCATTGCTCAGGTGGGTCTCATCTGGTGCTGAAATGGGTCGCATGACCTTAAGTGATGGTATGATGCGTTAACCTGTGAAGGGCAATCGAGTTTAAAGGCTAAAAATGGTAAGGATGAGCTGTAGCTGGTAATTTAGCGCAAGCTACATGGTCTGTAACAAGAGACCATTAACTCAAAAGTTGTATTGACTCATGCATCAAGCTTAAAGGAATATTCCGGTATATTACACTTTAATATTTCCACTTTGTTTACGATGAAATGCATTGGTTCAGGTGTTAATTTAGCTGAAATGCTGTTTGGAGAAGATTAGTTTTTTTTTTTTTGTAGCCCCACTGTAGAGGTAATTGTGAATGCATCATCAGTCCTAAAGCAACATTAAACATTAGTTTGTAAAGCTGTGAAACAAAGTGAGTGGTCACTGGTGTTCGTTGACGTTGGACAAAAAAAATCTAAGCAAAGTATGCTTTCCCGTTACCACCATATGCTTGAACTGTAAAATACCGTAATATTCTTTTCATTGCAATCCATGGCCCAGGTGATCGTGCTGAACCACCCAGGCAAGATCAAGACGGGCTACTCCCCGGTGCTGGACTGCCACACCACCCACGTAACCTGCCGCTTCCAGGAGTTGAAGGAGAAGCTGGACCGGCGCAGTGGGCAGAAGGTCCAGGACCTGCCCCAGACCCTGGTGTCCGGGGATGCGGCCACCATCAAGCTGGTCCCCAAGAAGCCCCTCTGTGTGGAGAGCTTCTTCTCCTACCCCTCCCTGGGTGAGTGTTGCACTCTGGCTTCATAGAGTTACAAAGCTCAAATCAGGTCACTTCCACTCTTACTGTGGCAGTGCCTGCTTGTATTTGTAATCTAGTTTATCTAATCTAGTTTTTTAGTTTAGTTTAGTCTAGGGTAAAGGCATTGCATCCCATCTGCATTTGTGGCTGGAGTCCAACTCTATTAAAATGTCACCCAAACAGGACGCTTTGCTGCCAGAGACCTGAAGCAGACGGTTGCTGTCGGTGTAATCAAGTCTATTGAAAAAGGCAGCCCATTGAAATCTCCAAAGAGCCAAGTATCCAAATAAGTTTTTAAGTTTGTTACCAGTCTTCTGGTATGATGGCTTTAGTTTAGTTTTTTAAGTGAGTTTTGTGTTGCAACACGAATAGTTATGATCTCTTAAAACGTGTGTTTTATGGTTTGCGTTCCCAAGACTTGGCATTGGATGGCATTTATTTTGTAATTGAAAACTGAATGTTGAATAAAAAATGTGCTGATAATTTACTTGTTACATTTTGTCCAACCTTGACTTGAATGTACAACTATTGTGACTCTTATGTAATGCACTGTTAAGTGGGAAGTCGCTGAGTAAAACACCTTGCTACCTTTGCCACAAAGTAGTCCTAACAGTGAGTTTGCTCCTGATACTGAAGTAGGATGTGTGGCTCAATGTAATGGCTTGAACATGACTATGTAAGAAGGGACCAGATGCAATTAGGTACAGCACTTTAATGAGTTGACATGGTATTGTACATTAGAACTGCATTTGGGTCTGTCTACTCAACATCTAGTGGTGGTTTAGGACCAGCTATAAACGCATCGCGCAGGAGGAGGAATGGTTGGATGTTACAACGCTATATCACAAGGATCCGGTGCCCATAATGGTTAACTGGGTGAAACTATCTAGTTTAAAGGCTGCTAACTAGATATTGCTGGTGTCCCACATGATGATTGCAGGACTTTGTTGCACTAGTGGCAAGTGGTCACTTGTAGATGTGCTCAACGTTGCTTTCATGTTGTTTGAAAGAACTGGTAGCACAAGCCTGTGTGCATGGACCATGGCAGCAGGTACCTGCACTCACTAAAACATTGACACGCAAAAGCAAGCTGGACATGGAACATTTCATCTTAAAGTGGGAGATAACGTCTGGGGCCAGGGTGCCTATTTCATGTTCCATTTCCCGTTCAAGAGAAGTGGTTGACTCGATTGGTTGGTAAAACGTAATATGAATAAAACTAGCGCTCCTCTGCTTATACAGGCACAGGGCCATGTTAACGTGTACACGTTTTGTACAATAAAACATGTATGTACACACAAATATATATATATTTACATACATATATACACGGTAACAGCATAAACGTAGACTTCAAGTGCTAAGGGTTTGAGAGTGGCCTGGTGGGGGGCCATGCTATATAGAGATATAATACTGGTAGAGAAAAGAAAATGCATGCATTCTTTATACAGCCCCCCCCGGACATTGCTGGAAGGGTGCTAGCACAACACCCCAGGGTGAGGGCACCTGCTGCTCAGAGAGGGTAGTGGCGGTCAGTCACTCAGGATATGGACGAAGGACATGGGAAACACGCCCTTTCGGTCCGGGTAACCCTCAATGTGCCCGATCTGCAGGAAGTGGAAGAGTAAAGACGCCTTGCTTAAAGGTTGTATCAGCGATTCTACCATGTGTTTACTAACAATTTGTTTTTGTGTACGATGTCGATCTCGGAGCATAGGCTTCCTACAGGGATGCCTTTTTTTGACGGTTGCTTATGGGGCGGGCAGCTATATCGTGAGGAAAGATCAGATGAATGTGATCATTTATGTTTTGGCCTAGAATTGCTGATACAAGCCTGGAGATCAGAAAGCATTGCATTTTAGGACACCTTACAAGGAAATATTCAGACCTGTATTTCCGAACTGGGACTCAACCGAGGGTCCCTTCAGGATGGGGGTTCCTCGGACACTCTACCGACTGTTGTCATGGTGAAAGGGCTTTACTCACCCACCACTCCTGGTCCTCCTCTCCCGTGACGATGATGACCTCTCCCTCCACGAAGGTCAACTCATCGTCGTTATCCGCCTGGCAGTCGTAGATTGTCTTCACGCGGCGCCCTTTACTCTTTCCCTGGAAACACAGAAGCAGACACTTTAGAAACACCATCACTAGCAGCTCTAGGAGCATTTTACCATCACTAGCAGCTCTAGGAGCATTTAGCCATCACTAGCAGCTCTAGGAGCATTTTACCATCACTAGCAGCTCTATGAGCATTTAACTATCACTAGCAGCTCTAGGAGCATTTAACTATCACTAGCAGATCTAGGAGCATTTAGCCATCACTAGCAGCTCTAGGAGCATTTTACCATCACTAGCAGCTCTAGGAGCATTTAACTATCACTAGCAGCTCTAGGAGCATTTAGCCATCACTAGCAGCTCTAGGAGCATTTTACCATCACTAGCAGCTCTAGGAGCATTTAACTATCACTAGAAGCTCTAGGAGCATTTAGCCATCACTAGCAGCTCTAGGAGCATTTAACTATCACTAGAAGCTCTAGGAGCATTTAACCATAACTCCATGAAGTGAAAACATGCTTATTGTGGGATGATAGGATGTGAAAATGGTAGATTGCAAATCAAACCTAAGCGGTACAAGTAGTCAACACAACCCACATTCATATGATCAAACTGACTTTTCAAACCAGTTCTGTTTGTGAGGGAGGACTGTGTGCTTACCGTGTTAATCTTCCTAGGTAGAGGAATGGGCGTTTCGGCACTTCCTGCAGGGCTTCCATTGGTCTCCTCGCTTGACTGCTGGGAGGACAGGCTCACCGCATCCGCATGCTGATTGGGTGAAGGAGGCTCATGGGGTTGGAGTTGGGACTGTGGAGAAGGTTGTGATGAAGGTTGAGGTGAAAGTTGGGGTGAAGGTTGGGGTGAAGGCTGTGGTTGAGATGGAGGCTGGATTTGGGGCTGGATTTGAGGCTGAGATTGGGGTTGATGTTGGGGTTGAAATGGAGGTTGAGGTGGATGTTGAGATGGAGTATGAGGCTGAGATGGAGATTGAGATGGAGGCTGAGAAACTGGCTGAGATGAAGTTTGAGACGGAGGCTGAGGCTGAGGTTGAGATGGAGGATGAAACGGAGGCTGAGATAGAGGTTGAGACGGAGGCTGAGGTTGAGATGGAGGCTGAAACGGAGGCTGAGATGGAGGTTGAGACGGAGGCTGAGGTTGAGATGGAGGCTGAAACGGAGGCTGAGATGGAGGTTGAGACGGAGGCTGAGGTTGAGATGGAGGTTGAGACAGTTGAGTTTGATACGGAGGTTGGGGCTGAGCCTTTGGGGAGGGTTCCCCAGGTGGGATGGGTCGTGTTCCAGGCTCAGCTAGTCCAGGTTTGGGGGGCAGATCCTTCAGCTGGGGCTTCCGAGGGAGGTTAGACAGCTGGGGCTTGGGGGGCAGGTCGGACAGCTGCGGCTTGGGTGGCAGTTCTCCAGGTTTGGGGGGCAGGTCAGAGGGCTGGGGCTTGGGGGGCAGGTCTGCAGGGTGAGGCCTCTCCGGGGCAATGGTCTTCTGGTGGGTTTCAGCTCCTGGAGGGGACTTCTGGAAGACCTCTGGAGGCAGGCTGGACTTGTCCATCGACGGGTGGATGGTGTCGATCTTCCTCAGTGCGACTTGAGGAAAGACAAACACAAAAATGAGCCTTAGTTTGAGTGGTTTGATCTGGAAGCATCGTTATTTACTTGAATTCAGTGTTTTTATCTAATCACACAATTTTTGGCACTTTTTGGGACTTTACTGATTAAGGCTAAATATAATAAAGATCATTTTTCTTGTTTCAAGAAAACTTAACAAGTGCCATTTCTTGCTGCACAAGCAGATCATTTACCTTGAAACAAGTACATTTCCTCTAATAGTGGCTATCCTCTAATATAGCTCCCCTCCAGGAGCTGAAACCTCTACAAGTAATACATTTTATTTGTAGAAGACTATATAATTGGATGCGTTACAAAAAAAGGAAGAAAGGATTTTAATAAAAAGGGACCAGTATATATATTAAATAAAACATATAAATATAAATACAAATATTCATTATAGTAATAATTATGACTAAAGCCTGTTTTATACTCCTGCGTCGAATCGACGGCGTAGTCCCGCAGACCCCTACGCGTCGCCGCGGACCCCTACGCCGTAGGGCTGTGATTGGTCATTGTAACTTTGCGTCGAGGCTACGCAGACCGCAAGAGCTGTGATTGGTCAAATGCACCGCGATACAAAGCAACCCGACGCAGAAGTATAAAACGTCCACGTAGGAGTGACGCCGTAGCTACGCCGTGGAGTTGACGCAGAAGTATGTTGAGGCCTTAAGGAAGCTTAATTGCAAAGAATTACAGAGAAGGGGTGGGATTAAATAAGTGTGAACTTCTTCCCACTCCTTTTCGAACATGTTATTCCAATCAGCAAGTGTTATTACGCTTTCTATTTTGTAATATCATTATTTTCAGTTTGACCATTTCTGTTTTTCATTGACATGTTCGGAATAAAATAAATAATAAATAATAATAATTAATTAAAAACAAATATATATATATATATATGTTTCAGAGGCATTTGTTACTGTGTGCGCTACTTCCTAACAGTAACGGAGATTGAGAGAAGAAAGTGCAGAACCTTTCTGAGGTAGTTTGGGGAGAACTCTTGGTCCAAGAGTAGACTTGGTGTTGCTTGCAGTTGAGCTGGAGGAACATGAACAGAATAATACAATACATGAACTGACAACCCATGGGAGGAAGACCAGCTGTCTGCAGTTGGAGAATCTATAAAGACTACTGAACTGATCATGAATACATCAGATGCAGATTGTGGAGATTGGGGTTGAAACTCCGAGCCTTTCAGCGGGGAGTCCCCCTAGCGAGCATCCTGCTGCCCTGAGAAACATGAGCATTAAAAAATGAAGTCACCTTAAGGAACAGCGCCATCTCTGGTCACAAATGTGCAACTACAACAGCATTTCCACTAATGTGTGTTACCGTAAAATAGGAAGATTAATCGATTGGCACAGACTTGGAATGAAGGTCATTGTAAAGACTGTGACTGTGTTCTATCAGAGATGGTGCTATAACCTGGAATATTAACTATTTGTTATAGTTTGATCATGGACCAGATACATGGATGAACCAGTATGAAGCAAAATGTGCTTTTTGAGGTTTTATGCACATTCTATGATCACTCCAGAGTGACTTCATTGTACCCTTCTGAAACCAGCATGTTTGACAGCAGTTTGGCAACCAATGCGAACGTGTATATTTCAATACCGTTGCAAGGATATCGGGGCCATTGTAGTTCTATGAAGTCTTTAAATACCTTTGCGGCTGTGGAATTCCTTCAAACTTGTTGGAGATGGGAGACATCTTGTTCATCGGCGGAGGGGTTGAGTCACTTCCTGTGATATCGACATCGGCAACCGATTACCAATTTGCTCTCCGTTGCCACGTGACAACAGATCACCCCGAAACAATAAATAACATTTGATATGAATGCAGGAATCAAAATTATATTTAAAAAATGGCCTCCAAGGAAATCCTTGGTAAAGGATTTCCTATAAAATACCTTGTGACTTACGAAACAAGGTATTTTTGGCTGAGTTGTCTAAACGAGGCTTTTCTATTTTGAATGAGAGCACAGGTTGGTGCTGTTGCTGCGTCTCCTCAATGTGACGGCGGTGTGGAGGTGGAGGTGGAGGTGGTGGTGGTAGGGGGGGAATGTTTGGACGCCTCACCCCCAGTGAGGGTGCCCCTGCTGTGGGGGCCGTGGGTCAGGGAGCTGGGCGGATCGGACAGGGTGCGCTTGTGGCCGGGGGGCGGGGGCGGCGGCCTCTTCTTGGACAGGGTGGAGCTGGCCCCCGGGGTGAAGGGTGTGGTGGAGGGGGGGCCAGGTGAGGCGAATGCTGCTGGAGCAACACACACACACACGCACACACAGACGCATGGGCACACACACACAGACACACACACAGACGCATGGGCACACACACACAGACACACACACAGACGCATGGGCACACACGCACAGACACACACAGACGCATGGGCACACACACACAGACACACACAAATGCATGGGCACACACACACATTGATGGGGACACACAGGGCCCATGGATAAATACACACACACACACACGCACACACAAACACATGCAAATACAGAAACACATAGACACACAGATACACCCCCCCCCACACACACACACACACACAAGATACAGGCACACGTGGACACACACATAGACAAACACACACAAATACACAAACGCAGAAACACCAGGACAAACAAAAGGACGGACATACAGACACAAAAGACACAGGCAAGGGCACACAGATACACACAGACATACACGCACTCACACATTTACACACACACACGCACACACACAAAACACACCAGTTGATGAGAATGCTGATGATGGCGGTTCAGATTGACAGCGTTCAGTGTTCGCCGTTACCATGGTTACCGAATAACGAATGGATCAAAGATGAGAATGAGTGAATGGAGATGCAGAGCTGGGAGATGGATAAAAGGACGGTGAAGGTGTGAGTCACAGCGATGGTGTCAGTGATAGTAGTGTGCCGCTTGACGAGCGGGAAAATCAGACCGGGGGGCCGGGGGGACTCGGAAGGCGTGTTTGGACAACAGAGACAGGAGTAGAAACAACACGCCCCAGGCCGTCCATACCAGCCAGGAATGTGTGTGTGTGACAGAAAAACACACAGCCCTGCGTGTTTGTGTGGCAGGTAGGGACGGGCATGGTTAAGCCTGGGATATATCCTGCATGTTAGCTTTAGTCTACAGTGAGGTCTAGTTAGAAAAGCTCATAGAGAACCCAGCCAACGATTCAACTGCTCAGAGATGGTGGGCTTAAGTGGCCAATAAGCAGTGGCCAAAGTTCCAGGTTGAGGAAGTATATCCCTGCCATGTATGTGTTCCAAGCCTTAAAGGGCCACTTCACCGGTTGAAACATGAATATGTATTGAAAGTGGGTCATATATGTAGTCGAATAATAGCATATATTTCCAATTTGGTGCCTTCTTGACAGAGAAAAGGCAGGCTTGTGGATTGCAGACAACAACTCCCATCATGCACCGCAATGATTCAGCTACGCAGGCCACTCCCACTTACTAGGCGGATACATCGCTCATCAATCAATCGCAGATACTTGTGTGTTTTTGTTTTTTGTCTTTGTTTTTATGTTGTATGTTTACAGAAGTAAGACTTCTGTCAATGTAAAGTGCTTTGGGTCAACTCCTGTTGTATTTAAATGTGCTGTATAAATAAAAGTGACTTGACTTGATTTGAATCTACTTACTAAAGCCTGATACACATACGTCGCTACTCGCCCATCTCTAAGCGACAACTGTCAATGGAATGTGAATGCGTTCTAGCGGAATGTGGCCAGGACAGGCGATGCGAGGACTAGCGATGTGATGTGGGCGGGTACGGAGATAAAATAATTGTAACTTTATGCGATGCGACTGAAGCGAGTACCAAGCGAGGACCAATCGGAATGTAGAATAAAGATGATTGACAGTTGACTTCAACAGAGAGTTCCACAGAGAGTTGCACATTTGCCTGGAGGTAAGACTCACTCGACTCTATTACTGATAACACACACTGACAGTCGTCTGCTGTAAAGCAGCACATTTCATATGAGCTGTATATAACGTGGCTGTTTACAAAGTAAATCTGCCTTCTTCCGTATGTTTTTCTCGCATGTTCTAATGTGACGGCGTTGCTAACTCAACTCGTCAGCAGTGAATAAGAAAAGTTAGCAGTAACTACATAGAAAAGTCCCACCCACTGGCACTGATCTGTAATAGGTCTGCAGCACAATGGGTTCCTTCCGCCCCCTGAAGGCGGGTTTGAAAAACGAGGAAACGAGGAACTAAAAACACTTCCGAAAAAAAAATTTGTTTTACGTAATTTCTCCCGTCTCAGGGGAAAATGAGTAAATGTTGCACGACCATTCAAAAATATGACTGGGTTTCTAACGATGAAACGTTTAATGCAAATGGGTGAAGTGTCCCTTTAAGCATTCCCAAGCCCATCAATGTCAAATCCAGGGATGGATTTCTACTTTCTGAACCTGGATGTTCCATCTCCACTAAGAAGAGCTGGAGTTGTTGCCAAACTTTGTACTTGTTTGAGAGAAGAGACGTCCGTGCCCGACCACGTCTCTGAGCAGCAGAGAAAGAAACCTGAGGCGAAAGGTAACGGCTTTAAGAAGAGGAGAAGGGGAGGGCAGAAAGTAAAAGCAGGATATTTACTGATGTACGGTCGAGAGCCAGCCAGAGTGGCGTAGTGGGAGTGAGAGCCAAGGAAAGCCAAGTGTGGAGCTGAATCAGAGAAAGGAAGAAAGAAGGAAAGGAGGGGAAAGAAAAAGAGCGAGGTGAGCAGGAGTGTGGGAGGGAATCTATGTCACTATTTAAAACAGCAACTCCCACACTAGAAGCACTAGATGAGATTCAGTCAGCAGGAAAAACCCAGGAGAGAGATGGCCCAAGCTCTCTGAGCCATGGCTGGAAGGGAGAGCGCCATGCCGCTAATCCTGCTATTGTCAGCAGCTAGTGTGTTAGAATACATTAGGCAACATCTAGCTAGCATACTGGAACACATTAGGCAACATCTAGCTAGCATACTGGAATACATTATAGCATATCTAGCTAGCATACTGGAACACATTATAGCATATCTAGCTAGCATACTGGAATACATTAGAGGATATCTAGCTAGC
>JAOPJJ010000098.1:3574743-3584953 GCA_027122795.1 Enchelyopus cimbrius | reverse complement strand
CACACACGCACACACAGTAAACAGCAGTTTAATGGGTGCTAATGGGCTTCTGAGGAGCTGCTGCTTATGTCGACATCCCATCAATCTTTCCCCCTGCCGACCCCCTGCCGGGCCCCCCAGTCCAGGTTATGTGCACTAGCGTGAAGTGCACGTAACCTGGACTGGATTCAGTAGCCCATATATCTCTCTGCACACACTCTCTCTAAACTCTTTCTCTGAATGCTCACTGTCGCTCTCTGAACACATTTTGTGTCTCTCTCTTCATCTCTAAACTCACTCCCTCCCCCTCTTAAGGCCCGTTCACACCAAGAACGATAACGATAACTATAACTATAAAAAATATCGCTCTTGTTACGTAATATGAATGACGAAGTTCAAACATAAACTATAACAATAACGACATGAAAAACGATATCGTTGGGGATCACTTTAATAAAAAGTGAGAAGAATCTTATAGAATGTAGCCTAAAGAATGCTGTGTTTACTCACTTAAGTTCATGAAACCATTCCCTTCTTATTCTTTGAGCAACATACAGTGCTAACAAGACATCGGAATCCATTTGTTATTAGCAGCAGTCTCAAGCATTCGTGCACATCGCGAGCCTATAATATATTATTCTATTTTTCTATTCTAGAATATTATTCTATATGCGTCATAGGACGATATCGTTGACTGGTGTGAATGCTTTTATCCTCATAGTTATCATTCTAGTTAACGTTATCGTTCTTGGTGTGAATGGGCCTTTACTCTCACCTCTTCCTGTCTCTGTGCTCTCTCTAACGTCAATCAGTGTCTCTGATTGACGTTCAACAACATTCATACAAGTATCAACAACATTCATACAAGTATAGACAAAGGGGAGAGAGAGAGAGAGAGAGAGAGAGAGAGAGAGAGAGGTATTTTACTCTCAATACCAAAGGCAGTACATGAAGGTATAGTCAACAGCATTTAAGAAGGTATTAAGGAGGCTCAAACACACACACACACACACACACACACACACTGTTGGGTATATTTATGGACTCTAATCTCCCTTGCAGCCACACAGGATGACAGTAAGAGAGACAGAGAGAGAGAGAGAGAGAGAGAGAGAGAGAGAGAGAGAGAGAGAGAGGGAGAGACAAAGACAGAGACAGAGACAGAGACAGAGAAAGACTGAGCCAGACAGATAACCAGCAGAAGTCTCAGTCACACAACCACCCACAACACAAAGTGATGTGACCTTTCGGCCTCGGATGTGGCGGCGGTAACCATGGCGACGGGGCTTACCAGGTTCTTGAGCAGAGCCGACAGCTCCTTGGTGAGGGAGGAGAACTTGACGAAGGCAGTTCCCAGGTCAGGGTTGTCCCGGCTGATGAAGTTACCGCCAAACCTGTCCAGAGCATGGGCGTAGTTCTCCTCATTCTGCACATGGTCTGGGAGGGGGGGTGAGATGAACCAGATGATCAATCAAACTACCAAACACTAACCCAAAACGCTAAACCCCCTAATTGATCATCCTTAATCTAATACCCCTGATTTAACCGGCTCAGATGCATCATGGGAAAAAAAATATGCACGAAGCGTCAGTGCTGCCTGACCCAGCTGCTCCCCTCGACCTTTCGACCTCACACGCTTGAACCATGACCCCTGACCTGCTGGACAGGGCGGGATTATTAAGCATAACCACACCCCCCACTGAACTGCTGCTTGAAGTACTTAGTGAAGCCAGTTAAGAATGGCTGCAGTCCTGGTAGTAGTACTGTAGTATTAGTAGCTAGTACCTATGAAACAGTATATTATGATACAGTTCAGCTTCTGTATCACTTGTAACTATATTTCAGCAATGTAGTCTTAGTGAGATTAATATCTCTTTCACTTGAGAATCCTGGTTGTGACAGCAGCAATATAATATATATTTGAAAAAAGAATGAACTGCACATATGTTTTTAAGGCTCTGAAATATTATACTGGTTATTATTGTCATTATGATGATCATCAGTTCAATGGAATGCGCTCCCTTTGGAGCTGTGAGGTTGTTGCAGTGGCAACGATGTTGTTGCCATGGAGACGTGGCCTGGCTAACCCAAATAATACAAATATGAATGTATTTACCATTTTATATTTAAACATATACTGACTAATGGAATGGTTATAAAAAAAGCAAACCAAGCCATATCTCTCTACAACTATCTCTCTACAACAACACAAAATAAAGCTATATTCTCTATAGGACCATTACAAAGAGAGAGATGTGACGTATAATGTCGACTTTTCACAGGTGAATGTGAACAGTTTTAAATCAACAGGTAAATGTGAACTGGTATGAAAAGAAATGCGATCAAAATAACCAGATAAATGTTAGGCATAACGTGAAATGTTTTTAGTGGTTGCCGGTCTTAAATCAATATGTTCCATTTATTATTGGTTTGACAGCGGTAAAATATATGTAACCTACAACTGCTTTTCTAACAACCAGATGCTAAACGTTAGCATCTGGCAGGATGCTCTTGGAAAAGCTGTTCAACAGCTTTATTATAAAAGGCTTAGAGAAATGTTTAAACATGGGTGTCTCTGGCCCAGACTGTTTCTGCTGGTCTGTGGTGGTGCTGGACACGTTGGTCCATCTGCTAAACACATTGAGGCTCAGCATGTTTACAAAGCATCGTCTCACCTTGTCCAGAGCTGCAGATGGCCTTTACAGACTTCTTAACCTTCTGCAGGGAGATCCTGTCCTGGTCCAACGCCTAGAAGAAAACAGAGAAAACAGAGTTTAATATGAGCTACTCAGTATAGGCGACGACAAATGCGATGACTTTACTATTAGCTACTTGCTTACTATATACTTGCCTACACAAAGGGATAAAACAGAATTAAGTTTACTATTACTTACTGTATAAGGGACTACAATAGGGGAGAGAACAGAACAGAGTTGACTTTCAGCTTCTTACTTCATAGACGACCACAAGAGGGGAGGGGAAAGAAGGTTCAAGGGAAAGTCAGGCAATGCGATCCAGCCACAATTTGCTAGAGCGTTCAGTGGCAGATATTGGGTTGGTATAACACGAGGACCAGTGGAAGCTTATCAACCTAAGATCAACTGGAGTCTTAGCTTCAGGCTTTGTGACAAATCTCTGAACATGAGGGGAATATATTCCTGGACTTTATAAGTAAAGAAAGGACAGGATCACAAGCTATCATTGGCAAATGATGACCATCCGTACGACTTCACCTTTCAACCTTACCAAATGATCCTTATCCCTTGTACTACCCATGAAGTAAATTATGTACTGGTATACATATATATATATAGCAGTGTGTCCCAGGCTATCTTGGTAAATACGGTGTTTTGTACCAGTAACCTCTTGATGGTGATGTGCTGGAAGCATTGTGTAGAAGCTTGTAGGCTACTACCGAGCATAATCTCATGAAAGCGCCATTTGAGAAAAATTAAAAATGAGTCCTGACACATTATACTCACTAAAGGGCTACTCTGTGTCACTATCAAAAGAGGCCATAGAGGCCTTAGGGTGGGTTGCACCAACGTGGTTTAACTTTTATTTTAATCCCAGTTTAATGTCCCATTTAAACCAAGATGAAATGCAAGTCTGCTGCACCAGTGATTTTAAACCCAGGATAAATGTGAATTAGCAGTTTTATTTAAACCACCCCTGGAGGAGGTTTAAATCAGAGCATTGCAGTTTTATTGACAACATGGCTGGATATATTCGCTGGATGGAGCTAGAAGAAAGAGTTCCACGCAGAAATATTTGGGATATGAAATGCATATGATGCAGCTTTAATATATAATGCAGCTTTAAAAAAGTTAAAGATGATCGCTCTGGATGGCAAAGAAGGAAATACAGCTGCTGCACATAAACGTGGATAATCAGACAGCACAAACTTGACAATGTTCTTGAAGAATTAAAGCCAAAACAATCGCCACTGAAAGCGGATAGCGATCAGCTGGGATAGGCCGCATCCCCCCCTCCATGACCCTGTTTAGGTCAAAGCAGGGTTAAAAAATGGTTGTCAACTTTTCGGAAAAAAAGCATTTACAGTACGTGCAGTATGTGTGAATGTTGCCGGTACTATTTAATTAAAAGTTTAAAATATCTTTCTGTGTAACATCTTTCTGTGTTAATATCTCATGTTCAAACGTGAACACCTGCGTCTTATAGACAAATAAGCGACGCTTATATATGTAGACAACTTTCTCTTTCTTGTTAAAGTTAGTGGGTGCAGCTTATATTCAGGTGCGCTTTATAGTCCGAAAATTATGGTATATGTAAATATATATATATTATGTATTTAAAAAGTATCAAAAATTGTAGCACTATGTTTCGAGATAGATAATCATTTTGGGCTGTTTGGGAACATTTGATAGGCCACCCGCTTTTAGATTTGTTGACATCTGGTCAGAATCCAACATGTCGGACAGTGAAAATAAATGAATCTTACTTTACTCTTTGTTTAAACTGGTTCAGCTAATCCAGGATTAAGATTGAAATATGCAATGCAGCTAGGGTTCATTTAAACCCAATTTAAACCTAGATTTGCTAATCCTAGTTTAGGGCTAAACTAGGATTAATTTAAACACTGTTGGTGCAACCGAGCCTTAGACAATCAGATATGAAGTGGGGCTCAATGCCAACACTGGGTAGTGTCACAATCGGCTGACACATCAGCCAATCAAAAACAACCATTGTTGGGTACATATTGTATTATTCCTTCTTAGTCTTTCTAAAGACACAGAGGATATTGTGTGAATAGTGGTGCCTTGTGAGTGACATCACTTGTCACTACCATCCCACGCATTTACAGTATTAATTATTTTACCCTTTGCATCTGTGGTGGTCCGCAAGGGGTCTGGTAAAGATCCAGTGGTCCTCCAAGAGCCAATGTTTGGATAACATCTGCTCTATTTACAGTTGATATATTTTCAGGTTCATATGAATATTTTTCGTGGGCAGATTGACCCATATGGCCCACGACTTTGTGACAGCTGGTGCTCCCCACCATGAAATGTCACCCATAATCCTCTCTGCTGGCGTCATTAATCATAAAGGTTTGATAAAAACACGCTTAAAACACAGATTGGTCTATACAAATTGTTTCCATGGTGATTAAAAAACTCCAAACCATACACAAACATCCAAATAAACTAGATAAACTAGACTAGTTGTGCGATTTTACTACAGTTGTTTCTGATTGGTGACGATGATATCCATACCGAAAAGCAGTTGAGAAACTGCTTTCACCAATAGTTTGGTCTCAATGTGTGTTTCTCTTAAGGGAGCTTTATAATGCACTATTTAGTGAATGTGGGAGATCTATGGTTCAAGTCCAGCTGGTTTACCCCTGACAAGTGTTTAGGAGTTGGCATAAATGAGTCCACTTATGTGTTTCCTCCAGTTCCCTACCTATTCTTAAGATTACCAGCAAAATTACTAAAAGATGACCATATCTATATTGCTCGACCAGCATATTACTTCACAGATCACCTCCGTCACATGGATTATCAACAAATCCTTCTCAGATTGGTGGCGGTGGCAGTGATGCATCTGTTGTAGTCATTGTAATCTCCGCACAGCCCCGGTAACTTCTATGAATCCACTGTTGATCAACTGACATAAATTTGCCTCCACAGAGCGAAGGCTTTGTTAAAAAATCCGCCAACAAGTTCCTGCATGAGAACACAGCGAATGACTGTGGCCATGACTAAACGTTTGTGGTCGGCAGGTCCTCCACCCCAAACCAGTCGTGTGCTGTTCTGTGGTGTCCAGCGCTATGAATAGGACGTTTGGATGATAACGCACATTTCACTGTCTTGTGTGAATCCCGCTAGGACAGTGCGCGGGGCAGAGATGGTAACATGTCTACGTCCGTGGAACACTATGTCACTGCAGATGGGTGTAGCCCTATGTCAACAGTTTGTCAATGACGGGCGAGGACATGCTAGTAGTGGTAGTGGTCTACACCCATGCATACACACACACACACACACATACAATTGGGGTTAGTGGGGGAGGGCGGTCATTTTTTTCGAGGGACGTTGTTAGATGAGAAGTGACAGGAAATTGTCTCTACATCCTGTTTCCTGTTTGAGGGGTTATCCTCCTGGACAGAACTGCTGCTTCCTGACGCAACAGGAAACAGGAAGTGGCCCTGAACTGAAAGGGAAGCAGGTAGCGCTCATAGCGCCGGGGGGTTCTGTCCTATAGGTCGGTGGCGCTAACTCACTAAAAACAAAGACAGAGATAACACACACACACACTCATGGTCACTCTTTTTGCTGTTCTGACAGTTCTGATACAGTTTTCTATAGCAAAACCCCTGTTCTCTGATCACTTTGTGCTGTTTTTCTATTGCATTAACCCACACCTGGTCCTGACATCATTAGCTGATATTTCCTCAATTTCTTGAGGGGATTCTCTGGCCCTGGTTGACAGTTGCCGTGGTAACCATGGCGACAGGATCTGGCCGGCTAGCGCAGCGCTTCAACATTCTTTCCTCCACAGACGCTCTAAATACAAGAAAGCTCAGCTGCACTCACACTCAACCCTTTAACTCCTTACCCCTCTCTCCCTCTCTCAAATGTCTCTTTATGCCTCTTTCTCTGTATCTCTCTCCCGCTATCTCCTCGTCTCCCTGTTTTCATTACCTCTGTAACTCATTCTCTTTCTGTCTCATTATCTATCTTCTGATTAGTATCAGAAGATACATCCTCGATCTCGATCTCCTCTATCTCTGTCCCTCTCTCTCTCACACAGTCTATCTCGCTATCATTCTTTCTTTGAGAGAGAAAGAGATAGAGAGAGCGATAGAGCAGTAGATTTCGCATACAGAGAGCAGGGAGCAGCTAGCTGGGGTCATCACTACTTACTACTGTGCCGACATTCACAAATTCACATTCTGTACTCAGAGGACAGGAAGTGCAAGGCTATTAAACATGACACACGCCCCACTACAGCCCACTGCCCGTCTGACCACATGAGCCTGTTTATCCCCACTGATACACACATACACCCAAACACCCACAGGGTAGTTAGAGACTCCCACAGACCTGCACCCCATGACATCACATCCTGTTAAATGATTGACTTCATCTTTACAGCAGGATTCATCATCCAAAGAGGTGAATGTTATGGATGGATGTAATTAAGGAGCGGTGATATGGGTGAGGGGAATATTGATATATATGATACAACAGGTAGACTGTTGTATTCGGGATTGTAGGCAGTACCTTGAGTTGTCGGTGACAAACACAAAACTACCACGAGACAATCATGCACCAGTACACGTCAGTGTAGAATCACATTGCTTGATCCAACATGTGGTTATTCAGTGTTAATAATATGATACTGGATGAAAAGTAGATTATGACAAAACTTGGATATCTATAACATCCCTTTCTTAGAGCTGATAGGTAGGTATGGAAGCACATCAGTTGATCTCATCAAATCTAGGGACAACTAATGAAGTTATTCCACTTCATCGTAATAGCCATATGATACTGAGTGATCAAGCAAAAATAAAGAAAGAATGGAAAATATAGACACAAGGAAACAGATTCCTCATGCACACAGAAATCACAAAATCTGAGTCATGGACACATGGCAGCACACACTCTCACACACACAAACACACACACACACACACACACACACACACATGTACACAAAAACACACACACACACACACACATACACACAGACAGATACACACAATGCTTCAATTGTAGCGTGAGATTATCTGCTACAATCTGTACTGTGTTTTCTACTTAAATGTGTTTTCTACACAAACTAATCCTGCTCTCTGATTGGGTGTTATGTCTTTGTCTCTGAAACGCCTGTAAATAGTTTTAAACAAGGACATCCCCAACTCTTGGCAGGACAGGAAGGGGAAGGGTGGGGTTGCAGGAAGTGGAAATCCGTGCCTTACTCACGGGGCCCACCGTCTCTCTCTCTCTTTCTCTCTCTCTCTCTCAACAAAAAAGAGGATGTTCCAGTTTCTGAAGCACACATGGTCCCGTGACCTGGGGGAGGGTTCCATCGAAGGCCACACGGTCAGTTTTAGTTACATGTGGCAACAAGAAAACCAGATGGCAGGGTTAGGGTTGGGGTTTGGGATCGGGTTAGGGTTAGGTTTGGGGTTGGGGATCGGGTTAGGGTTAGGGTTAGCAAATGATAGCAAGATGTGATTAGCATACAGGATTTAATTGTGACACACTTTTAAAGTTGTGTCCGTCCTAGCCAATCAATTCGGACCAGTCGGTTTTGCTATGAGATCTGCTCAATCCTGTGTTTTACATTTAGCAAATGATGCTGGTACGCTGGTACAGACCAATAGGCAGACCTCCTTTGCAGACAGAAACTGGTTTTGAGTGGCAGCTCTTGAGTGGCAGGATGACAATCTCACCTAAATGTGCATGTTCGTGGATAGCACACTTCCTTCCGCTCACTTCTTGTTTGCCCACACAAACACATGCACAATATGCACATAGTTATACAGGGCAAGTTGCTGCATCCAAAGTGAAACCCAATAAGACACTAATAAATCAACTGATGATATGGATTTTTTAGAGTTTGTCTATATCAGCGGTCAGAATCTTCGAAGAAATCAGGAAGAAATGTGTAAAATAGCACAAATATGTAGGTTTTTGGAATGAAGATACGAAACCGAAATGTACGCCCACAAAGCTATCCACACATGAACCTAAACACACACACACACACAACTGGGTCAAAACCTCCACCCCGTAAGGCATGTAATCCACTGGAGTCACAATCCATATGATAAGGAATCTTAATCTAAACAGTGAAAAAATAGTTTATAACTACCCTGAATAGGGGGGACAGGAATACAACAGGGAACACGTTAATCAAAAACGTACAATTAATCCTGGCCGTACTTTACATAGCCCAGAGCCAAACATATCTAACGTAGAGAGTCAACTATCTCTATACCAACAGGTTTGAATCGCAATCCTCCACTTTGACACACAGCCCCAAGATCAAGCCTGCTGTATTATTACATAACACACATAGCTTAGCAGCACTGTGAAATAGAGAACAACACCAAGGTAACACAACATGTCCAAGTAGCATGACTCCTATCTTGACCTTATCGGCGATAGGCTGATAAATCTATAACCTTCCCTCACAGGAGCCGTGTTGTAAAGCTAGAGTAAAGAAAAAAGGCTCTCTGGTTTCCAAACTATTCACACTCCATTCTCGGACCACATTCTTCTGGATTGTCAGTGGAACTGCCTCACATTTGGTCTGTTTTGGACCAATTCCTCAAGTTCCAGTGCGATGTAGTTAGCTGACCCACTTTCCTCCAAAGTGTCTTTAGCTGAACAAATATATGTAATTATGAGCTGATAGGGGTTAGACAGTAGAAAGACAGGTCATTAAGGAACAGGTAGGGGTTAGACAGTATAGAGACAGGTCATTAAGGAACAGGTAGGGGTTAGACAGTATAGAGACAGGTCATTAAGGAGCAGGTAGGGGTTAGACATTACAGAGACAGGTCATTAAGGAGCAGGTCAGGGATAGACAGTAGAGACAGGTCATTAAGGAGCAGGTAGGGGTTAGACAGTACAGAGACAGGTCATTAAGTAGCAGGTCAGAGTTATACAGTACAGAGACAGGTCATTTAGGAGCAGGTAGGGGTTAGACAGTACAGAGACAGGTCATTAAGGATCAGGTAGAGGATAGACAGTAGAGAGACAGATCATTGAAGTAGCACGGAGGGGTTGGAGAGTGAATATGTCATTCTGGAGCAAGTAGGGGTTTTGGATGTCTTTGCGTTCCCTAACCACAAGACTATCATGCCCAACCTCCTAGCATCATCTCCAGCCCGCTACGCAAAGGGGAAACGAGGTAAGCATGTGTATGTGGTAAGTGGTTCCCCCTGTACTGAGCAACGACAACAAAGCCTCTTTCCTGATCTTCCAGTTCCTCTGTGAAGCCCCTCTGAGGGCCAAAGGGCCAGAGGGCTGGTGGTGCTGGGGCTGGTTGAGGAACATCAGGGGGACCAGGAGGTGAGGGTTGAGGAGGAAGGAAGGGGGAGACTGGACCCTCTGGAACCCCCTCTAGAAACCATGCTGCACTTCCCCCTTAGAGGATCGTTTATGGAGCACAAGATCTGGACCTGGGGAGGCCCACTTCCCCCAGGCTCACACACCCCTACTCACACTCACACACACACACACACACACACACA
>JAOPJJ010000098.1:3488624-3509053 GCA_027122795.1 Enchelyopus cimbrius | reverse complement strand
CCCCCCCCCCCCCCCCCCCCCCCCCCCCCCCCCCCCCCCCCCCCCCCCCCCCCCCCCCCCCCGCCGGTGCTTGTTTTTGTGTTGAGTTCAGTCAGACTAGACCAAAGTGTGCCTATGCGCGCGCGTGCGTGCGTGCGTGCGTGCGTGCGTGTGTGTGTGTGTGTGTGTGAGACCACAGAAAATCCGACGGCAGACACGTCACCAGACTTCACACCGGGGGGCTCTGTATCTCTCTCACATAGATAAACCTAAATTAATCTACCGCTGGGCCGCCATAAGTGCCGCTTTACAGTGAATCAACATGGTCATTTAACAGATTTATAATTACATGTTCCCTCATTATTATTATTACTACTACCATATTATTTCTAAACCGAATGACCAATCCATTCTATCAAGATCTCCAAACTAATTATTTGTTTTCCATTGTACCACGTGTCCGTAACATATGGCATGCTTTATTCCATCCATCTATGTTTTATACGTATATGAATACATCTCTATTCATTAATATGTACCTTACTTATAAATAGATTATACCCCTGGTGGCAAAAAGGAACTGTACTGCAGTCCCACGAAGAGGGGGCGGTGCTAGATTGTCCCCGCCCTCATGTCCATATACGGTGTTTCCTGACCATATACGGCCTCTCGGCTGCTCCGCTGCCAGAGCTACGTCGTTGACCGGCAAAAAGTAGACACGAGACATCAGAGTGCTCCGAAGCCAGCGCTTATCTAACAGGTACATATACCATTTACCGGCTCTTTGTGGATGACATCACCGTCATTCCTTAATTTGATGATAGGGTGGGGTTTGAAAAAAGAAAATGTTGGCAAAGTTTTGGGTAATTTTGTGATGTCGGCACTGTCACATCCGTGGCCTTGTGGCAGGCAGCGTTAGCATGCCGTGTAGCGGCGCCCGGCCTGTAGATGCTAACAGCCGCTAACTTGGCACCACCAGGCCGGCTTATGGTGAGCCGACGCGGCACTGTTCAGTACGTGTGCGTCTGTGTGTATAACTGTAACCCTAAACGTTCAGGTGTATTGTGAGGTCTTTGGCTTAATACAATGTTCTTCCGGTGTTAACGAGGTTTATATACGCTTTTAGTACTGTTAACGCTAGCCAATGAGATGGCTAGTGTGTTAGCTCTCCACTGAACACAATGTGCGAGCAGGTGGGACCACAGCCACGCCAACACTGTGTAGTTTAAACTATCAAGAATGAATGGAGAGGCTATGTTTTATGTAGGCCTAGTCGAGTAGTGATATTAAACTTTTCCGTCCGTCACCAAATAATTGTGTTTGGGCCTCATTCATTTCACAATTGTTATCGGAACCGGCGAGCTTGACCGTGACACCCGGCATTAGCTTCATAACGTTAAACCAGGGTTAACTTCAATTTCCACTGTCAGGAGGAAATCAACGACCCTCATAAGTTAAAGCGACTATAGGAATCTAACGGTATGTAAACGCCATTGTAACGGTGCCTCCATCAAACCCAGCACAGACATGCCATCCGACTTAGCCAAGAAGAAGGCGGCGAAAAAGAAGGAGGCTGCCAAGGCCCGTCTGAGACCCAAGAAGGCCGATGAGCTGAATGGGGAAGGGGACGGAGAATCTGCCGAGGGCCAGGAGAATGGAACCGACAGTGGTAAGAGAATTCTTCGAAAATGATTTGTTCTTTAAACCATGTTGTATGTCAATAATCTTAATTCATATGTCCCATATTTATCCCAGATGCGTGCATTTTGCCTTATAATTGTAATTTATTAATGAAATAGACATTGGACATTTTTCTGTTAGAACTATACTTGGTGCCTTGGATGCATTGTATTTATCCCAGAGGTGACATGTCTGTATCAGCAGAAAATAAGTACATTTCAGTAAATACATTTTAACTAGTATAACTGGAAATGACACATACAGGGCATCATGAATGCTAATGCCAACATCTCTACTGTGCTCTTTTCACAGCGGTGGATGGTCTGTGCAAGCATATAGATGAGTTTGAGCTGAAGAAGGCTGAGGCCCGGGCCACCACAGGCGTGCTGTCTTCCCACCCCAATAGCACCGATGTCCACATCAGCAGCATGTCGCTCACCTTCCACGGTCAGGAGCTGCTGGCCGACACCAGCCTAGAGCTGAACTCCGGCCGTCGCTACGGCCTCATCGGCCTCAACGGAACAGGTGACGAGCTCGCTCAACGTCTCTTTGTTGTATGCACATTTGAGAATTAGTGAAAGCTATCGGTTACTGCGACCTTCAGCAAGATATTGTTTCAAACCACCTAAGTTGCCAGTTAAGCGGCTTGTATGTTTGCATTGTCTTCCTCCCCTGCTCACACGCAGAAATGGAGCTCAGCGTTTCTCAGTATTTCCGTTTCCCCGTCCTCAGGGAAGTCGATGCTGCTGTCCTCCATCGGCATGCGCGAGGTTCCCATCCCCGAGCACATCGACATCTACCACCTGACCCGCGAGATGGCCCCCAGCGAAAAGACGGCCCTGCACTGCGTGATGGAGGTGGACGAGCAGAGGATCATGCTGGAGAGGGAGGCGGAGAGGCTGGCCGCCGAGGACTGTGAGTTCCAACAGGAAGTCCCACCCTAGTTCAGGAAGTCCTTGCATTGGGCGTTTCTTTATTAAGGCCCATGTGTCAAAAGGGCAGGCTAGTAGAAGCAAACAGAATCAAGGAAAATGTCCCTAATCCTTCTCTATTGATTAATAGTGTGACCCACAATGTGGTATGTTTTTTTTTATTGGCAAAAGGCAGCAGGCCAATGGGCTATACACTAAATTAACATCTTTTGGTCAACAAATTTGTCTTCTGCTTCACAATTCTCAAGCCTAGGCTAGTAGGGTTTAGGCTAACTGACACATGACCAGGGATTAGCCAAGAAACCACAAATGAACCATGATATGCTAACCCTCTCTCTTAAATACCTCCTCTCTCCAGCCGAGTGCGAGAAGCTGATGGAGCTGTACGAGCGTCTGGAGGAGCTCGACGCCGACAAGGCCGCGGTGCGGGCCTCCCGGATCCTCCATGGCCTTGGCTTCACTGCCGCCATGCAGCAGCAGAAGCTTAAGGACTTCAGTGGAGGATGGAGGATGAGGGTCGCGCTAGCCAGGTGAGTAAACGCTGACATTTGTGGATGTGACCTACCATTGGCTGGTGGCAGGTCATTATTTGGTAACACTTTATGATAAGGTGCCATAATAAATAGCAAACTAGTCATTACCTAACTGTTTGTTAATATTTGTTATTTGTTACTTAAATATCTATTAGTCACAAGTTAATAGTATTTTTATCATTAATTAAATATTGGTTGTTAGGGCTAACCCTAACTCTAACCTTAACCCTAACTCAAACAACTAATATTTAATTAATGATGAAAAAACTACTTGTGCCAAATACATATTTTAGTGACAATTAACAAATATGAACAAAGGGTTAGGTAATGACTAGTTTGCTATTTATTATGGCACCTTATTATAAATTGATGCCCATTATTTTAGACCCCATTTATTGTTGAACAGATTCAAGAGCCAAATACCACTGGTCTTCAAGAAACCAGGACCTTCACTTGGTGCACGACACAATGCAACAGGTTTCTTAATCCGTTTTTGTGCGTCTCTCCCAGGGCCCTGTTCATCAAGCCCTTCATGTTGTTGCTGGATGAGCCGACCAACCATCTGGACCTCGACGCCTGCGTGTGGCTGGAGGAGGAGCTGAAGTCGTACGTCCCTCTTAAACACACCTCTCTCATATGTCTATGGATCACACACCTCTGGGTGATACAAGTCCCTCTAAACCACCGAACCCTGGGTATTGCATGTCCCGCTTAATCACATACCTATATACATGGGTAAAACAGAGCTATCAAAACCACACTACTCTGGATGCTACAGGTCCACCAAGACCACGCATGTGCCATATCCATAGCAAAATCCATGATCATCTATTATTCATGATGTTCATCAATATTACCTATGTCTCTGATTCCCTCTTTCTTGCTTTTATGTTGAAAGGTTCAAGCGTATCCTGGTGCTCATCTCCCACTCCCAGGACTTCCTGAATGGCGTGTGCACCAACATCATGCACCTGCACCAGAGGAAACTCAAATACTACACCGTGAGTACTGGCTTACCGCACGTAAAGAATAGAATGGAATGGAATAGAATAAATCTTTAATGTCCACCAAGGTGCACATTTTTCTTTGGCTCACCAGACATAAAAGACAGATAGACATACAGCCACAATAACATCTCAGACATATGAATGAACATCATGATGAAAATCATGATGAAAAAGATAATGAATATACTTAAAAACATAAGAATAAGAGTAAAAGTAAAAATAGCATCTCAGTTTGATATTGTCATTGGGTTTGGTTGAGAATGCGCCATTAAAGGCCCGTGATTAGTGGTCATGTGCTGTCAAAACGACCAGCAGGTGACATAGTTGATTGCAGGGCAGAATGTAAAACGCCTTGCCCTGGACTTATAACTGGGTGAACCTGGAGGTTACCTCCTCTTTCACTACATTCCACATACACATTTCCTCTAATGCTGGACAACCGTATAAGGAAGTGGGGTGTTGCATTTGTGTTGCCAGGGTAACTACGACCAGTACATAAAGACCAGGGAGGAACTGGAGGAGAACCAGATGAAGCGCTTTAACTGGGAGCAGGACCAGATTACGCACATGAAGGTATGAGGGGGTCCCCTCTGGTGGACGCCCAGTACTTCGCCTCCTATTGCCTACCAGGATCCCTTTTATGCAAATCTGACTATTGGTTCAATGTATCTGGTGAATTCCTCCCGTGTGGCGTGCTCTGCCGCCGGTCTGTAGTTTGACCTGTCCTCCCCGTGTGTGGTGTAGAACTACATCGCTCGGTTCGGCCACGGCTCAGCCAAACTGGCCCGCCAAGCCCAGAGTAAGGAGAAGACCCTGCAGAAGATGGTGGCGTCCGGCCTAACCGAGAAGGTGGTCAGCGACAAGGTGAGAGCCCCCCGACCCCGTAATATTGGTACAACTGAGTCTTTCGTTTCATATTCCTACAGGGATGGTAACATTTCTGTGTCCCTCCCACAGACACTGTCGTTCTGTTTCCCTGCCTGCGGGGCGATCCCTCCTCCAGTCATTATGGTTCAGAACGTGAGCTTCAGATACAGTGACAACACGGTAAGATGCTGTCCGTCTCTTTAGCGGATCTATTTTACTCATAGATCACTCCAGCGCTTTGCGTTGTTGTCATCTGTGTTTTAATCTGTGCGACCTCTTCCTCCTCAGCCACACATTTATAAAAACCTGGAGTTTGGTATTGACCTGGACACGCGGGTGGCCCTGGTGGGACCCAATGGTGCCGGGAAGTCCACCCTGCTCAAGCTCCTCATGGGGGAGGTGAGGAACACGCCTACCCCGTATCCCACCTGTTCAGCTTGAATGGCATCGCGTTAGGGTTGCAAACAATTAATTGTTAATAAGAGATCACTTGATTAAAATAAATTAATTCCAATTAATTGCGTTTTGAACCCGTAATTCAGCAAATGTATTTGCTTTACTGCTGACTGGTTTTGGTAAAAGTTTAATCTCTGCGCAGTACATCATCGGGATCGTTGGCTGATTTGTTGAAGGACTGTCCAATGGCTTACAACCATTTGAACTAGGCCTGCCTCTTGTGCAGGAGAAAATGACGGCACCCTCAGTACCGCTTCTCGTTAGCCTGGCTATTGCCAGACCAAGTCCAAACGTAGATTGCACGTTGGTCTGGCAATAGCCAGGCTAACAAGAAGCGGTACTGACAGGACAAAGAGGGCAAAACGGAGTGCAGTATGGAGCTACTTTAAGTTGGTTAATTACAACCAATGATTCGGTTTTACGAAGACGCAAATCTTGGATTAAGGAAGATGATTTGCATTTTTTCTTTACATCTTAAGGAAGATAGCATTTTATGTTGCGTATACAGTAGATGGAACCTATTCAGAGGGAAATGATGCTTCTCAGAAAAATCGCCGCTTATCAATTAATCCATCGTCGATCGATAAGATGAAACAACTATCGATTAATGAATGACTTGATAGTTTGCATCCCTACAACCCGTAAATCCTCCTCATCCCACGAGTGCCCGTATCCAGGCAACGTTTCCCAGATCTATTAGCCTCTGAACTTTGACTCGATCAAAACCGCTTTTGGCTAAAATAAGCTGGACATCCATGTGGATCAAGCACACTGCGTCTCCCATTGACGCTGGCTGTTGTTCCTCTGCAGCTCCTTCCCTCAGACGGAATGATCCGGAAACACTCCCACGTCAAGATCGGCAGGTACCATCAGGTAGGGGAGCGGTTCTACTGTGGTTTCACATTGCGTTATACACAGGATATGGAAGGTTGTTAAAATTGTTACTGGGACCAACTGTCGTGGGAGAAAGTATGGAAGTACGGCATCTGTAGGTACAATGTTGGCATGTCTGGGTGGGGTCGGGTTGGGATCATATCCCCTAGACGGGGGAGGGTGGTAGCATGGCAGGGGCCGGTGTGCTGAGTGTCTTCCTGCGTCCGTGCCCCCTCAGCACCTGACGGAGCAGCTGGAGCTGGACCTGTCTCCCCTGGACTACATGATGAAGTGCTACCCAGAGATCAAGGAGCGGGAGGAGATGAGGAAGATCATCGGGCGCTACGGCCTGACGGGCAAGCAGCAGGTAACCATGGAGACTGCGGAGCCACACCTCAGACATGGACCACTCAACACATTTTGGTCTTCAAGCGCCCCTTACTTCCACTTGATTTTTTGTTTTTGTTTTGATAAATGTCCCAGTGAAGTAGTTTAGTAATATTTTGCTCTTGGTTAAGAAACACTAGGCTGTTTTAACATAAACCTCCCCTTCAAAAATGTTAGCTTTAACATAGTATATAAAAAAAATATCCACAAAATCTGTTAAAGGAGAATTCCGGTGTAAAATGGATCTGGGATATGTTTAGTATGATGTTTGATGGAGGGCAAAAATCGATTTTCCAGCCTCAAAGAAGACATGATGTCGACGGGTGAACTGCTGAAGGTATTATCTGTATAAAATATGCTTTTTAATAAACGTTTGCTCTCTATCAAACGTTCAAACTTAAAAAACATGTCCCAGATCCATTTTATACCGGAGTTCTCCTTTAAGCCGCGCAATCTGCAGCGAGTCCCACGTCAAGCCGTTTCTTTTAAACCAAATCCAATAGCGTTGGGTCGGGGGCTAAGACTTCTGTCTGTGTGTCCAGGTGAGCCCCATCCAGAACCTTTCTGACGGACAGAAGTGCCGCGTGTGCTTCGCCTGGCTGGCCATGCAGAACCCCCACCTGCTCTTCCTGGACGAACCCACCAATCACTTGGACATCGAGACCATCGATGCGCTCGCTGACGCCATCAATGACTTTGAGGGCGGCACCATGCTGGTTAGCCACGACTTCAGGCTCATCCAACAGGTACGGCAACGCTCTCCCTCTGTTCACCAGACAAACCGAATGAGTCAGAGTTCACTCGTCGTGGTAATTCTGAATCACCATTATGAGTCATGCGTATCCGAAATTCTCAGAACGACTTTGCAATGAGCATAGACATCCTATATTGATTAAATGTATTCTATTATGTATATATATAATATGAAATTATATTATGTATATATTATATATACTATATTGATTATATATTCAAAATAGGATGTCTATGGTTAGTGTTGCTTGTTCAATATGGGCATGACATCACGTGTCACGACCAAAAGCTAGCGATTGGTTGTGGCACTGGGCAGATCCAATAGTTTTAAACTTCAACAGACACTTTGAGTGACTCATCGTGAGTCAATTGAGCGATTCCAGACCTTCTGTAGAAATTAAATTAAATTAATGGATAAATGTTTGCTCTGATTTCGTAATATCTGTCCAGGAAGCGGTTTGTTGGCTTTTTCTTTTTAAATGGGTACGGTGCTTAACAGTCTCTTTGTGTCTAGGTGGCGCAGGAGATCTGGGTGTGTGAGAAGCAGACCATCACCAAGTGGAATAGGGACATTCTGGCCTACAAGGAACACCTCAAGGCTAAGATTGAGAAGCAACAGGTGCATGATGTCTAACATGGCTCCGCCCCCTCCCCCACCCATCATATCTACAAGCCTCTCCCACCCATGGTGCATCATGGGTGGGTGGTGCTGCGCCAGGGCTGGGCCGGGTCGGTGTTTCTGTACTGTAAAAGAAGCATCTTAAACAGACGCGTCTGTTCTACATCCTAATATTACCCTTCAGTTCGACATGGGAGAGCCCTGCCCAACCTTAGCCCTGCCCTCCCCATCTCAGGCTGCACTATGATTGGCTGATTCACCAGAAGCATCTCAGTGCATTTTGGAACGCATTCCATTGTACTGTCCTCATAGAAAAGGATTTTTGTTTTCCCTTAAGTATGGAGCGGCTTTTAGGTCATTTAATGATATTTAAAAGTTGTCGTTTTTTTTCTCTTGTGAAGCAGCAGTTATGCCTTATTTAACATTGTAAATGATGCAATAAAGGTTTGTCTAAAATGGAACGCAACAGAATTTTCAATTGGACATTATGTTCAGTTAATGGATTGTCGAATAAACAGAACGGATTTCAAATGCAGACTTTATTCATTCCACATTATGCTCTATTTGTAAATGTACCCGAACAGCGGTCGCATCCAAAAATAACCATTTTCTGAAAATAAAGAATAGTTTACAATTCTGTAAACAAAAGGTTCAAAATGTTGGTTGTGTATTTTTGCTCTGGAGGTGAGGATGTACAGGTGTAGAATCTGCTCACTTCACCGTTTGTCGTTACAGTATCTACTTCCTATGAATTCAACTGAAAACATGTCATCCGCTTTCATATAAGTGGTTATTAAAATGAGTTTGTTGCTTTTAAATGCTGGATTGCCATTTGATTTATATAGATGTCCTGGCCGTTTGTAAGTACATGTTGAATATTTTAGTATAACTTCATTGGTTGTAAAACAGATGGCGCCACTTGCATTCCTAGACCAGACTTGTAAAGCTGTGTGTGTGTGCGCGTGTGTGTGCGTGATCTTAAGACCAGTGTGGATCTCTTATTCTCAACAGAAACCTAACAATGCCATCTTCCTGCTCCTTCCCCTCAGACAGCAGATAGAATTTCCTTCTGTGGTGTGGACTAGTACTGTTGGCCAAAAACAAGGGTTTTACAGGTTTTGGATCACAGAATCCATTCTTTAATAACAACAATGAAACTGGGCGCAAGTAAAGTTCCCCTGTTCATTCTCATAGTCTGTCTTGCAGATGTTACAACAGCTGAAGTAATCGTGCGGTGTTGCTCAGATGTCCACACCAGGACAACACTGCCAGAACTAATCAGGCTGCTGATATTGTAGGTGACTGGTTGTGGTCATCTCGTTATGTTACGTTAACAATTAACAGAACAAAAGGGCTATTTCTATGTTGCCCTTGAAATATGCGTTGCAGACAGAATGATGCATCTGGACCAAGGAGCGCCAGGACTGCCGTCCTGCGGCCTTCACTGGGGTTGGTCGTCATCGGAGACGTCGTCGGGGGCGATGGCGCGGGTGTTGCTGGCGCGCACACTGGTGATGTTTTTCAGAGACAGGATGCCGGTCAGGGTCACCCCGGTGCCGTCCAGGTTCACCTGCGCCAGGTGCATGTGTCTGAGCAGCTTCAGACCTGAGGTAGTACGCTAACGTTAGCCTAGCGTGGTTCAGATAGACCGATGACTGTGTGTTTGGGTGGGGGGGGGGGGGAGGGGGGTGCGGACCTACCACGGTCTGTGATGCGTGTCCGACTGAGGTTGAGTTTGACCAGCTGGCTGCAGCCGACCAGACCCTTCCGGACCACCGCGTCGCCCACGCGTGTGCAGGCCAGCCCCAACACCTGGGGAAAGCACATTTCAGACTTGGTCGCTCCTTCACTTCAAGCCGGTGGGTTAACTATTTCCCTCCTGGTTGGGACTAGTGGGAGGAGTTACCTGAAGGTGGGGCAGGAGTTGCCTGAAGGTGGGGCAGGAGTTAGCTTAAGGAGGGGGAGGAGTTACCTGAAGGTGAAGGTGGAGTTACCTGAAGGTGGGGCAGGCAGGTGATGAGTGTGGCGACGCCCCTGCTGGTGACGGCAGTGCGATCCAGACACAGCTCCTGGAGCTCCCGCAGGCTGCGCAGGGGGGCCAGGCCCGCGTCTGTCAGCCCTGTGTTGCTAAGAGACAGCTTCTTCAGACTGCAGGGAGGGATGGCAGTACATTACACATGGTCAGTGTACAGTGTTGGGCAAGTTACTTTAAAAAAGTAATTAGTTACAGTTACTACTTCCAAAAAGTAACTAAATTAGTAACTCAGTTACTAATTAAAAAAGTAACTAGGCATGTCGGGTATGTGCTTTTTCTGAAGAAAATGCTCGGTATTCACAGTCAATGCACCGCCGGCGCCTACCACACGCATCACCTACCACACGCACCGCCAAACACACACACTGCCCACTACAGGCACCAGCCAGCCAGTCAGCCACACACAGCACAGACACACACAGGCTGACCAGTGGTGCAGGAAGGGTGGTGGCGAAGCTTTAAAACTGCGATGACAATATAATGCACTAATTGCTGTATGATGCTGATGATCATTCTGTCACATCTCCGTCTTTTTCCTGCCGCCGTGCAGGCCCAGATGGGAGCCTATATCGCTTGTTCTATAGATACTTTTATTTGTGATCACTGTAGAAAGTAATTAGGCTATTGCATGTTCTGTATATTTTACGCACTAATTGCTGTATGATGCTGATGATCATTCTGTTATGTGATTTAACCTGGTTTTGCCTATGAATTGTTGGGCATAGCCGAGGCTAAGACACAGCCTAGGCTACTTGTGGTAGTTTTAAAATAAACATTGTCACCCAACACCGATCCTGGCACGTGGAGCTCTTTGTTTTAACAGAAAATTTTATACTGGATATATTGCTAATAATACACAATTGACATTGATTGCACTCAGCAAATAACATTTTAGTTTGTATGCAGGCATGGAGTTCGTATGGAGTTAGTTTTTGAGCGACTCATGCAGGAGAGGGCGCATCGGCACCCCCTGCCGAAAGTATCTTCCTGCGCGCCTGAGGCTGACACACAAAGGAACACACAGAAAGGCATAGGCAAACACACAGACACATACAGTCCCACATTCATGAAGGCAGACACCCTTTTAATAGCAGAGGCCGTTTATGGAGATTTTGGCAGCCTCTAGTGGCATTGTGGTGTATGATGCTTAAGAATTACGAGTAATTGCTTCTGAAGCAAAGACTTAAATGGAGACTGTGACTTCATCGAATGAGAGATTGACACACAACTTTGCACACACGTTGAGGAAGGGACCTTCTATGTGTGTGGCAAGTTTCAAGTTTGGGCCATCTTCTACAGCGGACTTGTGGTCGTTTTTTTTAACTTTACACACACGTAACTTCACACACTCGTTAAGAGAACATGCACCCACACTCGATATAAGTTTCATAGCTGTGGTTCATTCTGAAAAGCGATTGTGATCGATTGAAGTTTGCTATTTTTTCACTTCCTTATAAGTCGGCCATTTAGTATTTTTTCAAAATGAGAGACACAAATGTTATCACTGTTGTCTATGGAGCACGTGTGCCAAATTGTGGCCCCCAATGTTTTGTGGTTTATGAGATGTTTTTTATATTTTCCTAAATGTTCACTGTACAGAAAAAATTATAGACGGACATTATGGTCCCACGAGGATAAAATGTTCAGCATGCAAAATAAGGCATGTACTCCAAGTTTCCGAAAATTTTGTCAATCAGAAGGGCGGGGCTGATGTTTCAAAGTTGACCGGAAGTTATAGCGCCCCCTATAGGCCAACCGCCCAAAAACGCTAATAGAATCTAAGGGCGTGTTCGCACAGGCAGTTTTTTTTTCAGGTGCGAGTGTTTTTGAAAAACAATCCTGGATGCTTTTAAAAACACCGCTGCTAGACGGTTTTTTCACTGCTCTGGGTGGTTTTCAAGTTGAGAAAACTTCAACTCGCCAAGAAAAAGCACCCGACGTGAGGCAGTTTTTGACAGCTGACCAATGAATGAGAACTTACTGTAAACAAAGAGATCGCATTTGTTTTTACTGATAACTAACAAACTGTTTTTTGCGTTTACGGAAATAAAAGACCACTTTTCCATCAGAAAAATCATCAGAACCGTTATTACCAACCCATAGACAGTAAAAGCCAAAACCTTTCTGAGGTTACGAATAGACACTCCTCTATTTTAAAGGAACTTAAAATAGAGGTGTATGTTACATTTTTATGATAAATCTGATTATTATAATGAAATGGACACTTCATACAATACATTATTAAGAGAAACAAATTGAGTAAGTTTGAATTACTTGAGACCGATCGGATGTGGAAAGGCACTTTTGACTACAGCATACCATTTCATGGTAGAAGGAAAAGTAATGACTAAACTTCCATTTAGCGACGGCTTTTTTTTGAGTATTTGGGCTTGCCATACCCGTCTCTCTTTGACTAACTCACTTGTGATGCTTGTGTCAAACTATGCAAGCTTTCGAACACCCGCCCAACTCAACCTCTGATTGGCTTACCATGAAATTTAACTCAACCTCAGCCAATTTGTCTGATGTGACATTTACCGTCACATCAGACAAATTGAATTACCGCACAGGACACAGTGGACCAATGAAATGCACACACACTACATTTTTCAGTAATTTTGCGCTTCACGCACACACCGTCATCATTGAAAACCCGCAAAGAAATGCATATGATGCAGCTTTCAAGTTGAAGGTGATCGATCTGTCTGTCAAAGGAGGAAATACAGCTGCTGCACGTAAGCTTGGCAAAGCAGACAGCCCGAACTTGATAACGTTCTTGAAGAATGGGTGAACACAGAGAGCAGACGACCGAGGTGTTACGTGCAGATCCGACTAAAAGCCAAAACAATCGCCATCAAAAGCGCAGCTGATAGCAATCAGCTGGGATAGGCTGCAGCCCCCCCTCCCCGGCCCTGATTAGGTCAAAGCGGCTTTAGAAAATGGTTGGCAACTATTCAGAAAAAAGCATTTACACAATACGTATTTGTGAATGTTACCAGTACTATTTAATTAAAAGTTTAAAATACCTTTCTGTGTAACATCTTACTGTGTAAATATCTCATGTTACACCGTGGACACCTGCGACTTAAAGGTGTACAACTTTATTTTTCTTGGTAAATTTTGTGGGTGCGGCTTACATTCAGGTGCGCTCTATAGTCCGGAAATTACAGTACGCTCTTGTCTCGTGCCCACTAACCAAGGAAGAACAGTAAAAAACGTCTGCCTCTCGGCTCTGAGATCTAGTTGGTCTGATGAAAAAAGACAGCTTAAATTACAGTAAAGCGCCGCTTTTTTTTGGCAGTAACGGTAATGGCGTTATTAAGATGGGAAAAATAATCTAATAAAGTAATCCAAAAAAAATAACGCTGTTATTTAGAACGCCGTTAGTCCCATCACTGTCAGTGTAGAAGTACCAATGTGTTACATGTTCAGAATATATAACCAGTACGTTGGTACTTGGTTATATCCTGCAGCATGGTGTAGCTGGTCCATATGTTACCAGCATGTTAAAACCGAGTTCTTACTTGGTCAGCATATTGGTGGGTTAGCACCAGGGGGTTACCTGGTCATGGTGGCCAGCTGGCTGACTCCCTGGTCCGTGACCTTGGTATAGTCGGTGAGGTCCAGCTCCGTCAGCAGGGTGAGCCTGGAGAGGAAGGACAGCCCTCGGTCCGTCACCGAGTGGCGTCCAGGCAGGGTGAGCTGGCTCAGCCTCAGACCTGGAGGCATAGGTTCATTAGCGTCTTCCGCAGGTCATCCATTCCGCTTCTTGTGGCTATATGTCTAAATCCCCAAATAAAAATCCAGCTCTGTGTTTTTCCACCTACCGGAGATGAGGTGGAGGGCGTGGTCGGGGTCCTGGACGGGAATGCCGGCCACGCTGAGGGCGGACAGGGAAGGGTGTCGGGCCAGCGGCTCCAGGGAGAGCTCCGTCACACTGGTACCGTCCAGGTACAGTGTCTGCAGGTGCAGCAGCTCTGTCAGCGCGGACACGTCGCTCACCTGGACGACGGGGGAGGGGGTAATAATATTAACATTAAGATCAAATTGTTTCATATGTCTTCTATCCTGCATTTGAAAGCTTCTCCCAGTAATAGATTAGAAAGATAGAGAAATGTCTGATAGAGGAGTGAAAAATTAAACTAGTAGTAAAGAGTGTCGATTAGTATGGGTGGGTCTCTGCAATGTTTGTATATGCATTCAATCTGCTGAAACTGTTGAATTGTCAGCGCCACTGCAAAACAAAACACTCTGTTGGTTGTTATGTCATATTTCGAAGCTCAATCTGTACATTTTTCCCCCAAGAAATGTCACCAGAAGTAACCATTTAAAGGGTTATTTTTCAACATTTCCTTCTGGGGGGGCACGCCCCTAGCGTTGCTAGGTTACCAACTCACAGCACCACATCTACAAAAAAATCTAGGGGAAACACTGGTCTCTGTGCTCTCCTACCTTGGTCTGCTTGATGCTGAGGAAGCGGAGGTGTGGCGTGGAGGCGGGCAGCACGGCCAGCGTTGCCTCGGTGACGGCCGTGTGGTTGAGGCTGAGCTGAGATAGGCTGGCAGGGGCCGAGCGCAGGTAGGGTAGCATCCCCACATCGCTCACCTTTGTCTGGTCCAGGGACAGGAAGCTCAGGCTCTTCAGGCCTGGAGCAGCAGAACACACACATTAGTGAAGGTTCTTTAAAGGTGTCATTGCATTGTTTTTTCATCAATGTTGCTGTGGTCTCTAGTATTAATGAATGCCCTCCGAGCCAGTTTTGGTGAAAAAAATGCTCTGATGCCCCTGTTTCAGGCTGTTCTAGTTTGGTGGAGGGGGCAGGGGGGAAGAATGACACGTTTTCGGCTCTTACTGGTGAATATTCATTACATTTAAATGCGTTGCCTCTGATTGGCTAACAGCACTGTCCTTCACAGTGGTGTTAGCGATCTCAAGCCAAGGTAGGCAAGGCCATGAATACTAATGCACAAACCTACGTCACTATGTAGGGCTTTTCTGATCGACACGTTTATCCCTCTATTTTTTTTATATTGGCTTATGCATGCAATGGGGGTAGAATAACATTTTCACGTGCAGCATGCATTTGCAACTAGGAGTGACCTATCGTATCCCAAAAGGAGCAAGTAAAACGGTTTATCGGTGAAGGACACCTGTAAACTACATCTCTGGGCCGTTGTTTACAAAGAAGCCATCTTGGTCCTAAACACTAGCAAGGGGAACTGACCGCCATTTCACTTTCACATTCTTTCCTGAGCATTGAGGGAGACATTTGCTCAAGGTGGGCTGTGGGGACTGTGTCTCTTGTCATTGAGCCCTATTAGAGCCATACTCCCACATTCACCATTGTGTGCCAACCAAATCACACCATCAAAGCATTTCTCACTACTTCTTCTACTTCATTTCAGAGCATAACCAAGACATAAACCATGACCGTTCTAGGATTAGCACACAGAGACTGGAGGAGTTTGGGTTTCAGACAGCAGTTTAGGCTGGAGTCCAACATTCCCCGTGATCAGTTCCCCGCCTGGCTATGGAGGTTAGAGAGAACGCCGTGGAGAGACCTGTGATGTACTGCAGACAGGAGTCGGTGAGTTTCCCACAGGAAGACAGGTTGAGGTGCTGGAGTTTGACAAGACTTGACAGCACGGACAGGCCAGAGTCTAGAAAAAAAAGGAAACGGCCAATCAGCACATAGAGCACTAAACCAGCGGACTATTCATCATACATTTGGGTGAACACTCAACTTGTGACATCACAAGTGGGCAGATTTCAAAATTGCATGTGATACCCAATGAACTGACTAACATGTTTGTAACCGGAGGAGCTGGTAACTAGAGCTTATTTCCAGAGATCTCGGAAGACTAGAGGTGAGAACAAGTTGTAGTACCTCGAGGTTGTAGTAAGGTAACTTACCTTACTACCTTCCTAAGTTGCTTTATTTGTCACACACACACACAAGGTACAGTGAAATTTGACCTCTGCATTTGACCCATCACCTGCACGACACACACACACAGTGCAGGGAGCAGTGGGCAGCAGCGGTGCCTCGCCCGGGGAGCAGTTAGGGGGTTAGGTGCCTTGCTCAAGGGCACTTCAGCCGTCCTCTCAAGCCGATGTTGAGAGGAGGAAAGCACTTCAGTCACCCTCCCCGCCCCAGTCCTGGGAACCGAACCTGCAACCCTCTGAGCACAAGCCCGGTTCCCTAGCCATAGGGCCACGGCTGCCCCTACAAGATGTAGTTACTAGAAGTGGTCAATGTAAACGGGAGGTCATATCCAGTAGTAACTTAAAGGAAGTAACTAGAGGGCATGTCAGGGATAGTAACTAGAGGGCACACCGTACCAGTAATGAGTGGGGAGTTGACCAGGCTCAAGTGCTTGAGGGCGTGGAAGGCCCTAAGCTGCCTTAGCAGGTCGTTGGTGGAGTACGGGTAGCTGTTGAGGACAAACTTCTGCAGCGGGCAGCCGAAAAAGAGCTCCAGGGTGCGCGGGCGCAGTAGCCGCTCGCGGGCCATGTGGCTGAGCAGCAGTTCAGCGAGCTCCGGGGTCAGGCACGCCAGGCTGCTGCTGTACTGCATGCTGGGAGCTGGGGAAAGAGAGATGGGTACACCGTTAGCCAATGCTTTAACATGGAACCAAGGGAGTACTGCAAGTGCGCTGTGGAGCTAAAACCATTGAGCCACGGAGCTACGGTTAGCAAATTAAAAAGCTACGGAGCTACAGTGGTTCATTACGAAGCCATTCCATTCGGACTAGGCATGGGCTAAATGATTCTATTCCGGGAATCAGTTCTTTCAGTTCCCTTCACTTTCACAAATGGTTCATTTGATTTGTTCCTTCAGTTCTTTCATTCGTATGGTCTGTGACGTCATTTGGGGTGATGGTAGCATGGGAATTGCGCATGTGGTAGAAGCTTAGCCATTAGGGCTGCACGATATTAGGAAATCATGCGATATGCGATAACATTGTTCATATTGCTATAACGATAGGACTTGAGATATTTAATGTTTTTGTTCACTCTACTTGTTGCCAGCATAGACATGAAAAAAATGTTGTTTCCATTCCAACATTATTTTTATTGGGAGACATGTAGCTACACCTGCTATGCTGGCCATAAGTCACTTTGCCCCTTAAACATTTTCTGATACTGTAAGCAAAATGAAATGGTCATTGACATATCACTCCAACTGCAATGTCTCAACTTAAACTGGTAACCTCTTTTCAAACATGGTAGCCTTTTTCTAAACCACTTTTTGAGCCAATAATGTGTTGCAGAATGGGGTCTGGTGGGTTAAGGTTGCTTAAATGATGACATTAAAACAACACAATAATAATTAAATGATAGTAATACAGACATCCCAAGACATCCCTGAAGTTCTGTGAGTCTCCTGCATATTAATAGCGTCTCCCTGATGCCCGCAAATCATAGCAATCTCCCTGATCTCCCAGCGAGAAACACGAGTACACGCACTAGAGTGTTGTTGCGCTACGCTTGCATAAGTAGCACAAAGAATAAGGGACTTGGTAGAGAGAGGCGTGTCAGTGTGTATACTGCTGGCGATGTGAACGGAACCCCGTGATAGTCCGCTCTTGCTGTCAGTTGAGCGTCGCGGTCTAACTGAGCATTCCATCCGAATGTATCGCATCGCTATCTCGCTCGACTCGCTACTTAAAGCCATAGCGATCACAACAACGCTGTCCTCCCGGCTTCAGTCTCTGCTCTCCACATCTAAAACACCATGTGCTAACGTGGGTAGGGGGCGGGCTTCTCGGATATGATTGGCAAAATATGTTCACATGCGGAGTGTGAATGCACGGCGCGTGGACTACATATCGCGGTTTAAGTCATTTTTGCGGTACGTCTATCGCAAGCGTTGATATCGCGATAGCGGTATTTTTTCGATATATTGTGCAGCCCTATTAGCCATCATACCGGCCATGAGCTGAGCGGTGGCGCGTGTAGCCATGCTACACAGCGATGTGACGCTGGGGGCTCTGTAGGCCCTCTTGGGCGGGGAGGGGAGCCCCTGGTGGGCTGGATGGTCATCCTGTGGAGAAGCCCTCTGGAGGCGCTCAACGGCAGCCAGGCCTGCAGCCCCCGGACCGGCACGCATCCCCGCTTTCTCTGGGCCCACTGCCTCCTCCATCACGCCCTCCCTAGAGACACACACACACACACACACACACACACAGGCCTTCAGGCACATCTTGTAGCATAGGCTACAATGTAGCTTTGTCTTGGTTTCAAAACATAGCTTTAGCATGGCTTTAACCGTTAGGAATTATCGTGCTTGCAACATGTAGCGTTAGCATGGTGATGTGGTGGCTCACCGGAGTCGGTTGCCCTGCTCGGGCCACTGGTGGCGGGGCTGCACCCCACCTCGGAGCCTGTTGTCTGGGAAGAAGGGCAGCCGAGGCATCCCTGGGCCAAGATAAATCAATAGGATAAATCAGGATAGGCCAAAGTATATAGTCACTTTACACCCCCGCCCCAAAATAATAATAATTAAATAACAATAATTGAAGGACTATAATAAGAAGACAGAGGGAGCAAGAAAGCATAGAGAGAGACATACCATTAGGCATGATAGGCTGTTCCTCTTCTTCTTCTTCTCTGTCAGCCTCCAGCTCTTCATCCCCATCTTCCTCTTCCTCTGAGCCAGCGTCCTCTCCTGCCTCTGCAGGAGCCAGCTTCTGACCCCGCCCTGCGCAACACAACCCAAACCGTCACGTCACCGCTCGAAAGGCCGGGATATACTTCTCCGTTTCTGTAATGCCTAATCCATTTCCGTAACCACGGAGACCCCTCGAGCCTTACCAGTTCTCTCCAGTACCGTCGGAAAGTAAACAGGTAAAGTAAACAGGTTGACGTTCACAGTTGCTTGATTCGTCCATACAGAAGATCGTAATTAAAAAGGGATACAAAAATTATCACTAAAAATGAAATGTAAATAAACTATTTACAAAGTAGTACAATTTGCCAGTTGTAGTCAAACCGGAAAAGTAATTCCAGAAATGACGTTGTTAGAGGAACAATCACAGCCCTTGCCGTCTCCGTTTTCCCTCAACGGAGTTAAGGACAGTTAAAAAATATCGGATGCGCCCGGAGAGTACGGAGAGGGTCTCCGAGAGGGTCTCCGCACAACGGAGAGGGCGTTCCCTGTCCGCGTACAGAACTTTACGGAGAATAAAGTATAAACCAGGCTTTACAACCATCTACTTCCTATCTCTGGAACAACACAACAAACTAATAATTGTGTTCTTAGTAACATCCTTCCTAACTCCTTATTCCCCAACTGGAATATTTGGGGAAATGATTCCAGTATGTTCTTTTTTTTTTCCTTTCCAAATTGAGCAATGGACTCCTGATTAGTTGGAGAGCGGAAGGTCAAATGTGACAGGCCAGTGCTTACCCCAGAAGTGGGAGGGGCCAGAGAAAGGGTGCGGGGCTCCAGGGATGCCTGCATAGCCCACTGCCTCTTCCCAAAGCTGGTGGGGCAGCGCTGGTGGAGGGACATCCTGCTCCATCCTTGCCTCCTCCTCCTCCTCCTCCTCCGCTGCTGGTGCTGGGGAGAGAACATTAGGTGCAGCAGGAGGTGCAGCAGGAGCAGCAGCAGGAGCAGCAGCAGGAGGAGGAGGAGGAGCAGCGGCGGTGCACTCCTCTTCCTCCTGGGGCCCGAGGGGGGAGGGAACGGGCAGGTCACGGGGGGAGGCTGTCGCTGGGGGTGTGGTCTGGAGGCAGAGGGCTGTGTTGGGCATGAGGCCCAGTGACCGCAGGGAGCACGCTAACTCCGCCTCCCCAAAGCGTTTCCGTGGGAACCCCTGGAGGAGAGAGAAGGTGGGCAGGGAAGGGTGCCGCTCCGATATGTGCTCCACCACGCTCCGCAGGGGCGCGTCGGCATGGAAACGCTCTCGCATGGATTCCCCCGAGGGCAGGCGGATCTACAACATAGCAATATAAGGTTTCAATGTACAGCGTTAATACATAGTTTCAGTGTATACTTGTAATACTTGCTCATCACGGTCCGAGCCGTCTCCTGGCTGAGGTCTGTCTTCACCATGAGGATGCAGTTGTTGTCCACGTTGGTCTGGAGGGCTCCCCCCAACTTCTGGGCTGGGGGGGTCTTGGCGGTCTGGGACTCCTCGGCCGATGAAGCCGTCTTGTTCTTCTCCTGCTGACTCTTGCGGTCCTCTGCGATCCGCTTCAACACCAGCTCACGCTCCTGAAAGAGGGCACGCACACACACACACACACACACACACACACACACACACACACACACACACACACACACACACACACACACAC
>JAOPJJ010000098.1:3455555-3476161 GCA_027122795.1 Enchelyopus cimbrius | reverse complement strand
TGTGTGTGTGTGTGTGTGTGTGTGTGTGTGTGTGTGTGTGTGTGTGTGTGTGTGTGTGTGTGTGTGCGCGCGCGCGCATTTTACCACTCTATATCGATTTTTATCCAAATCTGTGTTGGTGTGTGAGTATGCTGACTCAGTGTGTGTGTGTGTGTGGTCACATGGTCCTGTCAGCAGAGGGAAAGAGGAAGCTCTGAGGAAGAAGGTTGTTCTTATCACACTATGCTGAGGCTGAGAGGACACTCCGCTCTGCTTGCCAGCGTTTAACCTACCTCTCTCGCTCTCTGTTTGCTTTGGTCTTGAACTCTGATCGTTGCTCACTCGCCCTCTCTCCCTCTCTTTCTCTCCCCAGCAGATTTCAGAGTCGCTGAGCGATGCCAGCGCTGGTCCGTCTCCAGTAATCCAAGGTAAGGTAGAAACCAAACCAGCCAACTAGAAGGGAGTCAATGACCACTTGCTGATGCATGTTTTAATTTATTGGAGTAAATGCAGGCCTACTCTCTAAGGACAAGGGTAGGATTTACCTTTGATTGATCAGAGACTGGACTTTACAATGTCTGAAATATTGTTCAGCATTTCATGCTGTTCCGGCTCTTTTTTGATTTGCTCTGTAATTGTATAGGGCGTTCAGAGATTGCTCAGAGATTCTCAAAATGTCTGTCTCAAAATTTGTGTCAGAAAGGGTGGTTCTCAAACTCTGCATCTCATTCTAAAAACAACTAATTGCAACAAAGTAAGGCAAATAACTGTAAGAACTTTGGTGGTTAATTGAAATGTTGAAAGCTATTTTAAAAAGATGAAAAAAAGGTTTTTAGGGGTGTTTAACAAGAATGGGGTTGACATGGGTTAGATGTTTTGTAATGGGCTACCATGTTCTGCCCATTGGGGACATATTGCCTTCTTTCCCATCCCTGGAAGTGGAGGCTCGAAATAGAGGCTGTTGTTCCCTGAATGCTGGGGAAACAACTTGATGTGGCATGGAAGCTGAGGAGAGAGGAGGGGTTGAGGATAGGGGTTCAGAAGGGTTCAGAAGAATTGGACCATGGTCCCCAGGTCTGGTCTTGGTCCTAGGGCAAGCAGGCTAGTGGTTTGTGTGTATGTGGTCAAGGTTATCCACCCACCTTGCCTCCACCCATCCATCTTACCTCCGGGTCAGGGTTGCCTTCTGTCAGGCCTGGTTTAGAGGATTTATAATGTTTGCTTATAGCCATGGTTTGCTAAATACCAGTTCCATTTGAAAGAGCAGTGGTTATCTTTTGTACTTCGTCGGATTTCTAACTGCTCTGCTAACTCAGTACAACCATGCAGCCCTGTAGTGTAGTTTGTTTCTATTCCGTTTGGTCTTATCGGGACCTTGGTTTTATGTTATGCTAATGATAACTACTTATGCTTGTGATAGCCCTGGTGGATAGCATCAAATTGCCCCCCTATGCTTCAATGACATCATGCTAATCACATTAGCTCCTAGCTCAGGTACTAGCTAGTGCTAGTTATGTATTTAGAGTGTTTTCTTATTTGTAATGCAGAAACAGTGCCTGTTTGGATGAATGAATAGAGGGTGGTTGAGGTATGTTTGGGGTAAGATAAACCTGGTGAAGATGAGGGCACTCGCTCTGCACTTAGCAATCAGGCTACTATATAGGAATCATAAGTGGCATAACATTTCTTAAAATCAGCCCTTCAGATGTCATGCAATCTCCAGGATGAATCACCACCAGAGACCACGATGAGCTTGTAACTCAAGGGAGACACCATCTTCAGTCTATAAGCAAACTCTACTACAAACTCAATGAACCAAGCACAGAGATTTTTTTAAATTGCAAACATCCAAGATGAATACTGCTATTTTTGGTCAGGCATTTTTACAGGCAGTTAAAAGAGGCGCCCTGACTTAACTGCTTTTTAAATGATAGTTTGTTCTGTCAGCCCCGTGCTCACGTCTGTGTTCTGGGCTCGTAGGCATAACTGCTTACTGTTCACATAGAGAAAGACGACAACAAGCGGTCTAGTATCCACGTGGAATGGAGCCGGCGGTGGGGACAGGGAACGGGGGGTAAGGTCTACCTCTTAACCTTACTGGACATTGTCTCTTGCTCTCCTGCCATCATTAAGCTCACTCAATTACTAGCCCTCCTTGCCCCTTTGTTGGAATCTCTTGAATTGTTTAAAGAAACAAATTGAGTCTTGCCAACTTTGCGATCCTTTGATTTGGTTTTATTGGTGGGCAGTTAGAGTTAGAATCCACTTTAATATACTTTTCACATGCTCTGTGTTATTGTAGTTCATGTAGGTTAGAACAACACGACCAGTTCAACACACATTATCCAATTATCTGCATAGTTGGTGTCCATTACATGTTGAGTCCTCCCGTCATCTACCTCGTGGGAAAAAACGCAGCCCCCCCCACCCACCCACCGGTACAAAACACTCTTTTTTGTGACTTTGCTTTTCAGCCAATGGATATGGTTAATGCTTACTTGTGTCCCTCATGGTGTTGTAAGAAAGGAAATGTATTTGTTTACATAAAATCGCATCTCAGCAGTGACTGAGATTTTCATTTTTCAAGTAATTTAAGGGGCAATTCTGAGATGTAAGGTTGGAAAAATATTCCCTTGGTAGAATCAGGCAGATACAAGAACCAATTTAGTCTCTCCCCACTCTTGTATTGATCACTCCCTCTTCTAACTTGAACTCATTTTAAGTGTTTTACATGTTTCCTTCACCTGCTCATTTGTTTTTTACTATCGTCAATGTACCAGAGAGGGTTTATTCGCTTGTGAAAATATAAAGGCTCTAAGAGGGATCCCTATAGTCAATGCTTGTCAACTCTAGTAAGTATATAGATGCTGTCGCCATCCTCTGCCACTATTGGGCTGATGTGGTCCATACTGTCAGCTTGTTCTGATTGGTCCTTGCTGCACGCCTTGTATATGTCCCATACAGTCCAAGGAGAAATCTCTTTTTGAACGGTTAGACCTAGAAGAAAGGACCCACCATCCAAGGTTATCAAAACCATTGTGTTTCGGAAAGGCTTGACTTTGATAGCAGTGCGTGGATTTATGCTACCTTTTCAGATAACATGATGCATGTTTAAGAATGTTCAGATATAATTTGTTGTTCTTTATTCAGTAATTTACAGGAAAAACACATGAAATGACTAAAACTACATGGTACATTTTCTGAAGAAACAATTTTATTGCAATCTGGACGTTTCCTGCATATATATATATATATGTATGTATTTACTTTGGCTTTAACTGTTCTTTTACATGTGTAAACATGTGCAATTAACAAACTTACATTCTCTGATATCTATTTAAACTCATCTGGTCTGCCAAGAAAATGTGTGGTTATCCTTGTTCAAGGTTATAATGGACTTGGTATCAGTGGGCTGAAGTTACATGATGACATTGCCTGAGCTTTGAAGTCTAATCACACTTCCGCTCTACATTCGTTTTTTCTTATGTCTGAACGTATTATTTAGACAGGAAATGTAATCTGGAATACTCTTGGGTTCATACTGCCATCTGAAGGCTAAATTGATTATACAAATAAAAGGATCAGCCTCCTTCTCTAAATGTATGAGAATATATTTGCATTACAAGCCTATTACCATTCCAGTCATGTTTGCTTGCTTTAATGAGGAAAATTCAAGATGTGAAATGTTGGACGGCCAAGATTGAAGACCATTTTCAATTGTTTTTCCTGCTAATTGCAAGGAAGCAGTATAACCCGAGGGAAGGTTGACATAACTTGTTGCCCTGGATAATTTCCCTGTCCAACAAGGTGGAGGGATTTTATGGTCCTTAAGCTCTCTTCTAAAACATCCGGGGAGAACGGCTGTAAAAGAACACGGCACCCAACGGCTCAGCTGCCAGTCAACAGTGGCAATTTTTTTTATCAGCACTCTTATCTGTCTGCCCTGGTTAAAGGTTGGAGGGTCTGAGGAACCATTGCTGCTGGGCTGGCCTACTGAACCAGTTGACCTCACCTGTGGATGTGGACCACATGTTGTGGTCTGTAGTCTGTACTGCTGTGACATTAGCTGCGACCAGTGCCACAACTTGGTAAACACATTCACATTGAGTCATGAAGCTGACGCTTTTATCCAAAGTGACTTACAAGTGAGGCGGAGAGCAATCAAAGTATACCATCAGTACCGGAGTATTTACAAACCATTCCAAGCAGTGCACACCCATCTTTCTAGGAAACAATCGGAGATAGCCGATGAATCACAACACAAGTGGTTGATAGTTTTTTTAAATTTTTTATTAGTGGTAGTGCAAAGCAGTTCCACGCAGCTGTGGTGCGTCTCAACAAAGTGCTTTCTCGATGCTGTGCATAGATTAATTTCCTCTCGGTCTTAAGAGTATTTCCAACATTCAATATTAAAGCTAGCCATCTTGCCTTTCACCCTAAGGAGTGAGAGCGGTAGAGTCGGCCAGCTGTTGCCAGCTGGTTTTATTTGGGCTGAGCTCCACCATACTGCTGGCACCTCATGCAGGTCCTCTGTCTCAGACGAGTCGTCATTAAATGGCGCCCCTGGAGGCTCTATGTGGGCACTGTAATGGCTCTTAACAGCATTACAGAACATGGTGTGGGTATTTGCTTTCCTTACCAGACTTTGGGATTGATGCCTTCCCAGAACCTGGTCAATACATTCAGTGGTGTATGTGAACACTGTGTTGTGGAAGAGTCCTTTGACATGCAGTGATGGTGACGTCCTGGAATACTGTAGGCTTTGTTGTCCATGGCACGCTGAACAACTTGGCGCAGTCTCTTGTTCCATCTACACGGAATTGTTGTGCATCTTGAGGCCAATGCCATTATATGTCTGCCCATTTGGCACCTACTGCAGTCGTAGCTTCTCCTGTGGTCCTTCTAAAGGTTTCTTTCGTCTGCCTCTAGAAACTCTTTATGGTTTGCGGAGTGGTGGGCAGCGGCGGATTATGTGGGCCTGTGAATCTTTATGAAAATCGAACTGTAAATGAAGGGCTGTACAAATATTTGACTTGACAAAGCATGTGGGCAGCATTGCATAGTCCCTTAATCATTTATCAAACTGTATGACCAACCCAGATTCCTTTTAGGTTTTGTCTTGCACCAATATTCTGTGATCATCGACCAATATCACATATAGTACATATACAGAATACCCAATATGAACTGTCTTTAAGGAAGTATTATTTGATTGTGTTTTTAATTTGTTTTGAATGTTTTGCTTTTACTTCACAGGTTATGCTGCCCAAAAGCTGCCTGAGTCCCAGTGAGAAAGAGAAGGGCTAAACAGTCACAACTGATCTAGAAGCTTACAGAACTCCATCACTTCTTCTCCTGCCGCCCGACCCCTCCAACCTGCAGAGACATGTCCGACCCGAGCCTTCCCAAGCCCAACAACCACACCCTGATGTCTGTCGTCCAAAGTGTAAGTCCACCAGAACCAGACCAAACCATACCCACTCACACAAGATCAGAGCCTGGCTAAGACTGCATCATACAACAAGACGCAATTTCAGTAACATATGGTGTAATTCGATCCAGGTCAGACCCAGGTTATTATGCCAGAAGTAGGCTTTGGCTACATCATTTGAAAACATTATTCAGATAGGCTGCCCTGATCTAGTTGAATGGGGCATTTCGTTCACCAGTGTGGCTGTTTGATCGGTGCATGAATCTGGTTGTTTGGATTGGCGATTGATTCCACGCCAAACAGTAAACAAGAATGGCTTGGACTCTAAACAGACGAGTAGCTTCGTGGGAAACGCTGAAATACGTTATTAAGATGCGAGGTTCTGTATAAATCCCAGATGGGAAATTAGGGAACCCTAACCCATATTGCTATCCATGCTGGTATGCCTGTTCCTCGATCGCATTCACCATCTGTCAACATATCTGTGCACGGTCTGTCCCAATGTGACCACTTTCCTTATGGTTTGCATTTTGACAGTTGTTTCTTGGGTTGGTGGGCGGGGGGGGGGACAGGAAGTCATTTTTGGTTGAAGAAAATCTTTGTAATGCTAAGGCTCAACAGCTGTTGAGCACCAAAACTGGACTTACTCTTGCCTGCCACATTCTCTCTCCCCCAGCCCCCTTCACAACATATCTCCCCACCTACCATGCTGGATTCATGCTGTCTCGGCGCTCTCTTGCTGGTCTGACATGGTATTGTGTGTTTGGGTCTGTTTTTGCTGTTTCTTGTAGAAATGTTTAGCCACTCACTCCGCAGACCACACACTCTGGCCCGCAGAGTAATGTGGAAGAACATTAAGCAGGTCAAGGGTCGTACAGTTCACCCCATTTCTCTTTGTTTATTTCAGTTTTGTTTTAATAAATAAATCTGAGTATGGGACCAACTGCCGCTTCCCTAGAGGTGGTGTGGTCGAGATAAGATGGTTTGTTCGGTTTAACGGTTGAAAGCACATGGTAAACATGAGAGGAAGAGAGCAGAGTTAGAAAGCAGCTTTCCTCATCTGCAGGTTTGCTTTCTGCTCTTAAGATGAATGATTGTGTTGTCTCACCGAGGTCTGGCGAGCCATCTGTCTGTCTGGAGACACGGCCAGACAGGATCCGAGCATAAAAAGAAATCTACAAAAGTATTTGACCTTTTACGGTCACGTTTTGATTACATTTTCTGAAAACGGTGAGAGATGAAGATGGCAAATACATACATTCAAAGACACTCACTCAAACAGTCACATGTAATATGTGTTGGTCATATAATGAAAGGGTTGGTAAAGGAAGCCTAACATAAATGTGGGTTAAGAAAGTGTACAGTTATATCTATTCAAAAACTTGCCTTCGTAAATGTGGATCATTGTAGAACTAATTCAGGAATTCTGATATACAACTTTGGCGAGCCAACCGCTGGTGTTCCGACCAATCAGCCGGCAGCAGCTTTGATAGAGGAAGTACCAGTTTTCATTGAGCTTGGCATTTTGGTTAGTTTCCAGTGGGTTCCTTCCTGTTAGGACGTTGCTCAATCACATGGTCATCAGGGCAACCAGCAGCACTGCTCAGCAACTAGGAAGCGGATAATCGGCCTGATAAGTAGGACGACATGGAATTCATGTCTCCATATCAAAAATTTTTTTTAAACGTCCACACAAAACAAAAAACTTAAATACAAAAGGGAGTTTTTCTCAACTTTTGGTTTGATTAAAGCAAGGACAGATTGAGACAGGTAAACAAACCCATTATCATGTAAGGCCACACTTTCAAGCCTGCACATATATAACAATAAATGCCCTGGGGGCTGTATATAATACTGACCAACTCAGACGTTTATAGGGCTCAAATGTTTATTCGTCTGTTTGGAATGTCAATAAGAAATTGCGACTGTTTGACCAAGTGACAAGGAAAATGTATTTCTCAAAACCAAAAAAGTGTTTAGTTGTGTGAACAGACTCCACAACGTGCAGAGAGTCGGTTAATTTATTGCCTGGGAAAACATTCCCAATCATCTCTTTTGTTCTGTAGGTTTCTCTGTTCTGGGTTAATAATTAACTCCTTAACATCAATGTGTATACACTAGTTCATACACAGTTCAGATTACACTCTGAACATCAATCATTTTGAAACATTGGTGATGATGACTTCCTGATTCCAAGGAAGAAACCTAGGTCATGTGACGTGGGGTGGGGGAGAGGGAGACAGAGGTGGAGTGGAGAGACTATGCACGTGGTCAGCAGCTCTTATTAGGTACACCAACGTTTCAAGAGCGAAAGAGCAATCCGTCTCGGTCTTATACAGTATTTAGCCATGGATGACTGTGTGACAACTTAATGGATTTTCTGTACACACCAAAGGTGAGTTTGCACAGTTCCAACACAACAAACTCCACAGCGCTGGAAAGGCTTTCTGATCGAGGATTTGCCAACATGGTTTATTTTGAGCCAACAACACTGAGCGCTTACCCAGCCGGTGCCCTATTTGTTTTGGCCTATCATGCGTATTATTAAATAGCCATACCCAGGTTATTTTCTGGTTTGTGGTCAATTTGTAGCAGATTTGAATCGCCGTTTACGTTTACATTTTGGCACTTTTATTAAAAGTGAGAGACTCATGATGACAACAAGGACAACTAAGGTTGGAGAACTAATCTCAGTGCTGTCTGGCCAGGTTCAATGAGAAGTGGATATGGTGCAGAGTAACTATGAATCATAATTGTTCTTGTTGGTCATCCAAAAAGCGACTTGGAAGTTTCTAAATTCTCTGACAGTGGTCAAGCCCAACATAGTTGGCTATAGTAGACTCGATTAAGTCTTTCTGTCCCTCTAATACATCACTGATTACTGGTTGTCACTGGCACGTTGATGGTCGCACCTCGCTTAAAGAGTAACCAGCAGCATATGGAGTGTGTGCCTGTCTTACTGGTCTTGGGGTCTGTTGTGGTGGCGGACATTTTGTCTGTCTCCAGGAGACCACAGCTGCAGGGATCACACATTAACTTTGACTCAATGAATAATCTCCTTACTGCTAAAAGGGCTTTAAATCATCCAATTATGTTTGTCGATGCTTAAGTTGTTTAGGCATTCATAGTGAGACATTATGGGGAGACAATGTTGTGTTTAAAGTGGCACAGGGTTTATCGGGCGAGACATGATGTCCTCCCCAAAAAGGCAGAGTACTGCAACCTCAGATTCCCATGATGCATTTGAATAAACAAACCCTATACGAGCTATGTCAGTCTGCATGTTTTATTCAACCATCACTTTTGTTAGTTTGTTAATAGATTGTCTCATTGACATTAGTTGCTTATGCTGTTGATGTGTTTGAGGTAAACTAATCAGGCTCTGAAGAGAGGCAGTCTGAGTAAAGGCCTTAGTCTAAGGCCAAATTAAGATCTTCAGGAAGGGTTTTGTATTGATCGGTCTGAATGTTTTTGCAAATCAATCTGTGATGTCTGAGAACAAATTAGATCACATGGTAAATAGTGAATTAGCTTTTTTTTATATTGTGTTTCATTTCATTCATGTAGTCTCGAATGTATTCATTTATCTGTCTGTAATCTTCAGGGCTAGGTTACTACTGTAGAAGCGATAACAAAATCTAAAGGGCCGTAATCGCATCACACTTTACGGTTAGCGATATCTTAATCACGCGACATAAAGTTTATAAGAGATGCGTGCTGAAATCTAGCCTCCATTTCCAATGAAGAGAACATTCAATTCCAGTATTCCAGTATTTTGTCATCTAGGAATCTAGATAATAGATTAGGGTCCCGCTGATTGGCTGTGATAAAGAAAAACAAAAAGAAGAGAATACGAAGTGAGCTGTCCTTGCTTTTTTTCTCCTTCCACTGCTGACTGAATCCACCATACTGCTTATAAACAGTCCACGTTCTCCTTCTTTGTAGAAGACCAAACATGGGCGTCCATTTGGTGTCTTTAGTGTTTATAGTTCAGAAAGGAACAGGGCCCTTGAAGTATCGCATCATCGAAAACCACTCACCCCCACTGCTCTCTCTGCCGTTGTCCCCACAGGCTGAGTCTGCAGTATGAAGGGATTGAGACCTAAGTGTCAGGATTATCTCTCAGATCGCCTCTCTCTCTCTCTCTTTCTCTCCATCTCCTCTATAGAGGACATAGTCTCTCTCTCCCTCTCCCCTATAGAGGACATAGTCTCTCTCCCTCTCCCCTATAGAGGACATAGTCTCTCTCTCCCTCTATAAATAACTTACAGTCTCTCTCTCCCACTATAGAGGACATAGTCTCTCTCTCCCTCTATAAATAACTTACAGTCTCTCTCTCCCACTATAGAGGACATAGTCTCTCTCTCCCTCTCCCCTATAGAGGACATAGGCTATCTCCCTCTCCCCTATAGAGAACATAGTCTCTATCCCTCTCCCCTATAGAGGACAGTCTCTCTCCCTCTCCCCTATAGATGACAGTCTCTCTCCCTCACCCCTATAGAGGACATTGTCTGTCTCCCTCTCCCTTATAGATGACATACTCTCTCTCCCTCTCCCCTAGATGACATAGTTTCTCTCTCCCTCTGTGAAGAACGTACAGTCTCTCTCTCCCTCTCCTCTATAGAGGACATAGTCTCTCTCCCTCTATAGAGGACTTAGTCTCTCTCTCCCTGTCCTCTTTAAGGACATACAGTCCCAGTTGTACAGATATGTACAGCACACTACGTCACAGCCTTTTCATAACAATATTAGATTAATGTTATTTTTAGAGATGCATTTCAAAGCTACCGGGCCGCTATCGAGCCGTGGACCGTTGGCCACCGGGCCACAGAGATTTACATCTATTTATATCAACCATACAATGAGCAACTTGGTGTTCTCATCCCAACTGAAGTTGCCCAAGTTAAGTACGTTTGACTAGGCGGTCTCTGGGCAACGTCACAGCAGATAAGCACGCGCAACCAGGGGGAAGACAGCATGGACAACAGATAGTCAACCGTCAACAAAAGGCAATGACTTTGCTGTCGACTGCGCTAATGGCAAAAGCCAGTGAAAATGTTGAACATACCATAGGGTTCACTCCCTTCATAAAAAAAAAAAATAAGAACACAGTTATGGTTCCAGGTCTTTCAAAGGGCAAAAATAATGGTTTGTTTGCATGTTGCCTTCTTTCGGAGCTAAACCAGGCTTTTCTAACGGATGCTTGTAGGGTATAATATCCGGTCCATACAAAAGAAGTCCATCCAATATCCAACATAAGGGTCTGTTTGGGTCTCTGCATTAGTGAGGAGTATTTATACTGTAATCCGTGTAGGAGGCTTCGCAAATCCAAATCCTCCAGCATTGACAGATTTACCATCTATATAACTAAATTAGTTAGTTATTGGGAAAAACCTTTAAATGCAATATAAGCCTAAAATGGTAGTGATGGGATCTGATCAAAATAGGAGAAAAAATCTGAAGGAAATGGCCTTTGATTCTGTGCTCAAAATCTTTACTCTTTTTATTGGGCTCTTTTTTATTTTATTAAAAGCTTATATCATGTAACTTTTTCAATATCTTGCAAAAGTTTACTTATCAGCTGTCCATGTAACATTTTGAGAATATCGACATCTAATCCAGGAAGGCCAAGTACATAAATCATTTTTTCATAATTCGGTTAACTCAAGCTCACCTAACAATTCTTAGAATTATAAGAGGCAAAATTCTGTCAATTATTTATGCAGTCAATGATATTGGGATTACCCTACAAACAAACATGATCTTACAACATGATATTACATTCATGGGTAAAAGAAAGACAAACCAACACATTCACCTTTGGATAGTGTTTGAGCTTTATCATTCCATTATCAGGCTTTACAAGGAAAAATGCGATACAATGCTGTTCATACATTGATATCATTTGATGTAGTCGCTGATGTAGTACAAGCTATCAATGAGGTTTGTTGGTTCCTGGTAGTGCGCGCAGCTAGATATATTTGTAAGAGAACTCAGCTCTCAGACGGCGTTATTCGCAAGAATTAAGAATTAAAATGCTGCCTGTTCAATCAAAATCATCATCACAAAATATTTGACACTTGCACACCAGGCCACTGTTACAAACAAGTTGAGACACCCTGGCTCACTGTTTTGTTCTTATCTGCCAAAACTATGTAACCAAAACTCCTGTTTCGGTTACATACTCACCTGATAGTAAATGAACAAGTCACCTTTGAGTAAAGTCACCTGAGGGTAAAGTTAGTTCACCTGTTAGGAAAGTAAGCTGAGTAAAGTCACCTCAGGCTAAAGTTAAGTCACCTCAGGCTAAAGTTATGTCACCTGTGATTTAAGTCACCTGAGGGGGAAATTTATGTCACCTGTCAGTCATCCCCTTTTGGATATAGTCATCTCTAGCTAAAGTAAAGTGACCTGTTAGTGAAGTCACCTGTATGTACATTCACCTGTACGTCCATTCACCTGGAGGTTAACTGTAGGTCACCTGGCTTCACGTTTAGTTAGGGACATTCTAGTTTGTTTTTTCCTGTCAAACAAATGTGAAATCTCAGGTATACACTGAATCATATGTTGTGGCGCAATGATTTATCTCACACACTACACGCACACACCATACCGTACACATTCAATAAATGCATGCACAAACACTATACATGCGCGCCCACACACGTGTTGACCCTTACCCTCTCTATACACACGCACACACACTCTGCTAGCCACACTGTGTCCTCAGACAAGCATTGTGTCCTTCAAGGCTGATTGACCCAGAGCACCTTGGTCAATATTTGGGCTCAATGTCGCCAAGTGGAAAAGAGAATGGCATGCCGAGCCGACAAATGGAGTGTTGTTTGAACTTCTCTTGTCCTTTTCAAGCAACGTGTGTGTGTGTGTGTGTGTGTGTTCAAAAAAGGCATGAAAGGGGTGTTTATTCTACCCAGCATGATGGTTGATAGGGTCCTGATTACAGCGGTCACGAGGGTTTGATAAGTGCTGGCAGCTAGCGTCGCCGCTAGCTAGCCCCAGTGCTAACTGCTCTTAATAGAAGCGCCCTGATTCCCGCTCCACTGTTGCCATGGTAGTCGGCCGCTGACACATCATCCTCGCCACAAACGCTCTGTGATTCCCGTAAACACGCTCTAGCATGAGCCAGGTAAGTCTTATTACTAACTCACCTGCTTTCAGTGACCGAAACGGTGAATAATCATTATTCAATTAAGGTTAATTATTAGATGATTATGTCATTATTTGTAATGGCTTGATTGTTTGTCAGCCAGCTGGCAAGTCAAACAGGGCTTGTCGGACAACATGGTGTAAAAAATGTTTCACCTCAAGGATTTTTCGCACAACTTTCCCATGTCTGGAGATTTACTGTGAAATTCTGATCTGTGAAGCCGTAAAACTACATGACAAGGACTGTAGTGTATCGGAGACTACATGGTACTGAATAAGAGACAATGACCGTAGTGTACTCCTCAGGAGAAGAGGATGGTTGTGAATAAGAGAACAGGTGATGGTTTTCAATGATGAAATAAACAAGATGATGAGTGGTGAGAGATTGTGAAGAATATGAAATTAAAGCCAGCAGATTTATTTTGTTATTTTGATTTATTATGATACATGTTCTGCTCTTGTATTAGATAAATGACTACGTTACTAATCCCCGAAGGGAAAATACGTTTGTTACAGCAGATCTTCAAAATGTTCTAACTACTTTGGTCAACCAACCTCAAGCTCTTGTTCCGTCCATCTATGCTGATGTTTTTGGTAAAAAGCACTAACGCACATGCTGCTGCTCTCAATGTGAATCGCGTTCATTGGGAATAGGAATGTTATGGTGATCTTTGAACCATGCGTAGAGGTCAGAGGTCAGCTGAATACCTACTCATGTCTGCTTGAACTGGGCTGCGTTTGGCTTGTTAGTTTTTCGGGTGAATCGAACCTTGGGTCAACATTGGATTTATGCCCAGCAGCCCAACCTGAGCCTCTGTTCCTCCTCTTTCACACTCACCTGTCCCAGTGGGTCCTGGGAATTCTTGTTTTAATTTGTTGTTGTTTTTTTATTCAATTTCAGATAGATTGATCTGATATATTTCTGATATATTTCTGCTACCTTTTCAATTTACACATTTTAGAAAGTATTTTTCTTGTGTGATAGATACATTTACAATATGCTATGTTGAATATGATCAACAACTAGAAATTAAGAAACTTGTATATCACAATTCAGATTCTGTTGTATTAAACCTGATCAGAGTATTTGATCAATCTGGAGCCATCAATACCTGCATCAAATGAGCACTAAGCACTGTAAATTAACCAAAATATATAAAACTATCTCTTCTAAATTAACATTTTCATTCAAAGGCAATCATGGAAGTCCTCTATCAATCCTTATCATCGTTTGTCTTTAACCTTATGATGACTGTTCCTCAACACTTGATCCTCATACCGCGCCTTTATTTTGCAAGGGTTTTCTCTCCATGTTATGGAAAAACCCCATGGGGTTAGTTACACATACCTGGACGAAAAGCATCAACATTAAGGGTCAGGGGCTTAACCTACACAGCTGTTGGGTGCTGTATGGGATTCCACAATGGGTCCCTGTACCAGGGGCCCCTTTGTTCACAATGGGACAAGTAGGTTCGGGAAGGAGAGGAGAAGAGGTGAGAGGAAAGAGGAGGAGAGGAGAAGGGAGTGGTGGAGAAGATGAGAGGAGAAGAGAAAGGTGCAGTTCTCCTACCCGCCACCAAGGAGAGAGTTGCACTCCTGAGCGCTTTCAGTGTGGGGTTAGATTAGGTTACCGTAGCGATGCCCATCCCCAAGTCTGCCGCAGAAGGGGGTCACGGCTAGCGCCAAGGGCAACGGGTGGTAGCCACGGCAACCGAGCTAGCAGACGTGCTGGGTGGGAATGAATCTACCTGCTCCCCCTCTTCCTCCTCTCCTCAATCTCCTCCTTGTCCAAATACACCGCTCTGCTGCATGTTACGGGGCTACAGTGGCAAGCTTTGGCAGGATAGTCTAGTGGTTAAGATTCTGGGTTCAATCCCCAATGTCTCCAGTCTAACCTGTAGTCATCCTTGAGCAAAATGACCCCTAACTGCTAATGGCAACTTACTGATGTATCTCAATGGGCTCCTGACAAAACTCCCTGACAATACTATACCCAATTAAATTCTATAACAAAACCCTGTGTCTGCTTTCTGTCACATTACTTCTTTCATGATGAAAAAGCATTTGATTGAAGCTGGTGCCTTAAACGGCCTCATTTGGCAATCCTGTCAGCATCATATGTTCCGCTGCTGCTTCTGTGGGAGATTGTCTGCTGCACGGCGCCCTCTGTTGGTGGTGCATGTGAACTGCGCCCACACACTCTGCTCACCAAAGTCTAAGATGAAGTGTTAGCGGTTCCCAAATGAGATGCTTCAAACACGCAGCCATTACATTCAAGATATGTCATGAAATGTATATACATTTTGAATTTTTTGGGGAAAACAGAAAGATGCATTTATTAAGATGGTTTAATTTATGGTGTGTTATTGTCTTTAATCTGCAGCCCGAGGCCCCGACTCCCCCTGCCTCCTCCTCACTTCGCGGGGCCCCGCGGCCTGAGGAAGAGGAGGATGAAGGCGACCTGAACAAGGCCCTGGGCGTGCAGCGCTTCCAGCAGATCTTGAGCCCTGGCTCCGCTGTCCCCGACGACCAGCACCGCAACTACCATGAGGAGGACATCCAGTGTAAGCCGCGTTTCTGTGTGTGTGTATGTATGTGTGTGTGTGTGTGAGTGAGTTTGACCGTGTTTGTACATGTGCTTCCCCCCCAGATCACCGCCACTCCTCCCACCACATCCACCGGCCGCTGTCCAAGCTGCCCCCTGAAGGCCGCAGGAAGAAGAGCGGCAAGAAGAGGAAGAAGGAAGAGCGCGACCACAAGGGCAGCCCCGCCGCCGCCGAAGGGGACGGAGCCATCGAGGAGGAGGAGGGGGAGGAGGAGGAGGGGCAAGAGAGCCACACCTCCCAGTCAGAGACTGAAGGCCCCCAAGACGTGCAGGTAAGACCCCCCCCCCCCCCCCCTTGCCCTTTAGGGATTGCACTACATATACATTCCAGACCCCACTTCTGTGACCTTCAACTATGCATGTATGCCCCCCACCCCCCATCCCCACCCCACCCCTAGAATGTGTTGAAGTTCTAGACAACAGAACTAGCCTCTGTGAGGATATTTTCCTCTCTGAATATTTCATGGCCTCCCCGTCCCCTTGGTCAGTCTGCTCCTGTCCGTCTCGGGTTGCAGACACAATATGATCTGAATAGGGATGGGTGGAGGGGTGGGGGGCCCCATTACCCGCTCAGAGGTACTGGGTTCCATCTACATTGTCCACAGCTTTACCTGCCGTCACCTTAACTCTAACCCTACCTGCTTTCTAATTATATTAATCGGAAGTCAATGCGAGCCAGTCTGATAAATGACTTCATATGTCAGAAAGTATTTGTAATGTGTTATGTGTGTTTTATGTACCACTGACTTACTCTATATCCATCACTCCTCCACCAAACTACACCCACACCCAGCCACATCCACTTACTCCATCACGCCCCTCCACTCATCTCAAGGAAAAATAAGTTGACAACAGTGAAGTATGTTCTCAAACTCTAGGGGCGCCATTTTAGTAAGCTCCGGGCCATCTAGCGGTCGATAAGAATATGGTGGAATTGCCCAGCATAGCTTTTGCGTGAAATAATATTTATTGATAAATGTTTTTTTTACTACTCGCCGAAGTATCCTTGAGCAAGATACTGAACCCCAAAAATTGATGTGCACCTTACGAGGCAGCCTCTGCCATCAGGCCCTGCAATGAGCTGCTGACTCATCTGGGGTGTACACTGTCTTCAAAGGGATAAAGCGGCTACCGCGACCATCAGCGGTTGACACTGACTGACTGGCCTTATTGGCTTGAATCGGGCCTAGAATGTTGAGCTTGCTTACTAAAATGGCGTCCATTCAGGCTCAGAAAACGTACTGCACCTCCATGACGCAACTGATCTATCTTGCCCCGCTCTATAATGCTTGACAGCTCCTCAACTGTCAGTTCCTGGGTTAGCCCTACCATTCACAGTTCTTCAACTGTCAGTTCCTAGCTTCCCTCTTCCAGGAAAAAAATGTCAACTGCCACTTCCTGTGTCCAATTCCAATTAACATTTCTTCAACTGTCACTTTGTGCGTTCCTCCCAAAGTTCTTCGTCTCTGATGAGGACCCCCACCTGACCCACAGGCCTGACCCCCCCACCACCCCGGTGATCCGAGATCTGAGCATCATACCCCAGTCTGGAGCGGGGGGCGAGACCGATGACTCCACCTCCACAGAGTGAGTCCTGGAAAACTATCCTGGAAAATTCCCCTTCTGTTATGAATGTTGAAACTGATCTTTGATAGGCTAGCGGAGGGTAAATCCCCTCCGCCCTCAGTCCCCTCCAATCTAATTGGCTGATCTTCAAATATGTGACCCTAGATTGACATTAGATTGCATTTGACAGATGGTTATCTCAGCCTCCATTCCCACTGCAGTTTTCATATAATTTTATCTCGTTCTTTCTCTACTATTAAATTGCATTTCTATTGCATTTCTTCTCATCTGCACATTCGAACATGAGTGATTCTGTCATTTAGATGTACCTGCTGTGGCAGTAGTTGCGTCAAATTCGCGTTCGTCATTTTCGAGAAAACTAGCCTCGTCTTCTTGTAGACTGCGCTTCCCCATTGGCTAAGATCCACTCCGAAGCTCGTCCGATTCGCCATCAGGTTACCATGACCCTGGCATGTAGAGGGCCTGCTGCGTGTGATCCGACCAGACCCAATAATCTCCCCATATATCAGCCGTTGCCATAGAAACTCCCTGTCTTCTGCTACCAGAGACCGGTTGGAGACAGTCGGTCCGGAGTAAGACCGGATTTAGACCCTTCCAGAAGGTCCGAAAACCCAGACACATCCCACGGTTAAGAGGACATGAAGTAGTGTTAGGGTGTTTGAACTGCAAGAAGGTATCTCTGGTGTTTTTGGGGCGATGGTCTGAAGGATCAAAGACGTTGGTCTGCATGAAAACTGGTCCTGAAACCTGGATTTTTGTCGAGGTCGTTTGATGTCTAGGGTTCACAAGGGCCCTGCCTGTCGTTTGCATTAAGTAGGCCGAGAAAAACACAAAACAGCTGGACAGAAAAACCAGGTTAGTCCTTTCGTGTTTATTATTTCGTGTTTATTATTAGTTAGTTAGAGTTGGTTGGTGCAAACACTGTTCACGCACAATGATCGCATTTCACAGGGCTTTCTAAGTTCTGCTCTGATACCGCAGCTCAAATGTCTACTAGACCTAAGGAACACGAATCCACTCATCCAAGAATCCAAGTGAGACGTCTTTGGAAGAAAGTCTCACTTTAGTCCCGTTTGATGACAAATGGCTCCGAATCAGGGTCCCCATTTTCCAGTCCTTTCTCTCTGTCCATCCTCACCCCTCCATCTCTCCAAACTCTTCCTCCTCTCGCCCCCCCCTCCGTCCGTCCACCACAGGAAGCCCGAGCCCCCCAGCCCAGCCAGTCCGGCTCCCACCAAGGCGGCGGGTGCGGACCACGCCCCGCTGGGCCGCGTGTCCTCAGCTGGCCGCAGCTACGACCTGACGGAGCGCCGCCGGACGGGCAACATGACGGGGGCGGAGCAGGCCAAGTACCAGCGCATCCCCACCGACGAGAGCGAGGCCCAGACCCTGGCCTCCGCAGACCTGGACGGCATCAAGAGTAAGAGAGGAGGGAGGGAGGGGGTTGTTCTTTTTAGGGTTTTATTAATTTCTGGTCATTCTCTCTCATTCGGTCTGTCTCTCTCTCTCTCTCTCTCTCTGTCTCTCTCTCTCTCTGTCTCTCTCTCTCTCTCTCTAATCTTTCGTAGCCTTTTTTAGGAAGCCTGACATAACCAGACCAATTTGCAAAGCAGAACAACATTTTGTGTGTGTGTCTGTCTGTGTGTGTCTGTGTCTGTGTCTGTGTGTGTGTGTGTGTGTGTGTGTGTGTGTGCTTTTACGAGTGATTCTGTGTTTTGTTCCGCCTGTTGCCCCGACGACAAGTCAGGAGGGGGTGGAGCCAAACCCAAATGATTTGCTGGTTGCTCTGCCCCCTCAGTGGAGGGCCCCGCCCCCTCATGGAAAGAGTCAGACAGGGTACACTTAATTACATTAGCTGTCCCCCCCGCGCGTCAGCTGATGGCCCTGGAACAGACCCCAGATACAGCCTGCGCTAATGAGAGAGGGGGGAGATGGGATGGTGGGGGAGTGGGGGAGAGTGAGAGGGGGACAGGGAAAGAAGGTTGAGGGAGATGAAGAGAGGATGGATGCATGAGGGATCAGCACTCACAAGCTCATTAAAGGAGTATTCCAGTATTTTACACTTGAAGCCTTATTTCCAGTTTCTTTATGATGAAATAGATCGGTTCAGGTGTTTGGAGAAGTTAAGCTTTTTTTTAGCCCCACTGTAGAGGTACTATAGAGGTAATAGGACCAATCGTCATCGGTCCTAAATAAACATTAAACGTTCGTTTGCAGAGCTATGAAACTCACCGAGTGTTCACTGGTGTTCGTTGATGTTCGATAAAAAAAAAAATTAGAGCAAAAAAATCTGTCACCAGTCGGTGAGTTTAACAGCTTTGCAGACAAACGTTTAATGTTGCTTTAGGACCGATGACAATTGGTCCTATTTCCTCTACAGTGGGGCTACAAAGAAAGCTAAACTTCTCCAAACACAGCCTTTTGGCGAAATGAACACCTGAACCGATCTATTTCATCATAAACAAACTGGAAATAAGGCTTTAAGTGTAAAATACCGGAATACTCCTTTAAGATCTTAATTGCAACCCAGAGGGCAACGAGATCCTGATGTTCTTCAGGACGTCTCTTAAAGGTGTCATTGTATTTTTTTTTCATCAATTTTGCAGTGGTCTGTAGTATTAATGAATGCCCTCTGAGCCGGTTTTGGTGAAAAATGCTCTGGTGCACCTGTTTCAGACTGTTCTAGTTTGGTGGAGGGGGTGGGGGGAAGAACGACACGTTTTCAGCTCTTACTCATGAATATTCATTACATTTGATTGGCTAACTGCACTGTCCGTCACAGTGATGTTTGCGGTCGAAAGCTTAGGTAGGCGAGGCCATGAATACTAATGCACAAACCTACGTCAGTTTGTAGGGCTTTTCTGATCTGCACGTTTATCTCTCTATTTTTACATTGGCTAATGCATGCAATGGGGGTAGAATAACTAGGAGTGACCTGTCGTATCTTAAAAGGAGCAAGAAAAAGTGAAGGACACCTTTAACTGTTGCTTAGCCTGGGAACAGGGCAGCTGACTGCTGAACAAGAGGTATTATACCTCCGCCTCCATCAACAGCAGCACCTCCACCCCCATCACCGCCCGGCTCTGTGTGACTCCCCGCCCGGCTAACACTCTCTGACGGGTCCACGGCTGGGTCCGGGTCGGCCCCCGGTCAGAGAGCAGGGGGTGTCATATCGCCAAGGCAACAGTGCCAACTTTAAACCCCTCCCACAAGCACCTCTAAGCCCAGCCCTCCCTCAACAGGCCTGTGCCCACCATGGGTCCAGATAAGCCCCGGTTCTGGCTGGCCTGTCTTTGTGCTTTTCAGGTCCACTGACTAGTGGTCTAGTGTAGGTGAAGGTGAAGATTTAAAGAAGACTTAAAGGGACACTTTATCGGTACAACAAGCAGGGTTTTTTGTGTTTGAGTTTCGGTAAAGCTTCAGTTTGTATCGCTTTTGTTTTTTAAAGGATGGTTTAGAAAATCGATGAGGAAGTCAAAGAGTTTTTCCGTTTTTTATGTTGGCGTCGCCACTTTGGAGGCAGGTAAGGGTGCTCTCATGAGTAAAATATATTACATTATATTGGTGTTTGCAGTGTCTGAACGGAGTGACAAGAACAGAATCGGTTGAGGTAAAGATAAGGTGGCTGAAAACGTTCTTGGAAATAATGGATGCTCGACCTGGCATGTTTTCCATCTCCAAAGGTCAGATTGGTGCACATGTCCAGCTGGGTTCCTATGCTATAAATTCGGCATTCCAAAGTCTTATTTGAAAACAACACAACAGTGTTTTCAAATACACTGTCAACTGTAGTTCACTTTCAACTGTTGAACTACAGTTGAAAGTGAAACTCGGCGG
>JAOPJJ010000098.1:3405797-3419070 GCA_027122795.1 Enchelyopus cimbrius | reverse complement strand
TGACGACACACCCCGTTGAAGAGATACTAATTCTAGATGGAAAGGCAACACGTCTGAAACCAAACCAAGTAGAGCCATGCTAAGCTGTGGCGAGATGAGCTGGTACTGTCGGTGGAAAGCCAGTATAACTGCAGAATTCTACATTCAGTTCCCCTACCCGGCCCCTAGGGGAATTAGGCCCATTAGACGGTGGTTTGCGGAAGCTGTTAGGCTGTGGTGTCACAAACTCTTGGCACAGGGATGGCATGACAATAGAGTTGGAAGGATGATGATGTATAGTCTAATCCATTTATTTGTGTGTTGACTTCAGTGTGCTACAGAGCCACTGATGAATGATAAATAATATTAAGGCTATGTATCGCATCGCATACCATCAACATCATCATCTGCAATCTGCTCTGAGTCTTTGAAATAAGTCTGTCATCTGCTCTTAGCCTTTTAGCTTCTCTGCCCATCCACTCCTCACACACCACCCATTAGCATCTCTTCTTTGATTTTTAGCCTCTTCCTTAGCCCCTCTCCACTGGCATTTTCCACTAGTTTCAAGATGCTAACATGTGTCTGTTTCATCCATCCAATCCGTCCTCCCCCTCTAATATTGGGAGAATACCGTGGCTGTGTGCCGGGAGGTAATTGGACTCCACCGAGTGCTGCCAGTTTCTTAGCATGAGCTGCCGGGGAGATCTGAATGGATCCTTGTCTGTTCGTAGCACCACTACCCTGCTATCGCTGAGCCATTGGAATTTAACCCTGATGAAGCCCATTAGCAGACGTCATTACAGTACCTGCTATTGATATCAATGCTATGATCGATAATCCTGCTATCAATGGATTGTGGGCCATTTGAAAGTTGGCTCTATTGCCCATTACTAATGATTTGTGTTTCTTTACAGGCTTTATGAAGACTCCCATAGGACATTGCACAATGCAGATGTTGTACATTAAGCACATTTGAAGAACATGTTGGAGCTTTTTGGCTTTGGTTGTCTAATTTAATAAAATTAGGTTATTCCCAGGTTACTAGTTTTATGAGACGTTGCTGGTTTCTACTGGTCTTAAGTAGTCACAGGTCTTTACTGGCGGCAACTGGTTTCAAATGGTCTCTTAGTCTTTCAGCAGGTATTGACTGGTTTCTAGTTGGTTGCACAGTGGAGTAGTCGTTTGTATGGCTTTACTGCTCTTATGATTTCCACTGGATCTCCAGTAGGTTCTAGGAAGGGATACTTTAGGAGCTGGGGGGAGCCTTACGCTGAAAGGGTGATCTATCACGTGGAGAAGGAAGCTCAGGGCATAGTGAGGAAAGGTTGTGTAAGAGCGATTTAGATCAGGTTCACGTTATACAAGCCACGGCCCGGGCCAACATCACACTTCAGAATAGAGGACTGCGTTGTTTTGACATGAACACACAATCCCCACGGCCCACGCGCTGGAACCGCCTCCTTCCCTCCGCCAATCCGAGGGCAGGATCCTGCGTGGTGATGTTTACCAGTTCCCACGATGCCAACGTGCTAGCAGAGTCCCGTCTACACCCTAACCTTCTGGGAGAACTTCTCAGAGTTCAGGCCCTGCTCCGCTTCTAGGAAAAGCAAACAAGGTGGCCGCCGCTGTGACGCCAAAGGGAACGAGGAGCAGCACACCCCCTTGTTCCCCAAAATGAAACCCACGCCCTCAGCAGCCAATCCTGCCCCACCCTGTCGGAGCTCTGGCCTTGAGCCCGGGAGAAAGAAGTGGAACGTGATGAGATTATGATCTGCGTCCCAGACTAGATCTCATCTGGGGTTAGTGGCTCAGGGTCTCTGAGGGGTTCGCTGCTCCCGTGGCCCTGCCCAGGAGAAAACATTCCAGAGCACTTCCCTCCCCAGCGGGGCGGCAAACATTCTCCTCCACAGCTGTCCAAAAACAGCCCATCTGGATGTCTCTGTCAACACTCTGGTCTGGAAGCTTTATGATGCGCGGCCTGAAGATTGAGACACTCCAGTCAGTGGTATTTATACCATCCCTGGTGTTGGTGGCCATTTCTCTTGGAAGATGATGGTAGAGTAAGATATGTTGATGGTTGTGGGATGGGTTGGAGGAGAATGAGGTGGTGGTGGTGGTGATGGTGGTGGGGGTGGAGGACAAAGGAGACGGTGGATATCGAGTAGGCAAATGTGCTGGAGGAGGTGGTGACAATGGGTGGAACTGGAGGTGGTGGTGGTGGAGTTGGTTAAGGGGATGATGGTGAACCCGTTGAGGAGGTGCAGGAGACCCTAGAACCAGGATTGGGTCGAGGGAATAGTTCTAAACGCAGACCTTAGTGACACGGAGGCACTCACCGCCATATCTACATCAATGTATAACACTGAAGCAGAGAGCATTTGAAACCCTTGGCGTTTTAACGGCCATATCATCATTCAAGGTTGCTACATATCTTATCCAACACCAATCATGAAGCTTAACAACCACTCAAGCACAGTCCATTACATTCCAATGACAGAGATAACAATGTTTCTCAAACACGGCTGTGCGCAACAGAGAAAGCGCTATCTAGCTTTGCTGATTACTACATATTATTATGGGATGTATTTACAGAGGTGGCCCCAGCGACCAGGCAGCCACAGTGCTGTTTGTGAACAGACCCCTCCACTGTTAGTGCGTCTACAAGGCGGCCATTTTGATCCTCAGGGGAATAAAGAGAGGTGTCAATAATGTACTTCTTCATTTATTTATTTTGTGTAAATCTGTTTAGTTTTGATCATGGTGACCATGGTGTCTGGAAAAATGGCCACAGAATGATTGCGCCTCTACTCTGCTTTATTGACGCTTCATCTGCTCCACGTTCTCTCTCTCTCTCACTCTATCTATGCCTCACTCTCCCTTCCTCTATCCTCAATTGATCTCTCCTCCCCTTAAAAGTCCATCTCTATCTCCCGCACAATCTAGGTCTAATCTCTCCTTCTGACTCTCTGTCTCTCTCTCTCTCTAATCTGTATCATGGCATCACTGCACATTTGGTGTGTTGACTTCCTGTGGTACAGATGGGCAGCAGGCTGCCGCTGGTGTTCTCATTCTATCTTAGTCCACCGCATCTTCTTCTGGATTCACTCTTCAGTTTGACAGGAACAGGTTCCTTCCCTTTAGAAGTCTAACTTACTTGCTCTATTCATTGTTGCTCTCTTCATGTGATTTCCACAACAGCAATTCATAAAACTACTGGTTTATAAGATTGTGCAATTTCTATTTCTTGTCCTGGTTCAATTGCTTTAGTCGTTGCACAGATTGTTTTTCTGGTTTAGGAGTGAAGCACATTGTAACCTGTATTGCAATGCTGCACATGTTCACACATGTTTTGTGTCCGTCAGGAACTTGAAAGAAGAGGCTAAAGCTATCGGGCTAATGGCTAAGGCTATTATCCATATTATTCACAGTGCACGCCTTTCCACGGATGCTTGTACCCAGGGATCCGATCACAAGCAATCCTATCACAAGCGATAAAAACAATAACAACAACAACGGGTCTATTGTTATCCAGAGATTTAAAAGACATTTAAAACTCTCTAAGGCTTTCCGTGTGACTCTGCCTCCCCCTGCAGGTCAGCCAGGGAAATGTCCCCGGTGTGGAGAGTGCGTCTCTGGCCATGGACACGGAGGAGGGCGTGGAGGTAGTGTGGAATGAGGTCCTGTTCCCCGACAAGAAGGTCTTCAAGTCCCAGGAGGTAGCGTCACACTCTCAACCCTGGGGCTCTAGTGGGGAGTGAGGGTGTTTGAATACCAGCCAGAAAAATACTGGTCTCACACCCCCATGGCCACAGTCTGCCTGTAGGCATCCGTGAGCAAGTCTATCTACATGTGTGCATGAGTTCCAGCTAAAGTTATCTTATAAATAGTAGTTCATGCTAATGTTTCCATCGGATGATCCTTTATAATATCGAAAAGCATGCGACTTCACTACTAAACCTTTATACATACACCTAATCTTTCAACATTTTGTATAAACTTTATTAATGTATTTGTATTTAGTTTATTAATCATGAATTATATATAGTCCATTTGGGTTTGTGCTAGATTCCAACTGCATGGTGTTGCTTGTGTTTCTTTTTAGAGATATAACTTCTGTTGCATCCATGACAGGACAAGATCAAGGAGATGTTTGAGAACCTGATGCAGGTGGAACACCCCAACATCGTCAAGTTTCACAAGTACTGGCTGGACATGAGAGAGAGCCAGGCACGGGTACGTTTTCATGGAGCTTTTTTACATCGAGCACTGTTGCAGTGGTGTTCAATCGGTGGGTCGCGGGCCAAAAGTGTAGATTTGCATGACCATGGCTCCGCCCATCCTTCAGGTCATCTTCATCACGGAGTACATGTCGTCAGGCAGCCTGAAGCAGTTCCTGAAGAAAACCAAGAAGAACCACAAGACCATGAATGTCAAGGTCAGTCTGTAGGGTCATGGCGTCGGTCTCTGTGCTAGCGGTGTTTCAGCACCACATGCCCGGTCCACAGGTTGATGGGAAATGTGGCATCCTCGTTAGTTTCATGTTCATCCATCTAGAATCAGACATGCGATGGTAAGGTTCTATTGGGTCGTTTACGGATTCCGGTGAATGCTGCGGGCATGGTTTGGGATTGTCTTTTTTTTACTGACAAGAGGAGTGGCCTTAGCGATACTTTAAGCTATATGTGTGGATCTGACCTCCAGGCCTGGAAGAGATGGTGCACTCAGATCCTGTCGGCCCTCAGGTAGGAGACACCTCTCACACCTTCACACCCCATCTTTGACCTTCTCACATCTGTTTTCCGTCAATGTCTGCCTTGTTGTTTTTATGATTGTATCAGTGTTTCCCCTATATGCATTCAGCAGCGGCGCCACTGCAAAAATACAAAATGCCATTTAAATTTTTTTTTTACCATTTAAAGGGTTATTTAAAAAATAAATTCTTCCGGGGGGGCATGCCCCCGGACCCCCATAGCGTTGCTAGGTGACCAACTCACAGCACCACTGCTAACAAATCTAGGGAAACAATGATTTTATGGAGTCTGATCCAAGCTGAGGACATTTCTGTACGCTTGAATATACACCATAATATTTCTGGGACCTGAGCTCGAACTCTGGTCAGAGATTCAGAGCTCTTTAACTCCAAACTGCCTGGAACTAAACTCTATCTCGCTTGCCGGCAGCTACCTTCACTCCTGCGATCCGCCCATCATCCACGGAAACCTGACCTGCGACACCATCTTCATCCAACACAATGGACTCATCAAGATCGGCTCAGGTCTGCCTCCCCCCCCGCCCCCCAACCTCGCAGCAGTTGTGTGTGCCTACGGCTCCAGACTTAAGGAGGTACCGTCAACCTCAGCTATTTTCCAATATAACAGATTACAGCTTCATAACAGATTTATCTCTGCAACCCACTTATGAAGCAGTATTTTCTGATATATTTTTAAATAGCCGATCATGGCGGTTCCCTTTAAACTGGATATAAACATAGTGAATCCAATGTAGTTTAATGATTTTATAATATTTTATTATTATATTATATTAATGACTTAATATAATAAATAAAATGAACTAAATAAATGGATGATAACTAAGACTTAAACTTGTCTTTACCATGTTCTTCTCCACAGTTTGGCACCGGTTATTTGTGAATGGTAAGTCGCATATGTATGACTTTATTTTAGTTTAACTACTGCCTGCTTCAGAGGAGACAGAATTGTTGTTGTGTTTACAGACACTGTATTCCTTTTTTTACAGAACCATACAAACTTTCGATAATCCTGGGAAATAGTTTGTCATTGCTGCTCTTGGTAGAAAAATAATAAATTATGATAAATTGTAACCATTTATTTATTATTTCAGGATAATTATAAAAAACATTTTATTAAAATAAGTATATAATATACAAAATAACAAATAACAAAAACATCCAGTGATGCAATCATATGCATGTTTATTTAGATACATACACACAAGATGTAAATTAAATGTAAACTATACGTAAAGCCACAATGTGTCTTCCTGGGCTTTGTTCTAGTGTTTATGTGGAGGGTCCTGGTAGCGTCTGTGTTATTTCAGCTGTGTTTCATTGGCCTCCCAGTGTTCCCAGATGCACAGGGGAAAGGGCGACCCCACCGAGACGAACAGAGAAACCACCACTTCTTCCCTCCGGAGTACGGCAGTAAGTGTTAGGACAATAAGACATCTGTGTATTTTAACTGCACGTCCTCGTTGAAGAGCAGAATTCAACGTGTTCAACCAGGTCAACGTGTCCCAAAGGGTTTACGTTTTTTAACTGTGTATTTTTGGTTTAGTGAGAGGTCCGTCTCGGTGAGTTGTATGTATCTCGTGTATAATTGGGCCATGTCCCCTTCCTCCCCCATCTCCAGCGGGTGAGGATGACTTTGCCATCGACATTTTCTCCTTCGGTATCTGTGCTCTGGAGGTGAGTGCAGGGTTACTGAAACAGTTTATTCAAACACTGTGTGCATGCGTGTCTGTGTGTGCGCGTGCGTGTGCGTGTCCTCAAACTCGGTGAACTGCGACACATCGCAGGATAGAACTCGCCCACTACCAGTTGATCAGCCAATCACCGTACGGTGTTCAATCCCCTGTTTCCTGTCATCCAACGTTCTTCCATGGTTCCATAAGATGGCGGTTCTGGAGATCCAGTCCAACGGGGACGCCGTGGTGTCCAAAGAGGCCATCACCAGTGCCGGACACTCCCTCGAAGACCCCCTCATGAGGGTAGGTACCCACCTGACGATCTACAGCAGAGATGGGAGTAAGTCACACATGTGCAAGTCTCAAGTCTTAACCTTCGAGTCTTAAGCAAGTCCCGAGTCGTTTTTGTGTGAGTCAAGTCATAGCTTAGGTCAAGCAAGTCACAAGTCAAGTCATAGAAATATAATTAGCTGGAAGACAACCAGTGTGTAAAGTGCTGGACTTTTATTTGCAACAAATACTTCAGTATGTCGCAAAATATAGTGCATCAAAGAATGAACTTCAACAAGTATGACTTGTTGTACTCCTTCAAATACTCCTTCAAAGAGGCCCAATACTCCTTCAAAGAGGCCTCACTCTTTCATGTACAGCAATGACTTGTCAAGTCATTTCATGCAAGTCTAAGTCAAGTCCAAAGTCTTGTCTTTTATCACTGTTGATCAAGCAAGTCACAACCTCAATGTGGCGTCTTAAGTCTGACTTGAGTCAAGTCACTAGACTCGAGTCCCCCATCTCTGGTCTACAGAGAGCCTCACTCGTCCGTTACTGATTGATGTTGACCCTCGTTTGACCGTTGACCCCTGCAGGAGTTCACCCAGTCGTGCGTGCGGCAGGAGGCCAAGCTGCGGCCCACGGCCCACGACCTCCTGTTCCACCGGGTGCTGTTCGAGGTCCACTCCCTCAAGCTGCTGGCTGCCCACTGCCTCATCAGCAACCAGTGTGAGTCCCGCTAACTCCCAGCAGGGGGACGGTGGTGGTAGTGTGCTCCTCCCAGCAGGGGTGTAGCGGTCTTGGCAGATGCTACCCTCAGCAGTCGATGCAGCGTCTTCCTTTACCTCTACCTCTCTATCTATCTCTATAGCTTTTCCCCACCTCTTTCTTTCCCCATTTGCATCCCTCTCTACGTCTATATCGCTCTCTCTCTGTCTCTCTCTTTATCATGCTGTGTCTCTCTCTAGATCTTCTCCCGGAGAACTGTGTGGAGGAGAAGACCAAGTCGTTTGATCCCAACGCCGTGATGGCTGAGATCTCCCACCGAGACCGAGCGGGAGTTCAACTCAAGTAAGATTTGTTAGATTCTGATGGAGACTCCACGTCCTAAAATATGAGCACTGTTGTTGAATTCATAATCATCAGTGTAAATGTCCTTATGACGAGCCCTGATTTGTCATGTTTATGGTGTTTATAGCAGGGGATGTATGTGACATGTCAAGCCGTGTTTGATCTTCCACCTCCGCTTCCTCATACAGATATTCACACGTGTCTCCTCTGGAGCTCGACAAGTTCCTGGAGGATGTGAAGTACGTAGAATTTGTATATAGATTTTAGCATAGGGCAGCATCATAGCTTATGATATTGTAGTATGTCATTGTATAATACAGTAGCATAGCATTGTTAGCATACTGTTGTAGCATAGCCTTTGAATGTAGCATTTTAGGGTACCATAGCATTTTCTTTTTTACTATTGTAGCATAGTATTTTAGGGTAGCATGGTATAATAGCAGGGGATTGTAGCTTACAGTTGTAAACATTGTAGGTTAGCATTAAAGCTTGGTGTTGCCGCAAAGCATTGCATCATAATGCCCTAGCAACAGTGATGTAGCTTAACATTGTAGCATAACAATGTTGTATCAAACAGCACATTATGTTTGCACTGTTGTAGAGTGGCATTTCAGCAGTGTCCTGGACTTAATGGGCGTTGTCGAGGGGGTGAAGTTGATGGTGGATTCTCGCTCCCTCAGGAATGGGATCTACCCGCTGATGAATTTTGCGTTGTCGCGGCCCCACCCTGTCCCACGGGCCCTGTCTCTGTCCCAGGAGCAGGTGGAGGCTGTCAAGACCCCCACCCCAGAACCACAGGAGACCGAGACCCGCAAGGTGTGTGTGTGTGTGTGTGTGTGCATGTATGTATGCGTGTGTATGTGTGTATGCATGTGTGTGTGTGGTGTATGCGTGTGTGTGTCCATTTCAGCAAGCATAGGGCAACTAAATGGCAGTCTGTTCATCTGCCATTAACTACCATCTCTGTGTGCAGGTCATTCAGATGCACTGTAACTTGGAATCAAATGAAGAAGGGACCAAAACTCATGTGAGTCACAAAACAACTGCATATGATCCGTAATGTTCTGCGTAACTCATTCTACATGGAAGACGTGTTAACACCAACATGATCACTTGAACGAATGCATTGATTGTGTTCTCCTTCCCAGCTCTCTCTGTTTCTGAAGATGGACGACAAGCTCCATCGACAGCTCAGCTGCGACATTCTACCCAGTGAGTAAACATCCACCCCTTCCAGGTGCCTCACTGTTACCATATGTATGATGGGCAACTCCCACTTTTCTCTCCCAAGGATTTTCAAACGGCTTTGTAATGAGCCACACACCTGGGGTGGCAAAAGGATCTCTTAACATCCACACACATCTCCGTTCCTCTCGTCCTGTTCCCCTTGTGGTGCTTCTGTTTACTGTGACTAACATGCTTCATTTCGTTCCTTTCAGCGGACAGCTCCAAAGACCTTGCCAACGAACTTGTTCACTACGCCTTCATAAATGAGGTAGGTTGCTTTCAAAACAAACAAAATCCAAAATGTCTCACTTGCTGTGATACTGGTTTACAACTGCAAAGAGTATTTCAATTGCTTTTGATGAGTCTGTGAAATGAAATGTGATAGTTAGGAATCACTTGCGTACATCACAAAGAAATTGTGATTTATGTTTGCCTTGTGGGTGTTTATTGTATGTTATTACATGAAAAAGTAGGATATGTATTGTTTGTTGTGGGGTGATTGCATCTGAAGAGTGGATGCCTTCCTCATGTGAATGAGAACGAGACCAGTGAAACTTCCCGTCTGTCCCGGACAGGAGGACTGTGAGAAGCTGACCCTGTTCCTGGAGGATGCCATCAGTCGACACCTGCGGACCCAGGCCCCAGGCATCATCCAGTGAGGAGCCTGAGGACACTGGGGGGTGGGGGTCCTGGTGGCCGGGTACTGGCCCCCCCATGAACCGAGGGGCCCAGCCTGGCCATGGACCACTGGACACCAGGGGGACCCTACAGCCAGGATCACAGGGGGAGTGGGCCAGGAAGAGAGGGAGAGCGACAGAGACATTGATGAAGGAGAAGAAGGGAGGGAGAGAAAGCAAGGGCCCAGCCTTAAAGAGGACCAATAGGCACCTCAAATCTTAGTACATTATTGAAGCTATGACCAGCTACTCCTCTACACTGTAGATGATGATCCACGCGTAGGCCCATGCCTATAGACATCCAGCCTGTTTTTTTGTCCACTAAGATCATTTACTATACCCCTAGAAATTTGTTTGCAGCCTCCTGTATCGCAGCAGGAATCAGCACTAGCGATAAATACAAGCAAACCCTTGCAAAACGTATATATATATATATTTATTTCAAATAATACTAAATGATTCTGTTAGTCTTTTGAAAATGTGTTGGTGGTGGGGGGGGGGGCTCATTCCGTGACTTCCTTCTGAGGCGTCAGTTGAACTGTGAACCTCAAGTTTGAAGGTTGACGCCCAATCCCGTCCTGGCGTTCATTCTATGGGCCGACAGCGAACCTTTCCTTGCACAAATTGTGCACATGACTCCATGCATGAATACCAATCAGAGGATATCTGTGGTCCTGGCCTGTAGGGCTAGTCTGCAGTGCTAGCGGCCTGTGTTATTCTGTTGTGCAAGCGTTATAATACTAGCAATCTAATGCTAGCCAGCATTCCTGGCCTGTAATGCTAGTCTGCAGTCTAGTTATTGCCTGTAATTGTAGAATGTAATGCTAGCATATAAAGCTAGGTTACAATGCTAGCCTGCAGTGCTAGCATAGATTGCTAGCCTGCAATCCTAGACTATAGTACTAGTTTGCATTGCTAGCATTTAGAGCCTGCAATGCTCTTAAGGGCTCTCACCCAGAAGGTTTTCCTGAAAGCCAAAGACTTGTGAAGTGCCTAAGATGGCCGCCCAGCTGCGACAGAACATTCACAGTGAGCAGCTTCGTATAAAACCTGAAGACTTGGATTGGTGAAAGCAAATGGTAGTTGTGGTTTTTCAGAATGCTTTGCTCTACAAATGTATGAAGACTGTTTTTGTGAATGTGAGGGTGGGCGTTAATTCGATACTCAAACTATAGTGCCGTCTGTTGCTACTGTACATTAGAATAATAACTAGCTATGGGTTGTTGTTTTTACTCAAAACTATATCAGTTTAACACTAACATGCAGATCACAATGTGTGTGAAGAAAGTGTACTTCTGTATGTCTGGGAGAATGGGAGTTGGACAAAATGTGAACGTACGTTACAAAGTCACGTGACCAAGGATTTACATCAAACATTTACATTTTGTTTGATAATATAAATATTACTTACAGACTTTCTCTTAAATGTTACGATTTCTAACGGACTGCTTCATACTTGGATATGTTTGCCCCATGAGAGTGATCAAGTGAAAATGTATTCATATTCAGTTTTGTCAATTGTTTTTCTGTATAAAAAGGAGCTGTTTCTGTAGCATGTAGACATGTCGGAGCTTCTATGGAAATGGGGTGCAGAGGTCAAATGTTTGTTTAGTCAATTAAACATTCATTCTAATGATACAATTAACGTGAAAGTCAGGGTTTTAAAGCAATTCTAATACGTAAATACAACCCAAAGTGGCGAAAGTGAGACCGATCTTTTTCATGCGTGTGCTAGATGCTTCTGGTGAATGTTTAGATACAGACTATAACTGATTGCTATTATGGAATGTTTTCTTTCGCAGAAAGGACAGTGGGGTAAGGGTACATGTATTAGTCTGAATCATATCTAGCACTTCTGTTCTAGACAATCTCCTGTTGTAGAATGGTCCTTCTAGAAGGTATGTGGATACACACAACCATCATGTACAGAACATGGTTTTAATCCGTCTCAAGACCGTTTTTTTTTGGTTCTGCTGGTTGGAAAGGGGAGCCAGGATGTCACCTGCTTGTGTTGTATATATTTATTTATGGATTTCAAAGAGGTTTTACTCTCAAGCTGCTTGGCTATTTGCTCTTGTGTTTCTCAGATAAGCAGCATGTTAATAAAGCCTGGCAACTTTGGGAACTTTGCATCTTCAGTATTGCCTTTGTTATGACCGGCCAGAGATCTGGTCCAACATATGAATGTTTCGATTGTGCAAAAACAAAACAACCATCCATAACTGTCTTATTTTCAGTTTTAATTACTTCCTGTTCCTGTGAATCTATTGAATGAAACTTGGCTTTCGATGTGATATTTTCAATATTGTAGCTATGGCAACTACAGAAATTCTAATAAAAATATGTGACGTATATGTGAAGATCTTTTCTTTGTTTTGTTGAAAGGAATTGTTATTTTTCCGCTAACCTGTACACCTATTTTTCTCATAAAGAACATTTAGATTTTGTTCATGAAGTTTACCGAAAAAGCTCCATCTGATCTAGTCTATGTAAAAGATAGGTTGTCTAACATTAATTAAAGAGGAATTATGCAACTTTTTGTAGCTTCATTTACCTTCATTTTAAAGGTTAAGAGTCGTGATGGTTCTATAACACTTGATGGGTCGATAGGTGGCTGTTTCGACTCCCCTGATCGCTTCTGGGCAGAAAAAGGGAAAATGCAAGTTTGCTTCTCCGGTCCGCGTTGAAACCACTACTGCTTTACGGCATTGGCAGTACACACCCCCAAACATGGAGCCGGCTAGCTATAAACAGCGAGTAGCGAGGGGATTGTTGTATTCATCATGGATCATGCTTCGTTGAAAACAAATGCTCATGGCTAGCATCGAAGTGGGCGGGGAGGGTTGTCAACGAGTTGTAAACCCAGAAAACACAAAAGAAATGGCCAAACTTGCATAGTGGACCTTTAAAGAGACCCACCAGGTCCATGGTGTGGTGCAGCTGGGAGATGGCCTCCCAGCTGCTCTGCTTGGCCTCGCTGACCCTGGCCTGGGCCAGGCTGTAGGCTCTCCAGCGGATTCGGGTCGAGAGGGACTCCAGGCGCACGTAGTAGCTGGGCCCGTCGGACCCCGGTGCCCTTGCAGGACTCTGGCTCGGTGCCCCCCAACCAGGAGGGAGACCGGAGATCGTACCCAACCCCTCCTGGTACACCAAAGGGTTGCTGGGTCATGTGACCACCCCCGTAGGATACGCTAAGGAGAGGATAAGCATGCCTACGATGGCTGTGGGCTTAGCGGACTCATGATTGGGGTTTATTTATGCTGCCTGACAAGAAGGGCTCTTTTTTTAGATGTAACCCAGATCCCAGCTGAACATCCACTACAAAGTTGTTTTGCCGAGTACGTTCAAGCACACAATTCTCCTGTGTATTTGTGACAGATTGAACAAATCAGAAAAACAACTCCATCCTAAAGTTGGGGGGGGGGGGGGGTAGCCAAGATCTGTGTGGAGAGAGAAACCCTGATTTATCAGTGCCAGCTAGATGAACTTTGACCCTGAGGTTGAGTTAGGCTTTTGGAAGGGTTCCAGTGTGTCAGGCCATGCTTTAGAGAATGGTACTGCCCACTAGCTGTGACATGTGTGGGTGAAACCATCATAGATCTAAC